>CM076579.1:984823438-985423438 GCA_034641835.2 Pinus albicaulis | reverse complement strand
ATGCAGGGACTGTAAGTGATGATCATATGCTTCAGCAATGCAACAGAGAAATTGCATTGTTGGAATACTTGTTGGAGAATTCAGAGTATGACAGAGAGATTGTAGAAGAAATAGTTCAGTACAGTGAACGAGAGAAGAAATACATCATGGAGACAGATGGTGTGCCAGAAAGGCTAGTTGTGAGTCTTGAGAATTCTTCAGAGAATTCCTTGGGAAGAGAGGATCAGCACATTGATGTGCTGATTAAGATGGAAAATTCAGAGCAGCATACTGAGGTGCTGGCAAAGAGGAAGAAGACACTGATGCCTTATGATTTTTGTTTTAAAAAGTTTTTTGTGAATGCAGGTATTGTTGCAGGTGCTGAAGAACATTTGACTCAGCTGAGCATTGAAATGAAGGAAGAAGAGAATTCTGTGGAAATTTCAAATCCATGGAATGAAGAAGTTATGTTGCTGGAGATGATGCTGAATAGTCAAGATTCAGTGCACGAAAATCTCAATTTCAGAATTGGGAATTGCAGATGCAGAGAGATGAAGATAACAGAAGGAAGTACGCAATGTACTAGTCCAGTAAGTTGCTGATAGGAGAAGGCAGAGAAGAAGTTTTCCGTTGCAAAAAACAAGAAGGCATGGATGATTGGGCGACAGTAAGAACGGAAACAAGCATAGAGGTAAAGACTGAATGAGTAAGAACTGAGGAAGCAAGAAATCAGCAGCTTGAAGATTTATTGGACAGAGAAATTGAATTCATCAGAAGAATCATGCTGAAAGTATCTCAGAGGAAGACATCAGCAAGGAAGAGCAGCAGCAGCAGCAAAATAAAGACAGAAACAGATTGTGAAAGTGCAGCTAGCGGAGCAAGACAGCATAAAATATGGAGACCTGGAGAAAAGCAACATACAACAGCAAATATATATGATAACTTGCAGAACAAAATGTGGGATCCAGGCGGACCAAGACTTAAAACACATGATCAGGAGATCATGATCAATTTCTACCTTGGGAGTCTGATACAGGAGCATTAGCTCGGGAAAATACTTTTTATTTTTATTAAACCTAGGGGTCTCATGTTTTTGAGAAATTATTAATTTTATGTAAATATTTATGAGATTTTGAGTGATTAATTATGTTTTTAATTAATTATATGAGAAGATTTGTAATGTTTCCAAATAATTGGAAAACATGAGAGAAATTAGCCTTCAGATAATTGAGAATTAATGGTGAAGCCTAAGTTAGAATTAGTTTCAAGGTTTTAGGGATAAAGATCTATATTTTAGGGGTGTTGAGATATTTGGGGATTTTGTTGAGTGATTAAAGGGATATGAACCAAAATTGGTTCAATTAAAATTTGTATAAATTGATATGCCTCAAAGGCAAAATAGGAGAGGTGAGATTAGAGTGTGGAATAGAGGAAGGGGTTGTAAGCCTCCGAGCATTTGTTAAGAGGGCCAATGATTGAAAATCAGGCCAGGAAGAAATACTACTGTAAGTAAGTTCATTTTTATATGAAAGCGTTGGTTTGAATTATGCGCCTAAATTGGTCAATTCGTGTATGGTTCAATTTATGTGTTGAGATTTGAAATGGTGAATTTGCTGGTATTCAATTTGTATGAATTGATAACTATGTTGTACTGAAGCCAAAACAGAAATCGATATGATCCTGTCAATGAAGGTTCGATGGTAGTTTAATGACATGAGGATTTATTTCTCCGCATATAATTCTGACTAAAGGGATCGATTTTTATTTCTATTCTGAAATTATGTTGGGCGCTAGTTAAAATAGAGATTTAGTGCGTTAATCCTATTGGATCGAGGTTGAAGGTGTTGTATTGCAGACTTGAACAGCACTAGAAAAGTCAAAACATTAATCTAAATAGTGAAGGGGTCTTCAATTCTGCATAGAAATTAGTATGAGAATTAAAGGGTCGATGGAAGAGTAAGTTCGATTCTCATTTCATATTGTGAAACAACGTTATAAATTTAGTTTGAAGAGCACGTTCCGGTGTGAAATTTTAAATTAATTAGCATCGAATGGTAAGAGCGTTGGTTGAATTATTAAGTATTTGATGTAATGATTATTTATAGCCAGAAGTCAGAGAACACATTGAAAATCAGTGTACTGCAAGTCTATTTATATGTTAGTTGGTTCTGGATCTGAATGTATTGCTGAGCGTTGTAGGCACAGGTTTGAGCCTTAAATACCGTGGAGAAATCTGAAGAGAAAGGACACTGAATTTTATTTTGTGTGAATGATGTTGAGAAATGCTGTGGTTCAAAGGGTTAACAGTCGATGAAAAAATCATTGGGAATGTTGGTTGAAATCGAACGTGAAGGAACGAAGTTGAGGTTTGGCATACACATACGTCTTGTAAGCGTTGGAAAGTTAATATTAGCTGACTGATATACAATTAAATGCATAAGGGGTAGCGCAGGGACAAATGCGTGGAGGAGGTAAGTTATGGCTGAGAATTTAATACTATGATAAACACTGAAACTTGGTTATAAACGAATGTCCATGATTTGATGAAAACTGAAAGTTGATGTGCGAATAATTGGGTAAGCTTGGTTAAAAAAAGTAAGGGCGCACAATAATTGGAACAAGAGTTGATTGTTCATTCCTGGCATTTGATAAATATTAATATTTGTCGCTTTAAAGCCAGCTATGGTAAGTGGTATGAATTTCCAGCTTGAGCCTGTCAAAAGTTGTTGGAATGCAGTGTTAAATGCAGATTGAAATCCGACTTCAAGCAATCAGAAGTCGTAGTAAACCTGAATGCAGGACGGAGAGAATTGGTGGCGGAATCCTAAAGTTTTGTGGATAATGACAAGGTATGCATATCTTGTGAACTTTGGAAAGTTATGACACGCAGTTGAAGGGGGGTGGGACTGCATTACAACTCATGGGATTGGGTTAAAATGTTAAATGAGATTAAAACTTTGTGAGCTAGTTTGATGTTTTGAGATTTAAACCAAAGGTAATATGCTTAATGTCAATTGGAAAATATATGAGAATTGAGCGCATGACTAAATGAGAAGCATTGGGGGTTTTAAATTATAAAAGCCTGGAAATTAAACAATGAAACTGATGGTTGGTTAAAGTCTTTATGAGACTTTTTATAAAGGGTTTTTAATGCTATTCAAAACCTTTCAAAAGAAAATTGTTGGGTTGTAGTTTTTGAACCATATGTTTATTTGCTTCCGCAATTGAAAGTTCGTGAATTTGCAAGACATTGAAGTTTATTTGGGCAAAGATTTGGAGATGCCTCTTGTATATGCATGAGAAAGGAAAGATTCTAGGTTCACAGGGTAACCTGTGTCAGTCTCATGGTCTCTCATACATGATGACAAGATGTACTCCATGTGTGCTATGATGGTGTCAGGATGATGTCTCCTAATGCTAAAGAAGCATTGGAACATCTCCAAAATCAAGTCATCACACTCAAGGTCAAACATGATGACATAAGTCTTGAACGTGGCCATACCCCATAAAATCTCAAGCTTCTTCCAGAAGGTAGAGCCTGTACTATTGTCCAAAGCCTGAAAATTCTCTACAATCAATCTCATAATCCTCCTCATAACATCATCATTGTATGGAGATATAGGTGCGGTCAACTTCATGATGTTACAGAGACAAACTGCAACTGGAAGTGTGACCCCTTCACAAGGTTCCTCCAAGAATTTGGGTTGTATAAGAGCAAGCATAGCTAGTTTTAGAGCCCAAATCAGTTTCTTCCCTTATTCTTGGCTTATTTTGGATAGAAGCTCATTAAGTTCATCAAGTTTGGATAGAACTCTCCATGTCATCTTCATGTGTTTCAAATCTGTCCCAAGTGCAAGGATTTTGTGACCAACCCCCAATTCTTCCTACAAATCTTTTGGTTGTCCCTTTTGAAGGATGGCATAAATTCTTCTTGAAAAAGGTCTGTTGTTTTTCTTGGTTTTCTAGTCTTCTGATGCATGGTGGTTTAAGGAACCAACTTCTATTTTTATTTTCATCAATCTGTTTAGGAATCCCTCCATGTTTGAACCAATGATATGATCACTGTTTTTCTGAGTTAATGAGGTATTCCTTCAGTCAATAGCCCATTAAAACTTTGTTTGCAGCTACTGTAGGCTTGAGTATATTCTTTGATTTTTATTTTATTTCACTTCGAAGTACAGTGATCCACATAAGATGACAGATCTCAAATTTCAGAAATTTAATCATTAACCAGATCTTCATAAAAATAACCCATTGGTTAGAAATGCTACCCATTCCATCACCATTACATACTTAGGAATCATCTATTTATGTCTCTTGTCTACCCACTAAAAAAAAAAATTAGCGGTAAACGCAACACAGTGAGAAAAATATAGAACTTGGAATTCACACAATTCTGGAATTAATATGGAGCTTGCATGGTAAAAGAACAGTGGAACCTAATATATTTGTATGGGTAACTTCTTTGCTTTACGTTGTCCCTTTATGCCCAGACTTGACTTCCTCTAGAAATTTATGCCTTCAATAAGACCGCTCCAGAAGTTGGAATAATGATAACCCTTGGCATGGGAACTTCTCGGCCCCAATGATAATTCTCATAGACAGTCCCTCAACCAATAAAATTCAATTTGCAACTACAATAGGGACTTGCTCATATAGAACGAGATGGAACTCAACTACAGGCATAATATTTTGGGCTTGGTTTTTCTACCATTACTCTGTCCACACAGCATAAATGCCGACATCGACCCCCTCAATTAAATTTTCCACAAATTTGCAATAAATTTATGATTTTTTGTTCTAGTTTCAATTTTCTTTTTGGCACACCATTTGAGCCAGCACTATTGTCGGTGCACTTGTCATAATTTCAATTGATTCACACAGCGAATGCAAATCAAATTTCAGTAATTTACCATGAGACTGACACAAATCAGAATAGCAGAATTAATGAGTTCTGGAAACGTACATTCGGTCACTGTAAATTCATTTTCCTTGAGGCGTCATTCTTCCAATACAAGGGAAACTCGCTCAGAAATTAAATATGGAACCCGGGACAAAAGGAAATTGACTCCCTCAATGTATGTGGCCACCTATTCCCCAATAAAATCGTATAACAATAGCTCGACCCTTCGAAGCGTGTTCTCTGCCTAGTCACTTCAATAACCATCGTTGCGGCTCCAAATAAATATTTTGGCTGCCATGAGTTCAACGTAGAGAGAAAAAGATGTAATTGGAGGATGTTTGATTCCCCTGCAAGCCATCCAACTCAGAGTTGACCCACAGTCAACCACTTACTAATATTCCATCGTACCTGCGTACCTCAAAATGAAATTTTGCCACCTCAGTGTGCCCGATGATGTGTAATTCGTAGAGATGAATAAATTTTCTCAACTACTATGATCAAACATTAAATAGTACAAGACCCAGGCAAGCAATGGTCTTAACCTTCTGTAGAGATGGAGTGCACAACTCTAGGACTGATACCAAGTATCTCCACAACTCACCTTCTTCAAAGCACAAAAATTTGATGAGTTCCCACGACCCACAATAATGATCAAATTCAACAGTAATGAAGGGGAACTCATCCAGACTTCGTAGAGGAAACTCGACCTAGCTCTAACTTTGGAAACTCAGACCTGTGGATAACTAATTGGAAATACCTTTGTCAAGAAAATATCATACACTCTCGCTAAACGATCCGACCACTTTATAAGATTTAGCTCAAATGTTATTTGGCCACTAAAATTTAATATCGCTTCTTCATAAATGTCCTCGTTTGACAATATTATTTGATATGACTTTCAAAACAAAAGGGAGAGTGGCCCCCTCTCAGATTTCTCCACGGTCCCACTAAAATACTTTGAATAAGCTTTGCTTGTTTGTAGAAATTTTATCATGCTGCCCTTAATCCGCTCCTTAACAATTCACAAATGGATTTTGATATAATTTGATTCAAATGTCGAACCATTATTGCGCCAGCAACCATTTGCTTAAAATTTTGTTGGATATTTACACCACAAATTTTCAAACAAATATGAATTTGGCATACCAGTCTTCTTCAGCAACGATCTGGATTTTCTTTCAAGAATCAAATCATTTTGCAATTAAATCCTCAAGCTGGCAGGAACACCAACTCTGATACCACTGTAATATCCCCAAATGGGATATTTCACTGAATTTACATAAATTTACTTATATCTCAAAATACGGCATGAAGTCAACAATTATTTAACAGAAGATTTCCATGTAAAATTAAACACACAAGTACATGCAAATCCATAACACCATAATGCAGAAATATAGCTCAGCTTTATTATATTATCACTGGGGTTACAAGCTAAAATGAAAGATAGCTGAGATAAATGAAATACAACTAGCCTCAAGAAAATTTGCTGCAACTGTTGCACTGTGCTGGCCTCCAAAACTGAACTGTTGCACTCTCCCTCCGGCAACAGCTACCACTGAATCCACTGAAGCTCCCATTGAAGATCTGAATGATCCTCACTCCAATATCACTAAAGCTCTGTGAAACTTCTAAATGAATTCTCCTCAAAGAGAGTTGGGTTTCCGTCCAACACTCACAAATCACCTGAGGGTTTCCATCCTGGGGCTATGGCATGAAGTAGAGAACCACATCCTCAAACCTCTCATACACAAGAAAATTATCTACTCCAAGGATTCCCAATGGCCTCCTCCATTTCTTTTATATATCCCTTGGAGCCTTCTAGAGCATTATTTTATTATTATTTTATTCATGGAGCACTTTTCCCTTTATTTAAAATATTCCTTTTTAATGCAGAAAAGGGTAAATTGGCTACCACGCCTCCTCTGATCACTGAAATCTATTTCTAACTATCCCACCATGTAGGTATTCTTGTCCCATTTCCAATGAGTTATTACACTAAGGTGTTCCATCATGTGTTCCTTCCGGAATGCCACCTTGAGCATAATCAGCTGAGTTAAGCCCATAAATAACTCAAATTTCCAAAAGTTATCAGAATGCATTGGAAAGAAAACCAAACTACTCGGATGATGGAGTATATCAAGTGAATGCCTCCAGATACCATGAAAACTCCTCAAAACTCCTCCGAAAAGCTCCTGATCCCATTGATAGCACCAATTTGTACACGTGACCTATCTGCTCCTAACTCTGGAAGTCCCTCCTAGCCCTGTCATGGGTGATACCAAAAAAAGGAATATTACACAAAATCACTAAAATTAGGAGCTTTGTTGGGGTAACATTGTACCTACAAAAGTTCATATTATCATTTTCAATGGTATTTGTGCAACTCCACACCATAATAGACAATGGTAAGAGTTTTGGTGGGAAAATAATTAGTAGAAATATTTTGATGAGTTGAAATAGAAGATTATTCAAGCACCAATCCTTGCATTACTAACATGCAAAATCCTTTCAAATTAGAGATAGGTGTGAGTGTATATTTACGGGAGAAATGTTGATGTAGGGAGGTAATCCAATTTGATATCACTTTTAAATGTTTCATGGCGGGGTCTAAACTACCCTAATAATAATAAGGAACTCTATTCCCTGGTTCAATATTTTAAGAAGTGGAAGAACTATCTCATAGGCAAGGAAACCATTATCCACACCAATCATTATCCATTATAGTATTTGAAGGATTAGAGTTATCTTTAAAAAACCAAACATTACAAGTGGATTATATTTCTATATCAATTCCATATAGTCATCAAATATTATAAGGGAAAAAATAGCAAGTTAGTAGGCATGCTTCCAAAGCCACACACACTTAATATTACATATTTAGATACCTTATGCACATGGAACCCTTTACCCATGGTAGCTAGAAAGAGGAATATATAGAATATGGGGACTTTCATGAGGTTTTTTTATAGATATAGGGGAAAATTTATGTATGATAAAGTTATGGTAAGGATGATTTAATCTCCAAAATGGATTTCTCAACAATATAAAAAAAATATTTTTATTAATAATGGGGAAATATTGAAACTTATCCAAGAGGTTTCCACCTCCAAGGTTGTAGGGAAATTTGGTATTAGGAGGAGAGTTTCCAACTTACAAAGATATGTGTATTAGTATGGAATACAAGAATATGTAGCTCAATGTATTATAGGGTGCATATTTAGTTATACCAACAAGCTAGATAAAAGAAAGCAAGGTTTATACCATCCATTTCCTATACCTACTTGACCCTAAGAAAAAATTTCCTTGGATTTTGTGGATGGTTTACCAACAACTAAGAAGGAACATGACTTTATATTTGTGGTAGTTGGTGTTAGTGCCCTATGAATTTTTTGACAAGCAAACAAGAGGCTAAAATGTTTTTGAGTCTTCAAGGCATGCATTTCCCTTGAAAACACATCATCCTTGAAGCCTCCTTGTGCCTTTTCTCTTTGAAAAATCCTCACTGTTGTTTCCAAGTCAATAAGCCTCTCTGTTGAGAAAAGAATGCCCAAAAGGCCTCCTTTCCCTCTTCTTTCATTCCCCCTAAGCCTTTGTTTCATCATTCTTTCTCCCCTTCTAAATTCCCCACTGATCCTCTAAAATCATCCCAAAATCCCCTCTAAACCCAACACACACCCCTTGTTTGGTTTAATAACCCTTTCTCTCCTCTACCGTTATTCCTTTTGGCCTTAAATTTCATTAAAAACGGGCCAAAAACCCACATTCTACACATTTCAGGTTTAGCCCCTTTCGGCTCAGCCCCATAAACCGTTTCCTCACGTGACCCGGGCGCTAGAACCAAGCGCTAGCTCGGAAAGTGCTAATTTCATTTGGATATCGGGAGCGCTATCAATCGTCGATCGGTACATATCGGATGGTCTTTGCAAACTCCATGGCATCCATGGTCCCCCCCCCCCCGTTCACCCCTCCGATCACATATCCACCTGTTGGGGTTCCCATGTTTTGGCCAAATTGGCAAGACCAAAAGATGAGACAACATCAAAACCACTTTCAGACCCTAGGATCTATCCCTCCTGGGTCTAGAGAGGGATATCTCTGTGTAAGAAAAGGTTTTATTTCTATGAAGCTCGAAATTAAGATATTAGGCTATTTATAGGCACAGGGTTTGTTTGTTTGATGTGTGTTTGGTTGTTGTGAATCTGGAAAGAAAGGTTCAATAGAAGACAAGGATGGGCAAAGAGGATTTTAGGCAAAGGAGGGATGATTCAGAGAACATTCAATACCATTGGGCAATGGAGTCAGGAAAGGGTTTACTTGCTATTCAATGTGCAGGCTTTCAGTTGGGCTAGTCATCTAAAGCATTGGATCTTAAAGATGATTGTGTGGCGAGAAAAGGCAAGAAAGAAGGTGAAAGCAAGGAAACCTCCAAGGTGGCCTTTCAGGAATTAGATCCAGGGATAGGACATGTCGTTGGACAACCTGTGATCTAAAACCTAAAGGCTAACTTTTCAGACAAGGAAACATTAAAGATTTGGACACAAAGGTGAAAACCTGAGATCAGAGAGAGACTTTGAACTCTCAATGCTTCGGCCTCCAGCTTGAGGGATCTTAGGAAGGTTAAATTAATTGAAAAGGATCCTAGTGAGGCAGAGACAGAGTTCTACACTCCCAGTATCCCAAATTATTTAATTAAAACCTGCCAAGAACATCTAAGAACAGATTCATTAATTCATACATCAGCTAGCAGCATATGGAACCACTACACTGGTTAAATTAGCTTGAAGTCAATCCTCAGATAACACATACAGCAAAAAAAATTGAGGCCAGGGAGAGCAGAAACATAGGGTACCTAACAAGGGTAAATCCTATGCTAGATTTCTGATACGTGCCAGAAGAAATGAAATGTAATGAACTAAAAGGAAAAACATAGACAAAGATAGAAAACATCATCGCTGCTTTAAATCAGGATCCAAAGAAATGTGCTTGTCATATTAAAGAGCAACACCAGTCAAGTACAACATTGCCAATAGCTTGATATTCAGTCTGAAAACATCTTCCTCAGCCTATCTTACAACTTTACACAGAAAACATGTCTCAAGAGAAACAGCTTGCAATTCACAGATAGCCGATCAACAACCATTGCAATGAGTTTCTTCATGAATTTTATAGCTAGAAAAGAGGCAGAGGAGGGGCAATGGTTGAATGTTAATGTGCGATGGGGGGAAGCTTTTAAACAGTGCTCGGAACCACGTGTCATGTGGTGAATGGAATCGCTGCGAAATGAAAAATACCGCCCACCTTCCAAAGGCAGTGTGATATAAACCGTCAGTTTTTGAATAGTGTTCGTCAGCGGGGACCACCGGTGCAGATGAGCTGCGAGCCGTTGGATTACAGGAAATCGATGGTGGGAAGAATGCTTATGAACCATATTAATCAAATCGCGATAAGTGGTTTTCAGGCTAGCGCGTGGTTCTAGCATCCAGGTCATGTGGGTGAAAAGTTAAAGGCGGCTGACTGAAGAGGGCTAGGCCCGAAATATGTTAAAATATGGATTTTTAGCCCTTTTTAATGCAATTTGAGGCTAGGGAAAGGTTGTGGTAAAGGGAATAGGGGGTTTTAAATCAGACAAGGGGTATTTGAAGGTTTTAAGAGGGGAATGCAAGTGACTTAGAAGGTTTAGGGGGAGGTAAAAGGGAGACTTTGACATGTGAAGAAGGTTAAAATGGTACACACTGCAGGGATACACGGGCAAATGCAGACCTTTTTTAGCACATTTTTTTACAATCAATGAGGCTTTTTGGCTTGGAAACAGCAATGGAATTTTACCAAAGGGTAGAGGGTATGGAGAGGCTTTCAAGGATGATGTGTTTTCAGGAAAAATGCATTTCTTGAAGGCTCAAAAACAATTTAGCCCCCTGCTTGCTTATCAGGGAATTTATAGGGGGCTAACACCACTGTCGATCTAATCCACAGATCGACGGTCCATTTTTCACTCGCCCCAGTGGTCCCTGTGCCAAAGTACTATTCAAAACCGCTAGTTTCCATCACACCGCTTTTGGAGGGCAGGCTGTATTTTTCGTTTCAGAGGGATCCCATTCACCGCATGACGCGTAGCTCCGCGCACTATTGAAAAACTGCCCCCCATTGCACATTAAAATTCGACCATGGACCCGGTGCGATATGCACGTACACCGTCTGATCTGAAGTTGTCCATCCAATGGCGCTCGCGCCACGAAGATGCTCGAGAGTTAATCCAAGGCAAAGGGATCCCTGGCCCACCCTTCATCACCCTCCGATGCATTCTCAACCATTGATCTCATCCTGAGATCAGACGGTCTGGATTAAATGCATGCCCCACCATTGACCGGGTTCCGCCATGTCACCATTCCATGTGTGTTCATATATTTTCGACGCATTTTCGTCCAACACCTTTGTATTTCATTCAAAGGTCAAAATGTTAAATGTTCGCATTCAAATTTTGCTGCACTCCGCCAACTTTCACCAGTCCATTTCTTCACTGTTCGCTGCATTTTCCACCATCATCCTACACTGTTCCACCATTTCACCAGGCTGTGCTGCCATTCTCATTGTTCCCATTGCATCCACCCTCCCCATGCATGGTTTTCTTGACAGGTTTGTGTGTTTTGTAGGGTACCGGTGTTAAATGACCGCCATGATTCATAGTCACTATTACAGTGGCAAAAAACGCAGGGAAGACCATGTGCAGAGATCAAAATTATGAAGGAATGCCTGGGAAGGTGCTATGACATGAATTTCATTAAACGAGTAGGGTAAAACTCTGTAAAACCTTCCCAGAGCCATTAAAGTGTAGATTTCGCAGACAGAGGCAATCATGGAGCGGCTAAGAGTATCAGTGAGAAAGAAGAGAGTTTAAGGCTCGTAATTGAAGATCGTGAGCCTTAATACAATAATTCAAGGCAAAATATCAAACTGAAGACCTCATGAATCACACGGGGGGACCAGTGCACAGAAAATGATATCATCAAGGTTTCACATCAGCAGAATGTCTCCCCCTAAGAAAGGACACAATACTCATTATTGTTTCAGTCTACATTGTGTAAATGAGAAGCTTTCTAGCCTTGAAAACAGTCCTATGCTACCAGAAGCATTTTTTACACGGTATGGCATACCTAAAATCGTTGATCTGCCTTTTTTCAGTTCATTAGAATTCTGCAGAGGTACTACAACAAGTACATCAAAGTCATACCTGGAGTAAATTGCAGCCTAACGAAGACCACTGTTTCATCCAAAGAGTACTGAAGATAAATGCCCAGAATTTAAAACAGAATGGGGCCTCGGCCCTCTTCCTCTTTTGAGTTTTAATGCTACATTTAGTTTTCCATCTACCTCCTTAGCCTCTTTTTAGCTATAAAATTTGGGAAGAAACTCATTGTAGTGGTTGTTGATCGACTATTTGTGAATTGCAAGTTGTTTCTCTTGAGACATTTTCTCTGTGTAAAGTTGTAAGATAGGCTGAGGAAGATGTTTTCAGACTGAATACCAAGCTGTTGGCAATGTTGTACATGACTGGTGTTGCTCTTTAATATGACAAGCACATTTCTTTGGATCCTGATTTAAAGCAGTGGTGATGTTTTTCTGTCTCTGTCTATGTTTTTCCATTTCAGTTCATTACATTTCATTTCTTCCGGCACGCATCAGAAACCTGGCATAGGATTTACCCTTGTTAGGTACCCTATGTTTCTATTCTCCCTGCCTTCAATGTTTTCTGCTATATGTGTTATCTGAGGATTGACTTCAAGCTAATTTAACCAGTGTAGTGGTCAGATATACTGCTAGCTGATGTATGAATTAATGAATCAGTTCTTAGATGTGCTTGGTAGGTTTTAATTGAATGAATTGGGATACTGGGAGTCTAGAACTCTGTCTCTATCTCACTAGGATCTTTTTCAATTAATTGAACCTTCCTAAGTTCCCTTAATCTGGATGCCAAAGCATTGAGAGTTCAAAGTCTCTCTCTGATCTCAGGTTTTCAACTTTTTGTTCTAAATCTTTAATGTTTCCTTGTTTGAAGAGTTAACCTTTTATGGTCTTGGATCACATGTTGTCCAACGGCATGTCCTATCCATGGATCTGTTTCCTGAAAGGCCACCTTGGAGGTTTCCTTGCTTTCACCCTCTCTCTTACCATTTCATGCCACACTATCATCTTTAAGATCCAATGTTTTAGATGACTAGCCCAACTGAAAGCCTACACATTGAATAGCAAGTAAACCCTTTCCTGACTCCATTGGCCAATGGTCTCGATGTTCTCTAAATCATCCCTCCTTTGCCTAAAATCCTCTTTGTTCATCCTTGTCTCATATTGAACCCTTATTTCCTGATTCCCAACAACCAAACAAAAAATCAAACAAACAAATCCTGTGCCTATGACTAGCCTAATATCTTAACTTTGGCTTCAAAGACATAAAACCTTTGCTCATATAGAGAGATCCCTCTCTGGACCTAGGAGGGCTAGATCCTGAGGTCTGAAAGTGGTTCCGATGTTGTCTCATCTTTTGTTCTTGCCAATCTGGCCAAAACATGGGAAGCCCAACATAATGGCGACTCCACTGGGGAAATATGAGAGCCTATAACTTATAACGTTTGTCTGTCTCCGATTGTCATCACCAACATAATGGTGACTCCACTGGGGAACTTCTGAGTATTTTCCATCTTACTACATCCCAAGAGCCTCAAAAACCTACAATCTCTGGTTAGGTTGGTAGTTAAATACTCCTATTCACAAATGAACTTCTATACCACTTGTTGTGTTTTCTCCCACACTCTTAGACAGATTCTGGAAACGGCCAGACAGCCTCCGGATCTCATCCTCTTTCAGAGGTGAAATATCTGGTAAATGCCCTCCCAGTCCATCTCTGGTTAGAGTTTGTTGTGTGTTAAGCTTTTCCCTAAAAAGGACATTACAAAAACATTGTGGTGGACAGTATACCCTCTTGAAACATCCTAAACCTTCCACCTGGCGACTCCATAGTTCTTAAATGATTAAAAGACTCCATTGGTGATCAGTAGGCCTGCTGATTATCTTGGTTCACATAAGACTCCACTGGGAGACCAGAGCCCATTACAACATCAGCCATAATAGAAGTAACAAGTAGGGTTAAGCTACCTTGTTGGAAAACAAAATTTTGGCTTCAAGAACCATTCACACAAGAGCTTATCCTAACCCAAACCCACCTGAAATATTTGAAAATCCTGAAAGCATCCTCCAGAGATCTCCTACACCTAAAAGACCAACTATTTCTAGCCATATCCATAGAGCTAACTCTGCACCGGAAGAATTTACAGCTCTATCAGACCCACTTTTTGACCTAGACTCTCAAAACAGTGTACCTATAACTAGGTCATTCAGTGTCTTAGACCAGCCAGACCTTGAGTTACCTGGTTCACCAACCCAAAGTGGTAAACACATTATGGATAGAGAGACCCCTCCATCTACACCTCCTGATATTCACTTCATTCAAAACTTGGGGCTCTGCCACCCTAAATCTGCTCAACAGACTTCTGCTGGTCCTAGTATCCCTATCATCCACATACCAGTTGCTTAAGCTAACCCTTTACCTCGCCTGAACATCATCATGGCAGCATGGTATGCAACTCTAGTTTTACCCCAGCCTCTAGTGCCCCTACCCAATGATTACCAATCAAAGATCCCACACTTCACTGCAAAGGAGTCTACCACAGCTCAGCACCATGTAGACAGGACGGAAGATTCTTTTGATTACATGGAGATAGATGATGATACAGTAAAAATGAGAATCTTTGCCCAGAGCTTAGGAGGTGATGTGAAGAAATGGTTTAAAGGCCTACCTTCTAATAGTATCCAAGACCTTCCTGCTTTATATCAAATTTTCATAAACAAATGGGAAGTTAAGGCCAACCCTCTCCAAATCCTAGCAGAATACAAGAATCTTAAGAGAAATGTAGGAGAGAGTGTCCATGACTACTCAACAAGGTTTAACAGTGTTTACAACGCTCTCCCTCCACACATGAAACCTCCCCAAGGTTTGGCCCTAGTGAAATACCCTGAAGGCTTTGATGCTGACATGGCCTACCAGCTTAGGGAGAGAGATTACAACACATTGGAAGACATGCAAAAAGGAGTAGTGAGTGTAGAGGCTAATCTGATTGAGAAAAAAGCAAGATTGAGAGCCGAGAAAAGGGTAACATATAGAGATGACACTGTAGCTTCCACATCTGATCCCAATTATGACCGCCTATATAAAAACATGGAAAAGCTATAGCGAATGATGGAAAAAATGGTTGTCATAGTTAGTAACCAAAACAGAAACCAAAATCATAACCAAAACCAGAACTTTAGAAGAAACAACACCACTCCCAACAGAAAAAGTGAATTACATCAGCAAGTTATTCCCCCATTTCAAGAGAAATTTCTTGATGAAGATGAGGGAGTCATAGAAGAGTCTAAGGGAACCACAATAAAAATTTTTGAAATAGAAAACTCAATCCACAATTGTTCCACAGAGGAAGATCAGCCCTCATCCTCATACTGGGATGAGAAAAGGTTAGAATCTAAGGATTACAGGCTAGGATTTGAAAATACCATCATGCAGGTCAGAGAACAGTATGAACTTAGAAGCAAAAAGAGCCTAGACACTTCCAAACCAAAGGCTTCTGAGGTTACCATCAAGAAAGGGCCTGAGAAAACTTCTAAAGTAACTGCTGAAAGTAACAAATCAGTAGCTGAGAGTTCTGGGAAGAATAAAGAAAAAGACAACCAATACGCTGATAAAAAAAGTCAACCAACTAGCAACACTAGCACTGCAGTTAGTGCTCCTTGTTATTTCCCAAATCCACCTCAGGCTGAAGGAAGGCGGGATTCAGGGTAACACCAAACCACGCTCAGTCTGGTAGCTAGCCCTACCAGAACAGGGGAGGGCTCTCTCCAGGTCAATCTCAGAAAAAATGTATCAATAGGGCTTGAGATGACTGAAATAAAAGCTAATTTTAGGCTAAGTATATAAGTGGGAGGGTTTGATTGAAAATTGTGGGTTGAAAAGAGCAAGAGAAGGGACTATTGGGCTATGAATTTGGGGCTAGTTTCTGCCGGAAAACTTGGGGCAAAGTAAGTGAAATTTACAGCCAAATTAAAGATGTAATGAGAGAAGAAAATAGGGAAAATACCGCTGCCCTGTAGGCATCAATCAGGGGATGGATCTACAGTGACAACTTTAGAAGAAAGAGAAGCACCGGGTTACTCAATAGAGCATCTAACAGAGGATGGATTCTGAAAAGATAACCACTACATCAAACAACATAATAATTGTGAGAGGAGCATCGTGCGTGGATGGATTCCTAACACTTCCCTTAGAGAATGATTTAAACAAATTAGCAGAAAAAACAAAGCATGGAAATGAATTTACAAGAAAAACATGTTGCACATTAAACACCGTGATGAATCCCAAATTTAAAGAGCAAAAAAAAGCTTTATTAAAATAATATTCGAGGAAAACTTTACACAATCCAATAGCAGCCTCCCTCTGCTGCAAAAATCCAACCTCTACACTATGAAATTCATAAAATATATACATTTTCTCATCCTTGTACTAAGGGAATTGAGCTCAACCATTTTCTTAAAAATAGAATCAGTTACATTAAACTTGGGCCGAATTTCTGAAAATAGGTGTTTAAGATGAACTCGTATCTCCTAAACCATAGCACCTGTTACAAAAATGAAAGAGGTTTTTGTAGATAAGGTCATGTTGGAGAAAAAAATCTCTCAAATTTGGGAAATTCGTTTCCAGTTGCTCGCAATCTGTTCCACAAAATCATCTCTAAAACAGAAAATCATTAAAAATTTAAATCTGTAAAAATGAGCTGTAAATATCTGGTCACATATCCCAATTCGTGACACCTTTGAATAAAATGAAAGAGGTTTTTTCTATATGGATTTTTTTTAACAAAAACCTCCTTGGGGTTTGCAGAATTACTTTCCATCGGTTGTAAAATGGCCGCTTACTAAAATGACTAAAACAGTAAAAAATATGAAAATTTTTCTTTGTTTTAATGTAGGCTCCAAATATCACTGTATATCTCCCACATATTAGCACCTGTGTATAAAATGAAGGAGGTTTTTGTTATTTTCTATGTGATGAACAAAAACCTCTTTCACTTTTGAAAAATTCCTTACCATTATTTCAAAAACGGATTTTGTACTAAACTTGTCATTGTGTGCAGCAACTGACCTCAAAACATGCATAACCAAGAATCACTCATTCATTTCGATCATATCTTCTAATCCGGGAGCTGGTTATGGGAGTGTGATATGCTGTTGGAAAGGTTTTTCTAAGCTTCTTCTGATGGAAACACTTGTGACATGTTTTGTGTTGAATATCATGTGCAAAACATCTAACAAAACCAGACATAGTAAGAGCTCATGTTGATCTCTGGTGACAGGCTGCGAAGACTGACACTAACATTGGCTCTAGTGGGGATGGTAGCTCCTTGGAGGTGCCAATAATGGAATATATTTGGGAGAGTAGACCAATGCCTTATCAATTGGGCAATGGAGTCAATAACTGCAAACCCAAAACAACTCATACCAATCCAAAAACATATGTATACTGCAATATGTACATAAACCAATACCAGAAGCTGAATTGTTGCCTTGGGCAGCTTATTTATGCACAAACCTACCCTAATTTGTAGCAAAATTGATAGATCAAGTAACGCTGTAATGCCAGATCAACCAATCAAGTAACTGTGACAAGGATTATGCTTGAAAGTGCTTCAACCATGACACAAATGTAAATGCTAACAACCATACATGCACATAACGAGTCTGGTTATGTAAAATAAAATTTGATCTATCATTCAAATTGAAAAAAATTTCGATGTATGATGCAATTGGATCGCAAAAACCAGACTTTGTTTTCTGCCCCAACTCCAAAATACATGCTTCCAAGTGCAAACTGTCAATGCAAACATCCACGGGAAGCTCTATTGTTTCTTTTTTTGAAGGAGGGAGAGTTTCCAAGAACATTTTGGGATCTCGGAATTCATATGATTGGATCTGATCATTTAAATACTGAATCTCCTTCTCAAAATTTTCAACAACTAACTCAAAGAAACCAGTTTTAGCTTTAGCAAGAAACTTCGAAGATCTCAAAACTTTAAGCACGACAATGAAAAATATTTCATCAATTTCAATATCCACTAAATGATCTCTAACTTCTTTTAAAACTTCGCAAAGAGCAGGGTCTGCCACATACCCTACCATTTTATTTTAGTGCATGAATGGATCAGTGAGCACTGGAATCTCTGGATTGAGTTGGAGTCGCCAGACAAATGTTTCAGCCTTCATACGTGTCTAACTGCTGTCCACCATTAGCATCAGATCTAACTTGATACATGTACTGGGTAAATTTTCAAGTCAAGTGTCACGTTGACAAACTATACCGGAGATTGACTGAAGCAGCGTTTATCTACTTTTGCTAATGCAAAGCAATAGCGTTTCGAAGGCTATCTGGCATAACTTCAGGCTCCGTCTGTAGCTTATAAAAAAAATAACACTAACAAGAAAACAATTTGATTTCTCCCCAGTATGGTCGCCACTATGTTATTGCCTAAATCTACCTTAGGCTGAAGGAAGGCAGAGTTCAGGGTAACATCATACCACGCTCAGTCTGGTAGCTAGCCCTACCAGAACAGGAGAGGTCTCTCCAGGTCAATCTCAGCGATAAGTAATCAATAGGGCTTGAGATGACTGAAATGAAAGCTAATTTTAGGCTAGGTATATAAGTGGGAGGGTTTGATTGAAAATTGTGGGTTGAAAAGAGCAAGAGAAGGGACTATTGGGCTATGAATTTGGGGCTAGTTTCTGCCGGAAAACTTGGGGAAAAGTAAGTGCAATGTACAACCAAATTAAAGATGTAATGAGAGAAGAAAATAGGGAAAAGACCGCTACCCTTTAGGCATCAATTAGAGGATGGATCTACAGTGACAACTTTAGAAGAAAGAGAAGCACCGGGTTACTCAACAGAGCATCTAACAGAGGATGGATTATGAAAAGATAACCACTACATCAAACAACATAATCATTGTGAGAGGAGAATCATGCGTGGATGGATTCCTAACACTTCCCTTAGAGAATGATGTAAACAAATTAGCAGAAAAAACAAAGCATGGAAATGAATTTACAAGAAAAACATGCTGCACATTAAACACCGTGATGAATCCCAAATTTAAAGAGCGGAAAAAAGCTTTATTAAAGTAATATTCGAGGAAAAATTTACACAATCCAATATAATCCTCCCTCTGCTACAAAAATACAACCCTCTACACTATGAAATTCATAAAATATATACATTTTCTCATCCTTGTACTAAGGGAATTGAGCTCAACCATTTTCTTAAAAATAGAATCAGTTACATTAAACTTGAGCCGAATTTCTGAAAATAGGTGTTGAAGATGAACTCGTATCTCCTAAACCATAGCACTTGTTACAAAAATGAAAGATTTTTTTGTAGATAATTTCATGCTGGAGAAAAACCTCTCTCAAATTTGGGAAATGCGTTTCTAGTTGCTCGCAATATGTTCCACAAAATCATCTCTAAAACAGAAAATCATTAAAAATTTAAATCTGTAAAAATGAGCTGTAAAGATCTAGTCACATATCCCAATTCGTGACACCTTTGAATAAACTGAAAGAGGTTTTTGTTATATGGCTCGTGGTTAACAAAAAAATCCTTGGGTTTTTCATAATTACTTTTCATTTGTTGTAAAATGGCTGCGCACTAAAATGACTAAAACAGTAAAAAAATATGAAAATTTTTCTTTGTTTTAATGTAGGCTCCAAATATCACTATATATCTCCCACATAGTAGCACCTGTGCATAAACTGAAGGAGGTTGTTTTTATTTCCTATATGATGAACAAAAACCTCTTTCACTTTTGAAAAATTCCTTACCATTATTTCACAAACTAATTTTGTACTAAACTTTTCATTGTGTGCAGCAACTGACCTCAAAACATGCATAACCAAGAATCACTCATTCATTTTGATCATATCTTCTAATCCGGGAGCCAGTTATGGGAGTGTGATATACCGTTGGAAATATTTTTCTGAGCTTCTTCTGATGGAAACACTTGTGACATGTTTTGTGCTGAACATCATGTGCAAAACATCTGACAGAACTAGACATAGTAAGAGCTCATGTTGATCCCTGGTGACAGGCTGCAAAGACTGGAACTAACACTCCTGATAAAATAGTTCCTCATCCTGTACATAGTGAGAACCAATCCAATAATTCAGCCACTAAGGTGGTGGCTAACAAAACAGAGTTTAACATTCCAAAGAGTCAGTCCACTTTCAATTTGGAGAGTGATATTGCAAAAATTAAAATCTTTGTCCCACTCTCTGAGTTGGCCACTCAAGATGTATATAAAGGCCAAATTTTGAAAGCTTTAAAGCTAGAGGAAAATAGAGACGCTGTCAATCTGAGTGATGATAAACCAACCCTTTTGTTTGGTCCAAAGATAGAAGGGAAGTTTCAGGAAGGGGTAGTACCACCTTTTTATATCAGTCTCAATATCGATGACAAGATCCTTCACAATGCAATGCATGACTCTGGGTCATCACACAACTTAATGCCTAAGGTATTTATGGAAAATTTAGCTCTAGAGATAACTCGCCCTTATAAAGATTTATATTCATTTGACTCTAGCAGAGTAAAATTCCTAGGCTTAATCAAAGACCTGTGTGTAAACCTTACCCAGATCCCCGCAAAGTGTATGGTCATAGATGTCGTAGTGGCAAATGTGCCACCTAAGTATGGCATGTTACTATCTAGGTCATGGGGAGCCAAGCTACAAGGTACAATGCAGATGGATGGGGCATATGCCACAATCCCTGTCTTTAGCCAACTTAGAATACTGTATAGAGAGGCACAAATTAAATTCCTGGTTAGTAGCCCCAAAAAGCCTGAAAATTCTCCTTTGTATGCTGTGCACACAGATCTAGACTCCTTTATCCTTTGCAACGATGAATCCTTGGGAGAGCCAGAATCAGAAAACAGAGATAAAAACAAAGGGGTTGAGACCATATATTTTAACATATTGGCCACTCTGGACCTAGAGGAAAACGAAGAAGAAAACTTTGGACAGTGCACTAAAATAGAAACTCAGAGCAAACAAGAAATAGAATGCAACGAGCTGACTAGTCACCTCTCTGAATTCCATACACATCAGGAAGAGAAAATCCATCAACAGACCAGTGAAACCCACATTAGGGAAGAAAAGGATGATAAACATGAACATGACCCCTTGTGGGAAATGAACTTTGATGGATCCTGTACTAGGAAGACTGCAGGAGCAGGAGTGTGGATACACAACACAGAGAGTGACTATGCAGAGAGCCATGCCTTTAATCTGAACTTCAAATGCACAAATAATATCGTAGAGTATGAGGCTCTTATCCTAGGCTTTAATCTGTTGAGAAAATTAAGAGCTCATAGGATAACTGTGCATGGAGACTCTGAGCTGGTCATAAAACAAGTGAATGGTGAGTATACGGCTAAACACCCTAGGTTGAGAGTGTACAGGAATGACACTATGGATCTATTGAAAACCTTTGTAGAATACGAACTGGTGTTTGTCCCTAGGATCCAGAATGAAATTGCAAATGGATTAGCCTATGTGGAAATTTTGTATCACAAGCCTCCCAACAACCAACAAATCATCATTCAAACCAAATTCAGACCTACAGTGCCAGACAATGAAAAGTATTGGCAGGTCTTTGAGGGCGATAAACAAATTGAGGATTTCCTAATAGGTAGGAACGAGTTTGAATTTTCTGATTCAGAATCTAAATCTAACGATAGCTGCCTAAGTGAAGAGCCCTCAGATGAAGAAGAACCACCCTGTAACATAGAAATAAACACTTTAAACGAACAGATTGGAAATCCAAACGAAGAATGTGAAAACATAGATAGTGAATAAGTAGAGGTGTTGCAGGCCAAAGATAAGAACATACCCCGAGGTCTGGCACCTTTAGAAGACCTTTTTGACTTTGATGATGTAGCGAAAAATCCCACTATAGAGCACTCAAACTCTGATGTTGAGGAATGCAACATAGGCACTGAAGATAAGCCCAAGATGATCAAATTGGCTAAGTCCCTACCTGCAAACATGAGAAAGAAATATATTGACTTGTTCAAATAATTCATTGATGTGTCTTCTTGGAGCTATGAAGACTTGAAGGCCTATGACACAAACATCATACAGCACAAAATACCTTTGAAAGAGAACTAGAAACCTTTCAGACAAAAACTTCGTAGAATAAACCCAAAACAATTGTCTGCAGTGGAAAAGGAAATAAAGAAGATGTATGAGGCAGGCATAATAGTTCCTGTGAGGTTTTCTGATTGGGTCTCAAAACCTGTAGCTGTGAGAAAGAAAACATGTGAGATCATATTATGCATAGATTTCAGGAACCTTAACAGGGCCTCACTCAAAGACAATTACCCTTTGCCAAAAATGGAACACATTCTTCAGAGGGTAGTAGGCTCCAAAAGGATCTCCCTGTTAGATGGTTTTTCAGGTTACAACCAAGTTTTAGTACTCCCAGAAGACCAACTCAAGACATCTTTTACCACTCCATGGGGCACTTTTATGTATGTAAATATGCCCTTTGGACTGATGAACGCTGGTGCCACCTTCCAACGAGCGATGGACATAGCCTTTTCAGATGAAATAGGACACTTCATTGTCATCTATCTGGATGACATAACAGTCTTTTCCAAGACTGAAGAAGAACACCTAAAGAATCTAAGAAGAGTGTTTGAAAAATGTAGAAGGTTCGGTCTATCATTGAATCCCAAAAAGACTGTATTTGGGTTGCAAGAAGGTAAGCTTCTTGGCCACATCATATCCGAGAAGGGGATTAGGATAGACCCACAAAGAGTTGAGGGAATACTACAAATCACACACCCGAGAAAAATCAAAGAGTTACAGTCCTTCATGGGGAAAATTAACTTCCTTAGGAGGTTTATTCCCAACTTAGTTGAACACCTTAGGAACATGACAAACATGTTAAGGAAAGGTGTAGAGTTAAATGGACTGTTGAGGCTAAGAAATCTTTTGAAACAGTTAAACTTGCACTCACTCGGGCTCCTGTCCTAATCAGCCCTGATTTCTAAAAAGATTTCCTGATCTTTTCATTTGCCTCCGAGCATACAATAGCTGCAGTTCTGCTGCAGAAAAATCCAGAGGGAATGGAACAACCCATCTCTTTCTTCAGCAAAGCTCTGAGGGATGCACCCTTGAAATAAAAAATAATGGAAAAACAGGCCAATGCCCTGGTTAAGGCCTTGAAAGACTTTAGAGTGTACATACTTCATTCCCACACCATAGCCTATGTGCCAAACATAGTGGTTAAATACATCTTGTCCCAAGACCCAGATGGGAAGAGGGGAAAATGGATTGTTGTGATCTTAGAATATGACCTTGAGATAAAACCCACAAAACTGATCAAGGGTCAGGGCTTAGCTCAACTAATGGCTGAATCAAATTTACAAGCCCTCAACATAAAAATGGTAGATGCCTTGGATGAGCGGGAAGAATTTCCTGATCTCACTATTGAAGAGAAGTTACAGAACTCTCCATGGTATTCTGACATTCTCTATGTGTTCACAAACCTCAATGCCCCTCCCGAACTGTCAAAGACCAAGGCCAGATTCCTAAAACTAAAGGCCAGAATCTATTGCATACTGAATAACTGCTTATACTGGAAAAATACAAATGGCCTATTGCTTAAATGTTTGCCTGAAACTGAAGCAGAGAGGATTAAACAGGAATTCCATGCAGGAGAGTGTGGAGGCCACCTGAATTAGAAAGCCACTACTAACAAAATACTCAGAGCTAGCTATTATTGGCCTACACTTTTCCATGACATCCATAAGATGATAATTGCCTGCCATAAATGCCATATTTTTGAAGGCAAAATAAAGCTCCTCCCTCTGCCTTTACAACCCATCATTATTGAAGGTCCCTTCATGCAATGGGGCCTAGATTTCATAGGAGAAATACACCCTGCTTCTTCTGCACAACACAAATGGATCCTTACAACCATAGATTACTTCACAAAATGGATAGAGGCCATACCTATTAGGAATGCCACAGATTTTGTCATCATTAGGTTCCTAAAAGACCATATCCTCTCTCAGTTTGGCTGCCCAAGAAAAATAATCACTGACAATGTTGTTGTTTTTGGATCCAAGAAAATGGTTGATTTTTGTCACAGGTATCAAATAGCACTCGGACATTCAACTGCTTATTACCCACAAGGTAATGGGTTAGTTGAATCATCAAACAAGAGCTTGGTAACCATCATCAAAAAGCTGCTGGAAGAGAACAAGAAATCATGGCATAACAAGTTAGTGCATGCTTTGTGGGCTAACAGGCTTACAACAAAGAAATCTATTGGCATGTCACCATATCAGCTTGTCTATGGAACAGAAGCAGTGTTTCCTACCAGCCTTGGGGTACTAGTGATTAAAATTGTTCAAGAAATTCAGACAGAAGAGGACAACATGGTAAGGAGGATAAACAAAACAACTCATCTCCAGAAAACAAGGGAAGAGGTCTATAACAGAGCTGTGAAAGTTTAGGAAAATATAAAGAAGTTGTTCGATAACAGAACCGAAGCTTCTGACTTCAAAATTGGAGATAAATTTCTGAAGTGGGACTCAAGGAGAGAAGACAAAGGAAATCACGACAAGTTTGATAGTTTGTGGCAAGGTCCATACATCATCCAGGCCATTGTGGGTCCAAATGCCTTTTTTCTACAAGAACTAGATGGTACAGAGCTGTTTGGGGGTCCTGTCAATGGCAGGATGCTCAAACACTACTTCTGCTGATTTCCAATTTACAGTTTCCGTTTCCATTGTAAATACCATTGCTGTGTTTGTTTTCAAGAAAAAAGAGAAAATGTTCCAAAAAACTGAGAGAAAGGAGAGGTTCAGACATGCTCAAAACATGAACCTTTGTAGTGCAAAATATTAGCTCTAACATGATCAAAACCTGAGCCAGCAAGGAAGAAAAGGATTAGCTCTAACATGCCCAAAACCAGAGCTGAAATGAAGAAGAGAAAGTGACTCTAACAAACTCAAAACTTGAGTCACAAAGAAAAGAAGGATGCTTCAAAACTTCAGATTTCAAGCCTTCAAGATTTTGTATTCAGTTTCTGCAAGTTTCTGTCCATGTGCAACTATCTTTATGCATTGGATCCATAGCACACTAGTCTGTCTAATCCTAGTTTGACTGTTTTTAAATTTCTGTTGTAGAACGTAGAGAAGAAATATGTTGGACAGTATAATCCCAACAGATATTAGATTAGGTAGAGAAACATATGAGACCAATAGTTTAATCTGGTCTCATGGAGCAATAAGGGTAGAAATAGAATAGGTTTATTTTCCTGTTTGTAAAAAATAAATGATGTAAAGGGTCTGCTAGTCCAAATGCACCCTAGAAGAGAAAATGATAGGACTATAGTCTGGGTAGATAGATTGTTTGGGAATGTTTCTGCTGATCTACCATGTTTGTGGCAGCTGAAAATCAAAGAAGGAAGATGGCTCAAAGATCAGGCATCTGGCCTACCTCAAATATCATTTCTGAATTCTTGACTTCTTCAAGAAGAAGCTGGTGAGATTGCAACAAGATGAGGAGCTTAGTGGAAAGGAGTCGCCTTCACTAAGTGGGCCCGCAGGGTATTTTTGGCGCAAAGTCTATTTTTAGACTATGTCTATTTTTAGACATATGGATCATGTTCTATGAGTTGTAGGATGCTATTTGTGGATGGTTGGTCAAGTCGGGAAAAAATAGATGGACTTCTATTTTTAGACATACTGGGCGGAATCTATTTTTAGATTGCCAGTCTAAAAATAGATATGTCGAATATTATTAGCTCTTAATAATATTTGGACTCTAAACATTATCTTATCCTCTTGGAGCACTTCAGTTTGATGCCTGGATGTGGCACATGCAGCTGACAGAAGGAATTACGTTATTCCTAGGGTTTAGTGGAGCTATTGCATGGTTGAATTCAGTTAGAACTCATGTGACAGAGTTTGGTGGAGTTGATGAGACAGTTAATGGAGTTGTGTTCGGTTTAACTTAGTTGAGCTAGTTGTATCTAGTCTAACTGATTGATACAATTAGTGAGAGTGGTGTGAATTAATTATTAATTAATTCACTAATTATTAACTCATAAATCAACTAAATAATACATCAGTTAACTTCAGTGCATGGATAGTTTCAGTGGAGACTAGTGGAGAGGTAGGTGAAAGAGCAGTGTGACTATCAGTTGTGACTATACTGGTGCATAAGATTTGCACACACATTGATTGAGAAGCCAATGAGGATTGCACAGTACATACTAGTGGGATTTGAACCTTGATCTCATGATTATCCATATTGGATTACGCAGTGGAGGCTGGCTAACAGGTGGAGCAGATTGGAGCAAGTGTTTTGTATGATCTGAGCTTGAGTAGTGTGTAACAATTGGAGATAGTTTTGAGAGCTTGTGAGGAGTTTGTAATATGATTTTTACATGATCTCTATCATTATAATATACATACAGTTGGGGGTTTTCAACTTTAAGCTTTCCCATAAATACTGTGTTTATATGTGTGATTGTTTATGGTTTTAATGTGCGCATGCGATTGTTTAATTTCTGCAAATTGATGATCAATAGTAGAAGAGGTTATGTATTATGCATGAAGCTCAAATAGTGTGTGATCAGGATAATCTCGATGAATAATTTAATAGTTATTCAAATTTCTACAGAAGCCATCCCCATGTAGAGCCACTGTTAGCCCCCTATGAATTTTTTGACAAGCAAACAGGAGGCTAAAATGTTTTTTGAGTCTTCAAGGCATGCATTTCCCTTGAAAACACATCATCCTTGAATCCTCCTTGTGCCTTTTGTCTTTGAAAAATCCTCACTGCTATTTCCAAGTCAATAATCCTCTCTGTTGAGAAAATAATGCCCAAAAGGGCTCCTTTCCCTCTTGTTTCATTCCCCCTAAGCCTCTGTTTCATCATTCTTTCTCCCCTTCTAAATTCCCCACTGATCCTCTAAAATCATCCCAAAATCCCCTCTAAACCCAACACACACCCTTTTTTTGGTTTAATAACCCTTTCTCTCCTCTACCTTTATCCCTTTTGGCCTTAAATTTCATTAAAAACGGGCCAAAAACCCACATTCTACACATTTCAGGTTTAGCCCCTTTCGGCTCAGCCCCATAAACTATTTCCTCATGTGACCTGGGCACTAGAACCAAGCGCTAGCTCGGAAATCACTTATTGCATTTGGATATCGAGAGCGTTATCAATCGTCGATCGGTACAGATCGGATGGTCTTCACAAACTCCATGGCGTCCGTGGTCCCCCCCGTTCACCCCTCCGATCACATATCCATCGTCGATCTGATCCGCAGATCGACGGTCCATTTTTCACTCACCTCGGTTGTCCCCGCACCAAAGTACTATTCAAAACCACTGCTTTCCATCACACCGCTTTTGGAGGGCAGGCTGTATTTTTCATTTCGGAGCGATGCTATTCACCGCATGATGCGTAGCTCCACGCACTATTGAAAAACCGCCCCCCATCGCGCATTAACGTTCGACCGTGGACTCAGCACGATATGTGCATACACCATCTGATCTGAAGCTGTCCATCCAACAGCTCTCGCACCACGAAGATGCTTGGGAGTTAATCCAAGGCAAAGGGACCCCTGGCCCACCATCCATCACCCTCCGACGCATTCTCAATCGTTGATCTCCTCCTGAGATCGGACGGTCCAAATTAAATGCATGCCCCACCATTGACTGGGTCCTGCCACGTCACCATTCCACGTGTGTTCATATATTTTCAGCGCATTTTCGTCCAGCACCTTTGTATTTCATTCAAAGGTCAAAATGTCGAATGTCCACATTCAAATTTTGCTGCACTCCGCCAACTTTCACCAGTCCATTTCTCCACTTTTCGCTGCATTTTCTACCATCATCCTGCACTGTTCCACCATTTCACCAGGCTGTGCTACCATTCTCATCGTTCCCATTGCATCCACCCTCCCCATGCATGGTTTTCTTGATGGGTTTGTGTGTTTTGCAGGGTACCGACGTTAAACGACCGCCATGATTCACAATCACTATTACAATGGAAAAAAACGTAGGGAATACCATGTGCATAGATCGAAATTATGAAGGAAGGCCTGGGAAGGTGTTATGACATGACTTTCATTAAAGGAGCAGGGTAAAATTCTGTAAAACCTTCCCAGAGCCATTAAAGCGCAGATTTCACAGAAAGAGGCAATCATGGAGCGGCTAAGAGTATCAATGAGAAAGCAGAGAGTTTAAGGCATGTAATTGAAGATCATGAGCCTTAATCCAATAATTCAAGGCAAAATATCAAACTGAAGACCTCATGAATCACATGGGAGGACCAGTGCGCAGAAAATGATATCATCAAGGTTTCACATCAGCAGAATGTCTCCCCCTGAGAAAGGACACAGTACTCATTACTGTTTCAGTCTACATTGTGTAAATGAGAAGCTTTCCAGCCTTGACAACAATCCTATGCTACCAGAAGAATTTGTTACACAGTATGGAATACCTAAAATCGTTGATCTACCTTTGTTCAGTTCATCAGAATTTTGCAGAGGTATTACAGCAAGTACATCAAAGTCATACCTGGAGTAAATTGCAACCTGACGAAGACCACTGTTTCATCCAAAGAGTACTGAAGATAAATGCCCAGAATTTAAAATAGAATGGGGCCTCGGCCCTCTTCCTCTTCTAAGTTTTAATGCTACATTTAGTTTTCCATCTACCTCCTTAGCCTCTTTTTAGCTATAAAATTTGAGACGAAACTCATTGTAGTGGTTGTTGATCGGCTATCTGTGAATTGCAAGTTGTTTCTCTTGAGACATGTTCTCTGTGTACAGTTGTAAGATAGGTCGAGGAAGATGTTTTAAGACTGAATATCAAGCTGTTGGCAATGTTGTACATGACTGGTGTTGCTCTTTAATATGACAAGCACATTTCTTTGGATCCTGATTTAAAGCAGTGGTGATGTTTTTCTGTCTCTGTCTATGTTTTTCCTTTTCAGTTCATTACATTTCATTTCTTCCGGCATGCATCAGAAACTTGGCATAGGATTTACCCTTGTTAGGTACCCTATGTTTCTGCTCTCCCTGCCTTCAATGTTTTCTTCTGTATGTGTTATCTGAGGATTGACTTCAAGCTAATTTAACCAGTGTAGTGGTCGGATATACTGCTAGCTGATGTATGAATCAATGAATCAGTTCTTAGATGTGCTTGGTAGGTTTTAATTGAATGAATTGGGATACTGGGAGTCTAGAACTCTGTCTCTGTCTCACTAGGATCTTTTTCAATTAATTGAACCTTCCTAAGTTCCCTTAAGATGGATGCTAAATCATTGAGAGTTCAAAGTCTCTCTCTGATCTCATGTTTTCAACTTTGTGTTCTAAATCTTTAATGTTTTCTTGTCTGAAGAGTTAACCTTTTATGGTCTTGGATCATAGGTTGTCCAATGGCATGTCCTGTCCCTGGATCTGTTTCCTGAAAGGACACCTTGGAGGTTTCCTTTCTTTCACCTTCTCTCTTACCATTTCATGCCACATTATCATCTTTAAGATCCAATGTTTTAGATGACTAGCCCAACTGAAAGCCTGCACATTGAATAGCAAGTAAAACCTTTCCTGACTCCATTTCCCAATGGTCTTGATGTTCTCTGAAGCATCCCTCCTTTGCCTAAAATCCTCTTTTCTCATCCTTGTCTCATATTGAACCCTTCTTTCCTGATTCCCAACAACCAAACAAAAAATCAAACAAAAAAATCATGTGCCTATAACTAGCCTAATATCTTAACTTTGAGCTTCAAAGACATAAAACCTTTTCTCATATAGAGAGATCCCTCTCTGGACCCAGGAGGGCTAGATCCTGAGGTCTGAAAGTGGTTCTGATGTTTTCTCATCTTTTGGTCTTGCCAATCTGGCCAAAACATGGGAACCCCAACAGTTGGTAGGTTCAATCAAATATGCATTGGCATGCCTTGTAAAATAACACCAAAGGACAATAATCAACAAATATGTTCATTAATCAAGTTAACGTGTGTTTTGGGATACCAAGAAGAGTCATATTAGACAATAACATCATATTTCTGAATTCCTTTTGGAGTACACTTTAGGAAAATATATACAGAGAGTTGAAGAAATATACAACTTTCCATCCACAAACAAATGGGTAAATAGTAGTCAACATGACTTTGGTTTAGATTTTGAGGGGTTACAATAAGAAGCATCCAAATACTTGAAATGAAAATTTAATATATATCAACAATGTTGTAATAGAGTGGTTGATACTTCTGTCCTTCATTAATGTTTCAAAAAATTCTTTGGGTTTATGTTTCCACTACCCTTTGATACTATTTATGGACAACAAGGAGGAGAGAGGGAAGACATTGTTGGGTAATTTATTTGACTCCTAAATTACTTGTGTTTATATGTCAATCTAAGTACGTGAGATTGCAAAGTACACTACATCGTATGTGTTAAGAGATTAGCTTTCAAATTTTAAAAATTAGTTAATCCATTTCAAAATGATGACAAGAAAATGAAACTTAGTTATGAAGATCACTAAGATGATTATGTGTGTGTTCTTTCCCAAAAGCTACAGAATTAAATAAATTCAAAAAAAACTAAGATAATGTTCAAGATTTATTCTATGAGACAAAAAAAATGAAATATTTTTATTCTATGGAACTTTGAAAGACAAAACTATTCTAAGATGCTTAAAAAAGAAATATACACTAAAGAAGCCTCTTTTATGAAATCTTGAAGCAAATTTATGTTGAATCTATTCTAATAATTATTGAAATAAATTTAATCTGAATTTTAAAACAAAATCAAAATTTGTCTACTCATGAAGGAAAAGCTATTCTATAGACTTGAAATTACCCTAAAGAGAATTCTTAAAAAATCAATGAACATAGCATAATATTATTGATGAGCGTATTCAAAATTAGAGCTGAGACTAAGCATAAAATAAATGTTTTTAGTTTTTTTTATTAACCGCTCAACCTGTTGGTGTCCCATGTTTTGATAGTTTGGAAAATCAAAAGACAAGGCAACATCAGAACCAATCTTTAAAGTTCCAGGATCTAGTCCTCCTGTTCTCAGAGAGGGATCTCTCAAATGTTTGTTTGCAAAAGTTTATCTTGTGTGCTTATAATATTGATTTTAGACTAGTTATTAAGTGCAGGTGTTTATTTGTTTGTTTGTTTCGATGGAATTGATACAACAAAACATGAAAGGTCTAGGAAAGATATATAGAACAGTAAAATATATGTTTCATTGGGCAATGGAGTCAGGAAAAGGTCATAACACACTCATCAAAGGATATGGGATATCAGAGGGAAAATCTAACTTGGCCACAGGATCCTTTTGTTTTTGGAATGGGATGAACATTAATGATTTGGAAAGAGAGTTTTAATTCTCAACAAAGGGAATTTGAAAGCATAATTTGAAACAATAAAGAGTTCTTTGATAGACAGGGCTAACCATAAATTCTACAAATCACACGTTTAAGCAAACAATGATTTCAAAACAACTTTCAAAGTAAAATCTAAGATTCGGGGAACACCCTATTTTCTCAAAGATTTTATTCTAAAGGACTTTAGAAAACATATAATATTTACTAATAATCACAGTCATAGAAGAGGGAACACCTAAAAACATCTATGATCATAATTATAACGACCTTTAAGCCAACTGTTTAAGTGAGGACAAAGGGCAAGATCAAAACAAGCCTCTCTGATTCACTATAAGAAAATAACGTCAAAGGGAGACTTCAATAACAGTTTTTAAGTGGCAACAGACAAGCAGGGAGAACCATAAATCATGCTGAAACCAATTGTTCAAACTATCAAGGAAATAAACAAGCATGAAGACTAAAGAGAAAGTTTAAAGCCTCTAAAATACTTCAGCAGAAGAAAACATAAAACAATGAAGGATGAACAGGTCTAAGGTGCTTCCAAGAGTCATTTCTTAGCCTAATACTTTCTATCCTATTGTAGTAAGAAATTATGGAACATAATGAAAATAGGGGAAAAACATAAAACAGTTCAGAATACTTCACCAACAGCCAAGCTCATGGATCAAATGATAGAGCCTTCTCAGGAACAAGCATGCAACAACATCATCAAGACCTCCAAGACTTCAATTTTTTCTTCAACTTCAAAGGACTATGTATTGATTTTAGAGAGTTTCAATATTACAGCTTGTGATCAAACAAAAACCAACCAACCAACCAACCAACACCTCACTCATTTTCTTCAGAAGTATATATAGAAGAATGAGGAGGTGAGATCTGATAAAAGATCTCAAAAACTAATTAATACAGACTTAAATGGCTTCTCGGCCTTTGGGGGGCTCCACGAAGAAGCTTACAATATGTGTCTTCTGTATTAAATGATTTACATAAAGATTTTAAGCTCGGTGGAAGCTTAATTTGACCTTTGAGGCTCTGTGTCATGTTAGAGTAACTCTGTAGATATTTTGTCATTAAGTTTGTTCATAGAATTACCCTTTAGCTGTGTTGTGAGGCAGATATTTGATTCCATGCAATAACTTCGGCATGTATTTGATTTCTTTGAGGCACAGGTGTCTTTTGTAGTAGCTGAGAAGAATTATTTGCTTTAACTAAGGCGGTGGAGACTTCTGTCAGATGAAACACTCCAATTTTCCCTTAAAACTATGTTATAGTCTGGGCATTAGGCTTTTGATAAGCATATTAGATGTAATCCCCACAAATCTGTCCTTTAATCCTCTGTTCTGGTGCATTCTGGTCTTCGTCACTGATACTCTTGATTTGTGATTGACTTGTTGTGTTTTTCAAATGTGCAGGATTGCGCAGGGTTTGAACGGCATCAATGCCTCATGAAACATCGATGAAACGTGCATTTTAACTCCCTGTGATGATTTTCTTTGGTGAGTCAAAGGCAAGAGCATTTTCAACCTCAGCCTGCGAATTTTCCTCAGTATGGCGGAAAAACATTAAACCTTGCAAAATACAAACAAAATTTATAAAATCCTGCGTATATAGGTTGACTGCTTCAGAGGACGTGTGGAAGGAGCGGGGCCGTTGGATGGCATCATCCAACGGTCAGGATTGATCAGGAGAGATCGTGGAACGAGTAGAAAAAAGATTAAATCTGGGCCGTCGATTGCGCAGAGATCGACGGTCGGGAGCAGAGGTCGAAAGTCAAATGGAGGAAATCTGGGCGATGAAAAGTGGACCGTCGATATGCAGATCAGATCAACGGCGGAGGTTGTTGTTGCCGCTGTACGATAGCCTGGTTATTGCGTGTGTATCTTGGTTAACCATTGGACATCTTCGGCGAGCGATCTCCGTCGAATGAGCGGGTTTGGATCTGACGGTTGTGGTCAATATCGCTGGGCATCCTCGTCCGAACTTTAATGTGGGATGGATGGCGGTTTCACAAATAGTACCTAGGACACGTGGCGGCAAGTGTATGGAATCGCTAGCGATCGTGGAAAAACCGCCTTCCGCCCAAAGGCGGTGTGATGAATACCGCGCGGTTTTTGGAATGGCGAACAGCTGGCGGGGACCACCGGGAGACGCACTCCGCACTGTCTGATCTGCAGATCAGATGGACGGTGCGGAACGGTTTAAAAAATGGAACCAGAGGAATAAATGCGAAATAATTAAAAATCCAAAGTTTCAATTAAAACAAAGGTTTTAATGTTTTTCGGTGGCGGGATATATATGAAATATGGTTAGGCGCCCGTCTGCGGGGCCTGTAGCACGTGGAGAAAAATATGACCACAGGGTTAAAGGAAGGGGCTAATCGCACACGAGAAATGCGACAAGCGCTTAGAAAGCTAGCGCTCGGCTCTAGCACCGGGGTATATGGAGGAAAGGGTCAGAGACTTAGCCCGAGGGGGCTTAAGACTAAACAATGTATTTTTTTATGATTTTTCAACATTTTTCAAAGGAAATGAGGGTTTCGATATAGTTTAAAAATGAGTTTTAAACTATGGAAAGGGGATTTTCATGAAAGGAAGAAAAAGGATCATGAGAATCGAGGTGTGTTATGGAGAAAGAGGAGGGGCAAATGAAGGTTAGTTTTGATTGGGAGAAGGGGAAAATGATGACTTTGGAGAAGAATTCTGGCTTGGAAATAAGCAGGATTTCTGAGTGTAAGATGGGAATATCAGTGAAGTTTTGGACAGAGAAAAGGCAGGAGGCCTTCAAGAGTCTTCAAGAGCCAACAAATTTTATTAATGAAATTTTTTCCTTGAAGGCTCAAACAGTCTTAGCCACCTTTTGGTATAACAAATATTTATAGGTGGCTAACAGTGGCTCCACTTGGGGATGGTGCCTTCTTGAAGGCATCAAGAATTTAGACTTGCATTATCTGGAAGGCTGACCTATGCCTAATCCTTTAATGTTCTCTGGGAGGCTGATCAGTTTCCTAATCCATTGGCTTGCCTTTCTTTCTGTGGATAATGTGCTCTGAAAACATATTAGCAGCCATAAAAGCGATGGAACTTCATCAATACAACTTTCTACCTACCCAGTCCTACCGATCTAACATTTTTTCCTTCATTAGAGTGCACTTGGATTGGCAAACTCTTTTTCAACATTTATTCTTTTGAAAGCAGTAAATCTAATCCAATTCTACTCCTTATTTCTCCTTGAACTCAGATTTAACAGTTGAGTTCAGATGATTCTCTACCTAATCTACCATCTGTTGGGATTAAACTGTCCAACAGATTTTCATTCTCTAAATTTCTAAAACATAAATTTAAAAATAGTCAAGTCAAGATTAAGCTCTTTGACTTGCTGTGATCTATGGCATAAAGACAAGCTGCACATAGACATTTATTTTGCAGAAAAAAATAAATAAAAAATGGAAGGCTTAAGATCTGAAATTTGAAAACATTTCCTTCCTCTTTTCTACAGCTCTGATTGGACTCTTATTGAGTTGTCTTTCCTTTTTCTCTAGTTCATATTTTGAGCTGATTAGAACCAGATTTCTACATCTCTTTGACTCAGAAAAATAGAATAGATTTGAGTCATTACTTTTTGGAAACTTAGGTTTAGGTTTCGAACATGTTTGAACCTTTCATTTCTATCCTAATCTATCTACTGATAAGCCAAGATTAAACAGTTTGGCAAATCAAATTCACTATCCTATCAGTAGAAAATTTAAAGCTAATTAGTCAAGATTAGACAGTTTGACTAACTAGAAGTGTGTTCTTTAGGAGTGGCATTTAAGCTTGCACACTTTCAGATTTGTTCCTCTTTTTTGGTATGGGGCTATACCTTTATTGTCTTTACAATCTGTCCTCTTTTCTTTCTTTCTTTGTTTTTGTATTTTTTATTTTTCTAACTTTGAATGCAATGGTTAGACTACGATATTTACAATGAAAAAATAAAATGCTTTGAAACTTAATATTCTTGGCAGAAGTAATGCTTGAGCATCCTGCCATTGACAGGACCTCCATATAGGTCTTCTCCATTCAGTTCTTTCAAGAAAAATGCATTGTGACCCCTCTCAGCATGAATAATATAGGGCCCTTTCCACAAGTTCTCAAATTTGCCATGTTTTCCCTTCTCTTCTCTTCTTGAATCCCATTTGAGAAAAAAATTTCCAATTTGGAAATTGTTTGCCTTAGTCCTCTTATCAAATAGCTTCTTCATTTTTTCTTGGACTAACTGTGTTCTTTCATATACTTCCTCTCTGGTTTGCTGTAAATGGATTGTTTGGTTGATTCTTCTCTGCATATCATTCTCTTCAATCTGCACTTATTGAAGGAGATTAATGACTGGCACTCCCAACGAGGTGGGAAAGACTGCATCCATGCCATATGCTAGCTGATAGGGGGACATGTTTATCAATTTCTTTGTAGTTAGCCTATCAGCCCATAAAGCATGAACCAGTTTACTGTGCCATGATTTCTGATTTTGTTCCAACAGCTTTTTGATGATATTGATGAGGCTTTTGTTGGAAGATTCAGCTAATCTATTTCCTTGGGGATAGTAAGCAGTAGAATGGCCCAAGGTTATGCGGTATTTGTAACAGAAATCAACCATCTTCTTAGATTTAAAAGCAGCAGCATTGTCTGTTATAATTTTTCTGGGACAACCAAATCTGGATAAGATATTTGTTTCAAGGAACTTGATAATGACAAAGTCATTAGCATTTCTGGAAGGTATAGCTTCTATCCATTTGGTAAAGAAGTCAGTGGCTGTGAGGATCCATTTATGTTGAGCTGAGGAGGATGGGTGAATTTCCCCAATGAAGTCTAAACCCCATTGTTGAAAAGGTGCCTCAACTCTGATAGGATGTAAGGGTAAGGGAAGAAGTTTCCTTTTGCCATCAAATATTTTACACTTATGGCAAGACATGACCAAATTTTGAGTGTCTAGGAAAAGGGTAGGCCAATAGTAACTAGATCTAAGAATTTCTTTCATGGTGGCCTTCCAGTAGAGGTGTCCTCCACATTCTCCGTCATGAAATTCATGCATGATTTTTCCTGCATCATCTTCAAGTAAACATTTAAGCAATATTAAAATAACGTTTTTCCAATATAATACTCCATCTAATATGCAAAAACTCAAAGCCTTTTGTTTCAAGAATCTACCTTTAGTTTTAGATAAAGAAGGAGGGGCATTTAGATATAAAAGCACATAAATAATGTTAGCATACCAAGGAGAATTTAGAAATGTTTCTTCAATAACAGGAGCATCAAATTCTTCTATTTCTTCTACCACATCTACCATATTCATGTTCAGTGCTTGAAAGTTAGACTCAGCCATAAGTTTTGCTAATCCCTGCCCCTTAACTAGTTTGGTGGGCCTAATTTCTAAGTCATATTAAAGAATAGTTGCAATCCATTTTCCCCTTTTACCATTGGGGTCTTGACTTAGAATGTCCTTGACAACAGTATGTGGAACAAAAGCAATTATGTGAGAGTGTAAAATATAAACCCTAAAGTCTTTTAATGCTTTCACTAATGCTAAGGCTTGCTTCTCCATGATGTTATATTTGAGAGGAGCATCTCTTAAGGCCCTAATAAAGAAATATATTGGTTGTTCTTGCTACAAATCATTCTTTTGAAGTAAAACTGCAGCTATTGTATGTTCATATGCAAAGGAAAATATATATAAATCTTTGGTAAAATATGGACTAATCAGGACTGGTGCTTGAGTAAGAGCTTGTTTGACCAGTTCAAATGATTTTTTAGCTGGTAAAGTCCATTTTATACCGACATCTTTCTTAAGCATGTTTGTAATTTTTTTTAATAGCTCAGCAAGATTAGGAATAAACCTTCTCAGGAAATTAATCTTTCCGATGAAAGATTGCAATTCTTTGAGGCTCCTTGGATGGCTGATCTGCAATATGCCATCTATCCTTGTAGGGTCTATTTTGATTCCCTCTTCTGAAATTATGTGGCTAAGAATTTTACCTTCTTTGAGACCAAAGAGTGTTTTCTTGGGATTCAATGACAAGCCAAATTTCCTACACTTCTCAAAAAATTTTCTTAGGTGAATCAAATGTTCTTCATCAGTTTTTGAGAAAACAGTTATGTCATCAAGGTAATTGATTATGAAATAGCCAATGTCTTCAGAAAAGGCTATGTCCATGGCCCTTTGGAAGGTGGCCCCTACATTCATTAATCTGAAAGGCATTTTGACATACATAAAGGTGCCCCAAGGAGTGGTAAAAGCAGTTTTGATTTGATCACTTGGGAGCACTAACACCTAGTTGTAACCTGAGAACCCATCTAAGAGGGAAATCCTTTTTGATCCAAAAACCTTCTGAAGTATATGGTCCATTTTGGGTAAGGGGTAGTTGTCCTTTAAGGAGGCTTTATTTAAATTTCTGAAGTCAATACAGAGCCTGATCTCCCCTATATTTTTCCTAACAGAAACTAAGTTTGATACCCATTCTGAAAACCTAACAAGTACTATAATGCCAGCATCATGCATCTTTTCAATTTCGGCTCTAACTAAAGGTAATAAAAGTGGGTTTATTCTCCTCATTTTTTTTTTGAAGGGCTTTTCATTTTCCTTCAAGGGAATCTTGTGCTCAATAATGCTAGTATCGTAAGACTTCAGATCTGTGTATCCCCAGGAAAAAACATCTTTAAACTCTTTAAACAGATCAATGTATCGAGATTTTATGTGAGTTGGAAGAGTGCTGGACAATTTAATCATCTTGGGTTTTGTTAGGGAGCCTATGTTGTGTTCTTCTACATTTTTTTCTACATGCTCCATTTTTGGTTCTTTGGCTACATCATTAAAGTCGAAAAGGTGTTCCAAAGGTGAGAGACCTCTTGGAATTGTACCATTTTTACATTCTAAAACTTCCAGGTCTTTTTGGTCCACGTTATCAGTTGACTCTGCTTCAAATGTATTCTCATAATGACTTATATCAGTAGAGTGTGTTATTTCAGCATTTGGGATTTCTTCAATATATAAACAGTTTTGATTATGGCTAGATTCTGATGTTGGTATTGTGAAATCGTTTTCTGACTTCAAGAAATCGTCTATGTGTTTGTTAGAATCAAACACTTGCCAGTGATCTTCGTTATCAGGTACAGCAGGTCTATGTTTTACTTTTACACTGATTTGTTGATTTATTTCAGGTGTCTGACAATTGCTGGCATTGAAAGCGAGTTCATTTTCTAGATTATTCAATTCTCTTGGAATGAAAATAAGTTCATACTTTTCAAAGGTTTTCAATAGATCAAGGGCAATGTTTCGATATTCCCTAAGTCTTGTATTTTTAGCTGAGTATTCTCCTTTGATTTGTTTTATGATAAGTTCAGAATCTCCTAAGATTAATATCTTCTGCGCTTCTAACTGTTTAAGCAGTTGTAAGCCTAGGAGAAGTGCTTCATACTTAGCAATATTGTTAGTGCATGGGAAATTCAATTTGTATGAAAAACTCTGTTTTGTATTTTGAATCCACACACCTGCTCCTGCACTTTCTTTATTACAAGATCCATCAAAATTTATTTTCCAAAGTATGCCATCCTTATTTTCATTTTCTTGTTGTTGTTGATTGTCAATGTTTTGAATTTAATCGAAGGGAAGATCAGATTGTTGTGGTGAACTGATTGGGTCTATGTTTTCTTTATCTTGTTGAATAATGTCATCTTCGTTATATAAGATAAAGGAATCTAAACTTGATTGAATAGAATATATTGGAGAGTTTTTTGGTTTGTCTATGTTGCTCACCATGTACTTCATGTGAGATTCCCTGTATAGTCTTCTGTTTTGGTTAAAAATGGGAATGGTGGCATAAGACATGTTCATTTGAAGGCTTCCCTGAAGTTTGGCTCCCCAAGATCTTGAAAAGAGCATGCCATACTTAGGGGGAATTTCAGCTACAACTATATCCATAACCAGACTCTTAGCAAGGATCTGAGCTAGAGTAACACACAAATCTTTGATTAAACCCAAACATTTGACTCGGCTTGAGTCAAAAGAATACAAATATTTGTATGGTTTAGTAATTTCTAAGCCTAAGCTCTCCATTACCACCTTAGGCATCAGATTGTGTGAAGCTCCCAAATCTAACATGGCATTGTGTAAAATTTTCTCATGTATGTTCAAGCTAATATAGAAGGGAGGGACAGCCCCTTCTTTATATTTTCCTTCAACTTCTGAACCAAACAACAACTCAGGTTTGTCATCTGTCAAGTTTAAGGTGTCTGTATCACTTCCTAAGTTCAAATCTTTCAAAACTTGGTTTTTGTACACCTATTGGGTTACTAATTCAGCTAGGGGGATGGTGATTTTTATTTTGGCAATCTCTCCCTCAAGACTGAAAGGAATAATTGACTTGTTTGTATTTACATCTGTTTTTTCAATTGAATTCTTTTCAGCAACTTTGATTTGCTGAACCTTGTTTGGAATGGTAATTGGGATAATTTTATTAGGACCACTAACTGAAGTGCTAGGGGTACTCTATTCAACATTTGGCTGGACACCTTTGTCTTTGTTTGAATCTGGTTTTTTAGTCGAAATGTTGGTTTTTTTTGTTGTCTTTTTGGGCTGGTTTTCTGCGTTTTTCTTGACAGCAGTGCTAGTTTTCTTATCTTTTGAATTATCTATGTTTCCCTTGCTCCTAATTAGATCATATTGTTTGTGTATCTCCATGATTGCATTTTCAAAACCTAATCTATAGTCATCAGAATCTTCGTAGGTATTTGTATTTTGATCAGAAGAGAAAAAATCTTGTTCTTCCTCATTGAGGAAAACATCATTCCTACTATCTGATCCAATCAAGTTTACATGGGATTCTTCCAACCTTTCCAACTCCCTATCTTCCTCATATTGATCTACATAGTTTTGTTGGAAGGGAGGTCTAATCTGTTGGTCATTTTCGTTCTGTTTTTCTTGATTGTTTTCTCTTCTATAATTCTGATTTCTTTTTCGAGGAGCAGTTTGATTTTGATTGGCTTGTGCTCTCTTAATTATTCTCATCTCTTTCATCATTTCTTCCAGCATCCTCTCCATTTTTGAGCTTGAAGTAGAAGGAGTGGAATATTCTCTAAAAGACACTCTCTTTTCAGTTTTCATTCTTGCTCTCTTCTCCATCAAGTTGACTTCCACAGAAAGAGCACCCTATTGCATATCTTCCAGAGTTGCAAAACTTCTTTCTCTCAGCTGATAGGTCATGTCAGAGTTAAACCCTTGAGGAAATTTATTTAAAGCTGAGCACTGTGGAGGTTTTAGTTCTAGGGAAAGTGCATTATACACACTATTGAATCTAGTGCAATAAGCCTACACACTTTCCCCAATGTTTCTATGGAGGTTCTTGTAGTCAGAAAGGACTTGGAGAAGGTTTTTCTTTACTTCCCATTTGTTTAGGAACGTTTGATGGAAGCCTTGGAGATCATTAATACTATGGGGGGCTAAACCTTTAAACCATTTTCTTACTTCTCCCCCTAGACTCTGAGCAAATAACCTAAGCTTGGCAGAATCATCATCGATTTCATTTCTGTCAAAGTAGTCATTCATTTTATCTACATGTTGTGATGCGGTTGTAGCATTGTTGGCATCATATAATGGAATTTTGGATTGATAGTCCTGTGGAAGATTAAATAATGGTACCGGAAGGACTAGGGGAGCATACCATGCTGCCATGATAGGTGGTGGGGGTGGATTTACAAGGAGTGGATTTATAATAGGAATAGTGGGCTGAGGTGTAGTGGTTTGAGTAGTGGATGAAGGGTGAGAAGAAGTGGATAGACTAGAAATAGATTGATGAGCTGATCTTGGATGAGAGACACCTAAGTTGTGAAGGAAATGTAATTCAGGAGGTGTTGTTTCTCTATTACCAGGATGCTCACTTGTATCCCCTGGGATGAAAGTGACAATTTAGAGTCTAGCTAAGTTATATCATCAAATGACCTAGTTCTAAATGGATTTACTAAGTCAGGTTGTGATTGTTTTAGAGCTGCAATATTTTCGGGAACTGATTTAGCTCTCAAGGGTGATCTGAAAACAGTTGATAATTTAATCCTAGGAGACTTCCAAAGGATTCTTTCTGGGTCATCAACTATCTCAAGTGGATCTGGGTCAGGATGGGCTCTAGTGTGAATCTTTCTAGGAGCCACTATGCTATGTTTTTCAGACCTGGTTAGAAAGAGAGTTTAACAAAATATGACAATCTTCAAGAGGCTAATTGATCTTTTCAGAAGAAGGAAAATTTTAATCTTAAATCCTTCTAGCTGAGCTTGTTATGATGCTATTAAGACTTGGGGTCTTCCCAGTGGAGTCTTAAGGTCTGTTTTTAGGATTGTGGAGTCGCCAGGTGGAAGTTTTTAGCTTTTTGGAGGTAAAGGTTTTATGGTCCACCACCAATTTTATTATGAAGCCAAATTGAAATGTTTTGGGTTTTCTGAGTTTATTTGGGTCTTATAGGTTAGGAGAGTGTTCTAAGTCTGATTTAACACTTAGCTAGGGTATCAAAACGTACAGTGTTTACTCTTATGGCTTAGTAACTGAAATATTCAAGGTTTGACAAGGCTTTATGAGAATCCTAAGAGTTACTTAGTTTGTCACTGATTCAAAAGGTCCTATCATGATTACCATTGCTTGGTAGTGCTTAAAGAAGGTTACTTATGTTATATTTAGACAACGAGTGTTTTGTTTTACAGATTTTACTCAGCGTCCCACCGTGATCACCATTACGTTGGTGTCCCGTGTTTTGATAGTTTGGAAAATCAAAAGACAAGGCAACATTAGAACCAATATTTAGAGTTCCAGGATCTAGTCCTCCTGTTCTTAGAGAGGGATCTCTCAAATTTTTGTTTGCAAAAGTTTATCTTTTGTGCTTATAATATTGATTTTAGACTAGTTACTAAGTGCAGGTGTTTATTTGTTTGTTTGGTTGGATGGAATTGATACAGCAGAACATGAAAGGTCTAGGAAATATATATAGAACAGTAAAATATCTATTTCATTGGGCAATGGAGTCAATAAAATGTCATAACACACTCATCAAAGGATATGGGATATCAGAGGGAAAATCTAACTTGGCCACAGGATCCTTTTGTTTTTGGAATGGGATGAACATTAATGATTTGGAAAGAGAGCTTTAATTCTCAACAAAGGGAATTTGAAAGCATAATTTGAAACAATAAAGAGTTCTTTGATAGATAGGGCTAACCATAAATTCTACAAATCACACCTTTAAGCAAACAATGATTTCAAAACAACTTTCAAAGTAAAATCTAAGATTCAGGGAACACCCTATTTCCTCAAAGATTTTATTCTAAAGGACTTTAGAAAACATATAATATTTACTGATAATCACAGTCATAGAAGAGGGAACACCTAAAAACATCTATGATCATAATTATAACGACCTTTAAGCCAACTGTTTAAGTGAGAACAAAGGGTAAGATCAAAACAAACCTCTCCGATTCACTATAAGCAAAGAACTTCAAAGGGAGACTTCAATAACAGTTTTTAAGTGGCAACAGACAAGCAGGGAGAACCATAAATCATGTTGAAACCAACTGTTCAAACTATTAAGGAAATAAACAAGCATGAAGACTAAAGAGAAAGTTTAAAGCCTCTAAAATACTTCAGCAGAAGAAAACATAAAACAGTGAAGGATGAACAGGTCTAAGGTGCTTCCAAGAGTCATTTCTTAGCCTAATACTTTCTATCCTACTATAGTAAGAAATTATGGAACATAATGAAAACAGGGAAAAAACATAAAACAGTTCATAATACTTCACCAACAGCCAAGCTCATGGATCCAATGATAGAGCCTTCTCAGGAACAAGCATGCAACAACATCATCAAGACCTCCAAGAATTCAATTTGTTCTTCAACTTCAAAGGACTATGTATTGATTTCAGAGAGTTTCAATATTATAGCTTGTGATCAAACAACAACCAACCAACCAACCAACCAACACCTCACTCATTTTCTTCAGAAGTATGTATAGAAGAATGAGGAGGTGAGATCTAATAAAATATCTCAAAAACCAATTAATACAGACTTAAATGGCTTCTCGACCTTTGGGGAGCTCCACGAAGAAGCTTACAATAGGTGTCTTCTGTATTAAATGATTTACATAAAGATTTTAAGCTCGGTGGAAGCTTAATTTGACCTTTGAGGCTCTGTGTCATGTTAGAGTAACTCTGTAGATATTTTGTCATTAATTTTGTTCGCAGAATTACCCTTTAGCTGTGTTGTGAGGCAGATATTTGATTCCATTCAATAACTTCAGCTTGTATTTGATTTCTTTGAGGCACAGGTGTCTTTTGTAGTAGCTGAGAAGAATTTATTTGCTTTAACTAAGGCGGTGGAGCCCTCTGTCAGATGAAACACTCTGATTTTTCCTTAAAACTGTGTTTTAGTCCGGGGATTAGGATTTTGATAAGCATCTTAGATGTAATCCCCAAAAATTTGTCCTTCAATCCTTTGTTTTGGTGCATTCTGGTCTTCGTCACTGATACTATTGATTTTTGATTGACTTGCTGTGTTTTTCAAATGTGCAGGATTGCGCAGGATTCAAACGACATCAATGCCTCATGAAACATTGATGAAACGTGCATTTTAACTCCTTGTGATGATTTTCTTTGGTGAGTCGAAGGCAAGAGGATCGTCACCCTCAGCCTGGGAATTTTCCTCAATATGGTAGAAAAACATTAAATCCTGCAAAATACAAACAAAAGTTATAAAATCCTACGTATATAGGTTGACTGCTTCAGAGGATGTGTGGAAGGAGCGAGGCTGTTGGAAGGCATCATCCAATGGTCAGGATTGATAGAGAGAGATCGAGGAACGAGCGGAAAAAATATTAAATCTGGGTCGTCGATCGTGCAGAGGTTGACGGTCGGGAGCGGAGGTCGAAAGTCAAATGGAGGAAATCTGGGCGATGAAAAGTGGACCGTCGATCTACAGATCAGATTGACAGTGGAGGTTGATGTTGTTGATGTATGATAGCCTGGTTATCGCGTGTGTATCTTGGTTAACCATCGGACATCTTCGGCGAGCGATCTCCGTCGGATGAGCAGGTTCGGATCTGACGGCTTTGGTCAATATCGCTAGGCATCCTCGTCCGAACTTTAATGCACGATGGATGGTGGTTTTGCAAATAGTACCCAGGATACGTGGCGGAAAGTGTATGGAATCGTTGGAGATCGGGGAAAAACCACCTTCTGCCCAAAGGTGGTGCGATGAATACCGCACGGTTTTTGGAATGGCGAACAGTTGGCAGGGACCACCGGGAGATGCACTCCGCACCATTTGATCTGCAGATCAGATCGATGGTGCGGAACGGTTTAAAAAATGGAACCAGTAGAATAAGTGAGAAATAATTAAAAATCCAAAGTTTCAATTAAAAAAAAGGTTTTAATGTTTTTCGGTGGCGGGATATATATGAAATATGGTTAGGCGCCCGTATGTGGGGCCTGCAGCGCGTGGAGAAGAATATGACCACAAGGTTAAAGGAAGGGGCTAATTTCACACGGGAAATGTGACAAGCGCTTAGAAAGCTAGCGCTCGGCTCTAGCGCCGGGGTATATGGAGGAAAGGGTCAAAGACTTAGCTCGAGGGGGCTTAAGACTAAACAATGTATTTTTTATGATTTTCAACATTTTTCAAAGGAAATGAGGGTTCCGATATAGTTTAAAAATGAGTTTTAAACTATGTAAAGGGGATTTTCATGAAAGGGAGAAAAAGGATCATGAGAATCGAGGATTTTTATGGAGAAAGAGGAGGGGCAAATGAGGGTTAGTTTTGATTGGGAGAAGGGGAAAATGATGACTTTGGAGCAGCATTCTGGCTTGGAAATAAGCAGCATTTCTAAGTGTAAGATGGGAATATCAGTGAAGCTTTGGACAGAGAAAAGACAGGAGGCCTTCAAGAGTCTTCAAGAGCCAACAAATTTTAGTAATGAAATTTGTTCCTTGAAGGCTCAAATAGTCTTAGCCACCTTTTGGTATAACAAATATTTATAGGTGGCTAACACAACCTGTGATGTGTTAGGTCCCTATAATTTGGCAGATTTTCATTGACCAAATATACAAGGGTAATATCAAACCAATCTTTGGATTCCTACGACCTAGCCTTCCTGGACTCAGAGAGGGCTCTCTCCATGTTTGTGTAATGTATGTGACTTGGTTGATTTTAAGGTTTTGATTTTAAGCTAGTTATAAGGATTAGGGTTTGTTTGTTTGGTTGGTTGGTTGGGTAGGTTGTAAATAAGAATAGGTATAGTAAGAGAAAATCAATCCACTAGGCTATGGAGTCTACAAAGATGTTGAAAATTTCAATAATAGGTCAAGGGTGTTTCATAGGGCAAGTTAGCAAGGCCAAATGGATCTAAGTAGGTTTAGTGAGTGTGAAATGAACATGAAGTTATGCATGCAGTAGGTTCAAAGGGAAATTAAGGATCCTTCAACATACTAGAAACAAGAGAAGCTTTCAGGATGATAGCATAGCAAAACTGAAGAGCAATGAAGGATTCTTCAGCTAGACTTTTGTTAAACAAACCTCAAAACAACAGACAAGTAAACCTAGAGAGTAGTTAAGAATTCTCTGAATATTACTTTCAAACAAAGAGAACTTTTAACATAAAATTTTAGTGAAATGAAATATCATTCAAGGACTCTTTAATTAAACTTCAAGGAAGAAAACATAGAGATAAAAGGAGGCAGATAGAAGTAGGGTGCCAAGAAAGCATATCCTACTCTAAATTTTTGTCCTAAGATCAAAGAAACCATGAACATAATGAAAATTGAAGTAAAAAAATACAAGAGTGGAATAACATCACCATCTAACAGAGCTCATGAATCCTAGGAATGTGCTTGATCCATTGATGCTCAGTCCAAAGCCATCACAACACACCAAAGCCAATTTCTTCAACAAACTCAAAGTCTATATCATATTGAGCTCAACAACCAACCAACATGTACAATGAGGCCTCAATGTGGTATTTAACTAGAAAAGGAGGACCAAAATGATAACTAGGCTTTTAGAAACCATTAATTACTCATAAATGTCATGTTTGTCCTATGAGACCATGCAAGGCCCAACACACAAATATCCTAATTCATTAAATGCAAAAATAACTCCTCAACCAACTTTGGCAAAAAAATGACTTTGAGGCTCCTCAATAACTTCCAAAATATCTCCAAGTGTGTTTTGTTGACTTTTTTGCAAGGGTGCAGCAGTGAGGTTCAAGGACGCAGTGCCAGGCCAAGGGCACCATGCCAACACTGGGAAAAATGTTTTGTATTGTAACCAAGATTTGGAGGCCTTCCATGTGTTCAAATGAGCTCCATGATAGCTCATTGGAAAGCCTGTCCTATCTAGTTTCCAAATATACCTTTAGTTTTACATTTGGTGTCCATTTGGCTGCCGGAAAACGCATTCTCCGAAGAATTATCAGGGCGCAGCGCCAACTCTGAAAAGAAAGGTGATTTTTTGGGTGTTTTTGGCACTTTTGGAGGACCAGTATTGCTCCAAATGAGCTGAAATTTTTTGTGAGTGATGTCCTTGACTAGATGAACATAAAAATTTAATCCATTCCTCTATTGGGTGCACCAAAAAAGAGTGCAGTGCCAGTGGCGCTGTGCCTTTGGCCCTTCAAAACAATCAAAAACCAAAATTTACAAAAAGATGCCAAAATTTGAATTTTCCTTGATAATTATGTTTGGGATGCCTATAGGGAAGTGTCAGCAAGGATTTCAAGATTTTATTTGCCTTTTGCCTCCTTAAGGGCTTGAAAATTTTCAAGGTATATTTTGAGCTTGGCCCTTGCAATCTTGTTTCTTAAGGCATAATGCCTTGTCATCTTCCTTTGGAGGTCAAGGTCTCTCTTCGTCTTTTCCAACTGTACTTCTAAGTGTATGTTTTCCCTCTCTAGCGAAGGTTCCCAATCATATTATATTTCCATGGAAAACAACTCACTTGCAGTGAGCTTCTCTACCAAGGCTGCCTCTTTCTCTTTGTCCTTGGATAAAGCTTTTTTCAAGCCAATTGTTCTTGGCCTTCTCCTAGAAAATTGTCCTTCTTCATCTTCACTCCCATAAAAAACACACAAGACCTCATCTAGCCCAACCTTGGTCCTTTCAGCCTCTTTCCGGGCTCTGATTTCCCTGACCTCATAAATGGCCTTCTGTGCCTCCAGCTACTTGTTTTCAACCTCAAAATAGTGAATCAAATTCTTAGCTCTACCTAGCTTTGTTTACAAATCCTTAATTTGAGCATATTTGTTCTTAAGCAGCATGCTTGTGATCTTATCTTCATTTTCATCATCACTATCAACATGAATAAGTTGAAATTATTGTTCGGCCTCATGCTGTTCTTCTTCTTCATCCATGACCTTTTCCTTACCTTTATCAAGCTGCTTGGTTGATGTAGAAGGCACAACCCCTTGCCTTTTAGAGGCAGCAAACACATGCCTATTTCCCCTTTGGTAGGTCAAAGAAAAGGGCTCAATGTCCACCATTTTAGTTTCTTCAGTCTCACTGTCATGTGCTCTACTGTCATTATCGCCATCAAGGCTCTTTGAGCCATTGTCAACATCCTCACTGACTTTTTCATTGCTTTCTTCTTCATTGTTTCCTTATTCATTGCCTTCTTCTAATTCACTAATATTTTCCTCATTGACATCAGCCTCATTTTCCCTATCCTCATTGTTGTTTACCTTACTACTATGAGCTTCACTGTTCTCTTCATTGCTCTCATCACCACTGTTATGTGCCTCATTGTTTTCATACTCATTGGCATCTTCTTCATTTACATTTTCCTCACTGATATCTTGGCTTTCTGACCTATTTCCATCATCATTGCTGCTCTCTGATTTATCACTGCCAACAACATCACTGTTGATCTCTGCCTCATTTCTCTCTATTTTATCACTGACATTCTCCTTATTGTCATCATTTCTATTTTCCTTGGTGCTTTCTTCTTTACTGACATCTACCTCACTAACATATGCCTCCTCATTTCCTTCTTCTTCATTTCTTGATTCATCATTTCTTTCCGCCTTATTTTCTTCTTCTTCATCACTCTTTTCTATCTCATCTCTCTTTGATGCACTAGTGCCATGAGATGATGGTGAGGGATTTTGAGAGGGTGATGAAGGAGGATTATTTTGAGGTGAAGTAATATGAGTATATGGGGAGGTGGAAGAGTCATCATGTGGTGAGGGAGTGTGAGTGGATGGAGGAATGTGAGGATGAGAGGATGAAGGAACATATTGTTGTTGTTGGCCTTGTGGATTGGTGAACACCTCATGAGTAATGAAAACCTCCCATGGAATGTCATTTTGCTGCAATATATGCATCACAACCATTTTAATAAGAGAGTGGTGAAAGAGGCTTTGCATCTGCTGAGGATAGTCTCTTTTTTTTACAATATAAGACATTTTGTCAATACTTTTGTAGAGGTAATAGGGTAGTTGCAGCATCCTCACCCTAGTAAAGTGCATAAGTAGCCTGATGTGATAGGAGTAAAGCTGGGAGAACCTTCCCTCACATGTAAAATACTTCATAATGATCCTCATCATAAGTGCATATCTATCGAGCAAGTGAGAGAAAGGAAAGATGGATTTATTGTGGTCTTTGTACCTAGGTTTTAAATATGGCTCATAGTAGCTCATGTCAAGATTGGCCTGCTTGAACCATTTCTCCCCTACACTTGGTATGCATGTGGCATTGGAAATAACATCCATAGATAGCTCAAAATTGACCCCTGCAAGGTTAACTTATTTGTTATGCAAGTTAATGATGAATAGCCTAGTTAGCTCAAGGTGGTTTTGCACCTGTTGTACCTTCTCACAAAAATAAAAGCATCCTACATGTTGAAAGCAGGAAATAGTTAAGGCACATGCCAGTAGCTCTATTGTGTTGAGTGGTTCAAACTTTTTGACCTTTCCACCTTTGTGTTGATGCCTTATTGGCATTTTTGCTTCTCCTCCACTACCATTGTCCTCTCTTTCTAACATTTTGACCACTCTGCCTTTGAAAACCTAACACTGATGTGAAATTGATATGAAGAGGGTAATGGAGTGGCAGTCTGCTTGTGAATGAGATGAGTGTTTCGGGGAAAATCACCCTAGAGGTTTGTTGGGTCAAAACCTCCACAAAGTAGGGCATGTCGTTCAGAAGGACTCACACACAACCATACTTGAATGCAAAAAACTAGATAACAACCATATCAGAACTCACCCGTAGTCCTACGTTCGATGTAGATCCCGCGGGGTCCAAACCCCCAGCAACCCTTCTTCCTCCTTCAACCTAGAAAACAAGAAAGAACATGCACGGAAACCTAGTTGTACAACATATATTTCTCATAAACGTTAGTGTAATCAATGTGAAATATGATATAAACGATAATAACTGCTTAATAATCAATCTTTCCACATATACAAATAAATACTAACACAAGAGTTCAGGAACAAGATGGTTCTTCATTATTATGAACAGCATGTACAGAAGTAAAGAGTGGAGAGATCACCTGAATCCTTCCATGATCTTTGAGCAGACCATCGTCCAGATCCATCCTGCCCTTGCCTCGCTAAGAAACTTTCAAGACTTGTGCACTCGAGATGGCATATAAATGGATGAACATCTCCAAGAAACAAGGGTTTCCTGTATAAATCTGGGAAAGTGCAGGAGGCACGGGGAATCAGACTTGAATTAGGATTCCAACAGAGTATAATGTCTATAAAATTTCTCTCTCCTTTAGGCCATACACATGAGGGGCTTTTATACTCCCTCAAAGTAGTTTCAGTCAGTTGGAAGCAGTTGGCCATGTACTCGGGTGGTTGAACTACTGCATTAACCATCAACCCAGCCCGAAAATAGGGAATTTTTATATTTTTTTTAATGATTTTAATGGCATACGTGGAAAAGTACATGTGGACTCGCGTATACACGCGTAAAAGTCTGGGCATACCCGCGTATGGGAATTTTAACACTGTTTTTTAGTGAATTTGTTCAAGTCTGTAGGAATGGGTGCCCAAAGCCATAAAGACAATCATGAATCACCAGAGGGTGAAAAATGATGCTATAACAGATGCCCCCTAATATATGAGGTCAGAAGGGGTACATGATGGCCGAAATGTATTATGCACATAGAAAGAACTTCACAAGGACAAGAGAGGACTTCACCAGATTTCAGCCTGCCAAAAACCAATGAAAGAAAACATAGAGTCAACTCATGCTAAGGCGGGCATACCCATGCTCAGTCAAAAATACATCATATGGAAAGTACAGAATAGATCCAAAATGTATACAAGTATAGCTGAACTGAAAGTACACAATGAATCATCTGAGCATGGCCCGGAAGTACAAGTCTGAATCAATGTCCAAGTATCACATATAGAAAGCTGATCAATGATGCTGAAACTGGATGTCTGATCATATAAGTAACTGAATCTCCAAGTACCAAATCATAAGAGATGGAACAAACGGTACAATCACGCAACTCGGGAGCCAACATATAGGATGCTGCTGTACTGACACTGCAACATATAAGGGTGAACGACATCACTGGCAGAAACTGAATGGACTGTCAAAAGTGAACTGAGAAATGCTGATGCAACCCAAGGTCTTCACTGATCACTATGGCACAATTCTACAAAATGGGAATAAATGAGCTGAAGTCGACCATGTTAGAAATCGTTGGATTACCGGTCAATGATGTATACCATTAACCAACGCGAGACAACCCACCAATAATGAAAATGAGTGTCAAGGTGCGCCAGTACAATCTAACAAGTGTGAATAAATGAGTTGAAGTCGAACACTTGAAATAATCTACCAATCAGGAGGTAATGATGAATCCCTACTGTCGATAGCGAAGAGTTTGCCACTGATGACTGCAAACCCTAAGGTACTGACAAAAAGACTCTAGACCTTATTCCCAGAGCAATGAGTCAGAGTCGATGGGAAAAGATCTGCTGGAAGGAAGGCATTAAGGCATCCGACATCAATCCAACGCGAGTGTAACCCGCAGGCCAAGATTTGGAAGGAATCGGACGAAGTAGAGTGATGGAACCAAACCGAAGTACGTTTCTGACATGCACAAGATGAAGCCAGCGCACGGAAGAAACCCTCTAAACCAACCAATAATGAAAGCTGACACAGAGGCGAGACATCCACCAATAGGGTCAAATGGAAATCAAGGTACTACACGAATCCCAAGTGTGATAATGTGTGTTGACGTCGAACACAGGGGAAACCACTCAGTCAAAGACCCATAATGATGATAAAATTTTGAGCACAAGGTCACCTATCAATGATGGAAATAGGGCCAGGGTGCGGCTCTAGGTTTGCTCTCAGAGCAATATGTCGTAGTCGATAAGAGACAAACCTGCCAGCAAGAAGTCAATGGATACCTTCTCAAACTAGCACGAGCAGAAGACCAAAACATCTGATGTGATAGAACAAGATACTGACAAGACCGGGAAGGCCAACTGAATAATGAGTCAAGAGACACCGTAGAATGGCCGACTCTGGTTAGACTTCCCTTGAACAAAAGCACGACTCGTGATGACCATGGTAGTTAAAAGTGACACTGTATAAGTCTGTTATGCAGGAGGTAGAACAAAATCTCCATATGATTGGAAGAGATAACCAGCCGGGGGAGGACTGACAAGTGAAACAAGGTAAAGGTTGAACCTAGGTCAAAACTAAAACCATCCCAAATGAAGGAAATATATATAAGTGCATATGCCTTGTTCAAGGGCGACAAACTGACACTGTACTACCATAAAAACAATGAAGTTACATCCCGTTCCCGCTCTTTTTGTTATATTTGATTTTTTTGTCTTTTTCATATAATAAGCCTAAAAAAGAATAAAATAATGTTATAGTACAATGGATAGAACAATTATCAAGAAACAGATGCTCTATTTCCTGGGATTGGAACAATCCTATGCTCAATGCAAGGTGGCGGAAACTGGTAAGCGATACTCAGAGGCATGTTCCATCCATGGGTAAAAGGGTGTCAAGTCGCGATAGCTAAGCGCATGAAATGGTTTAACTTGTACAGACGGTCAAGGTCAAAAGTTGCCTTAAACATCGAGTCCAAATGAAGCCGGCTAAAGGCCAGGATAAACAAGTAGCCAATATGCAATGCAGTAGTACAACTCAACAACACCAGGGAGCCTCTAGGGTAATAGCCAGAAAAATGATAGTGAGGAAGAAGAAGAATGAAGCTTCAACACATAAGTCATGGCGGGACTAAAGAGGACTCCTGAGCCTACATAAAATGTAGCATGGGCAACAAGTGATAGCGAGGAACTAACTAAGAAGCCCATGTAAAGGAAGGCTCTACCATCAAGTCATGATTAAATAATCGGCGAGTGAAATGGGTGTAATACTCATGACCTGATGTGATCGACCCTATGGCAAGTGATCAGGATGGAGGCTAGTATGCAAAATGCAACGGAAAGTGGATTCCCGAACCTATATGGCAGTTTTAGTTTATAAAAAAGAGATTTCAAGAAGACCAATTTAACTATCCAGTAACTAAGTCAAACAAACTCTGAATTTCAAGTATAACTTCAACAAAATGCTCAAAGCCAACCATGCCACTCTCGCAACGGGGCTTTATACGAGCAAAAAGGAAGACAAGAAACTCAATAAATAAACTCAGTACAATAGTATAAACTTGCAATAAAAACTTCAAAGAATCAAAAAGAGACTCTTTGAAAATTGCAACAAAACTAGTCTACTAAACATCAAGGAAACCAAACGCACCAAATAGGTAAAAAATCAAAATGTGCAGCAACGCACAAGGAAAGAGTAAATGAGCAGGAGCTCTCTGTTTTGATTAAGCAGAACAACCAAGAATCTTCAAGACAAGACCTTAGTACTCAAACCAAAATTGCAAACATAACAACCAAAAATTTCACCAACCAAGAGAGTCTTCACACAAAGGAGAGAGAAATAGACATATAAACACTTTAAACATAGTCCAGAGATTAAAAAACACTGTAGAAACAGGTCACCACAGGCAGAAAAGACCAGAAAAGCTAAAAACCAAAGTTTCAAAATTTGCCCCCAGGCATACGCGCTTTAACAGTTTGCAACAGGCGTGCATACGTGACTGTGGCAAAGGAAACCCACGTATACACGAACACCTTTGACAGAAACAACGTGTATACACGACTGTGCACAGAAAAAACTGCCTATGCAAAAGCAAATAATGAAAAATAAAAAAGATCAAGCGTGGATAAGGAACCAGGACTTCAGTCTAACTGAGAAAGAGTAAACTGGACTAGAAATAAAAGTTAAAACTGTTGGAAACCTATCAAACAGCTGAAACCACCCAACAGGGGAATCACAAAAATGTGATCCCCATCGGAGTCGCCAGTTCTGTTTCAGGGAAAATCACCCTAGAGGTTTGTTGGGTCAAAACCTCCACAGAGCAGGGCATGCCATTCAGAAGGACTCACACACAAGCATACTTGAATGCAAAAAACTATATAACAACGATAGCAGGACTCACCCGTAGTCCTACGTTCGATGTATATCCCGCGGGGTTCAAACCCCCAGCAGCCTTTCTTCCTCCTTCAACCTAGAAAACAAGAAAGAACGTGCACGAAAACCTAGTTGTACAACATATATTTCTCCTAAACGTTAGTGTAATCCATGTGAAATATGATATAAACAATAATAACTGCTTAATAATCAATCTTTCCACATATACAAATATATACTAACACAGAAGTTCAGGAACAAGATGGTTCTTCATTATTATGAACAGCATGTACAGAAGTAAAGAGTGGAGAGATCACCTGAATCCTTCCACGATCTTTGAGCAGACCGTCGTCCGGATCCGTCCCGCCTGTTACACCATTTTTTGGTCATCTAACCTATTATCATTAGATAGACCCAAGTACACCATGTAAGACCAATTTAACCCTAAGTAAAATTGCTTTCACTATGTAAAATAACTTAATAAACCACATTTATTAGGTTGTTTATGGTCTAAACAGGAAACCCCAAAAGGAAATATTAAACAAACCTATTTCGTTTAATTTTCCTCATGGAATAATTAATTAAACCATAATTTAATTATTATTCCTAGTCATGTTTAACCCAAAAACAAAGAAATTAATTAGATAAACCTTTATTTATCTTATTATTTTCTAGGAATAATTATTAAAATCTTATTTAGATAATATTCCTTGTTAAATATGACCAAATCACCCACAAATAATTAAATAAATCATTATTTATTTAATTATCCTTCAACCACTTCCTTAAAAAGATAAATAAATCATTTATTTATTTATTATTAACAAATAAAGGGATTTGACCCAAGTCAAATACTTTTTCCCTCCAACAAATATAATAAAATATTCTATAAAAGGTGGATCTAGATTTGGTTAAAATTATTTTAATCATGCACCAAGATCTAGAATGACCCAATATTTTGTTATAAATAGGAGGGTTTTTCCTACCATTCTTCACCTTTTGTTGCCTATTAGATCACTCTGGATCTATACACTTGGTCACATTTTTCTACATTATTTGCTGTGTGAGCTCCCTTTGAGTTCTATCTTTGTCCGGGTTTTCTACACCAACAAGAGAGAGAGATTCTAGATCTGAAGTGCTGAGGACTTCCAAGAACCCATCCCATTGAGGAGAATTGGATACGCCTTCTTGTTTTCCTCCCAGGTGCCCTTAATACAAAAATTGTTCTTGTCTTGTCTATTGGTATATGGAGCAAACCCTTCTTTTTACTGCTTAATGTCTTTCTATGCATAGATTTGGTTTTTTGCAGCTCTTTTCTTGATCAACTAATTGCAGATCTGAAGATATTGGCAGCCACATTTGTTGTTAGGGCTATTAGTTATGCGAAGCTAAAGTGGTCCTTTTTCGTACACTTCGACAAAGGATTCATACTAACAAATGGTGACTCCACACGGGTTTTAAATTACGACCGCTGTCATTTTTCATATCCCTTCATATCCAGCTACTTCAGACCCTAGGGTTTCTTTTCAGCTGTTTATTTTTCCTATTTTTATGTTGTTTTTCTCACATAAAACCCTAAAACATTAAAATTTCTAACTTCCGTGTGTTTTTGGCCCTATTGCGCAGGTAAGCGACATCAGCCGCAACTGAGACGACAACTTTTCCGGAAATCTGCCGCCGAGACACCCGGAGCTTCAGGTCGCACTTTTCAGCCCATAAACTGAGACCTGGACCTCCAGGTCACACTTTTCTGCCCATTTTCTGCGACCTGCACTGAAAACAGGTCAGAACTTGCGACCTACCAATTTTTCAGCTGTTTTTCTGCAATTTTTCTGGGTTTTTCTGAAGATTCTGTCAGGGTTTTCCAGCCTTTGTCTCAGCCCGTTTCGACCTATTCCTAATCTTTTTTGCTCATCTAAGTGGGAACCTAGCCCCCTAGGGCTTCAGTACCCTCCACTTTTGGTGGAAGATTTTTAGCTGCTTCAGGTGTCTGTTTTTTCAGAGTTTCAGCCTCCCCTTTTCCAGATCTGATACCTCCTTTTCAGATCCATTTTAATCAGCTCTTCTACCTCTCAAATCACCTCCTAAAGATTTGTTTGGATCTAATTTTAGGGCCTCCTCCTTGCCCCTTCTGCTTTTTGCTGATTTCCTCCTTTTTTCCAGCCACCTTGCCTTTGCCTTTTGGCTGTGATCTACACCTCTTTTCAGCAGCTTTATCCTTTAGATCCCTGTCCCTTTTGACCCTAGATCTATTGGCCTCTTTTTAAGTGTGTTTTGACTAGATTTTTGCCCTCTTTTAGATTAGTTTTGAGTGACCCGCCTTCTTGGGTTGAATCGATGCACTAGTAGCTGTTATTTTTCTGTTATTTCAGCATTATATATTGTTCTCTGCAGATTTATTTTCAGTTACGCAGCACACTTTTTCTCTTGCTCTCAAAATGAAAAGGGTTTAAAAATTAAAATTAACGCACGCCACACACTCACCCTAAGCAAAGAAGAGCCTGGTTTACACCGCCAGGCAAAGACTTTAAAATCAATTGACACTGCACCTATCTGCCCTTGTTTCGACTTGATTCTGCACCTCCTTGACCTTGTGGTCATTCTTCTTCCCCTTGTGCCGTGTTTGTGTTGTCATCATTGCGCCCCCAAGGCGCACTTCCCGGAGACTTCTTGGCCTTCACCCTCAGTTTCTGGTCGATCGACCTGCTCCGTCCCGCCGTCGTCGAGGCAGTCCTCCTCCGAGTCCGCACTCTGACTCCTCTTCTGGTTCATTGGGTTGTCCTTCTCCTTTTGGTTCTCCCCCTGTCACCTTCACTATGTCTGGTCCAGGGCCTAAAGCTAGCGGTGCTCCCGGCCCTAATGCCGGAACTACCACTAGCGGAACCGCCACAGGAACTACCTCGGCCATACCCTTTCTGCCGTACATCGCAGGCCTCAGCCTCCCTGATTTCAATCAGTTGATCAATGATCCTATCTGCCACGATGTTGGTTGGCCTGCTATGCCAACCAAGCTCCCCTCCAACATCCCTAAGTTCGAAGGCCTTGCTGGAGAAGATCCAACCAATCATGTCCGATCTTTCCACATGCGGTGTTCCTCCAATTCCATTACCGATGACTCCATCCGTCTTCGATTGTTCCAACGAATGCTTACCGGTGAAGCTTCTAAATGGTATGTAGACCAAGCCACCTCTTCCCATACCACCTTTGCGACCATTTCCCAAGCCTTTTTATCTTACTTCCAACTCCCTCTCTGATACGATACTGGTACGGAGCTTTTGACCTCTTTCAAGCAAACCTCTTTGACCTACCTTTCCGCTCATGTCCAGGAATGGCGATGAAGATGAAGCTTATGTCGAGCTCCCCCCTTCGAAGATCAGATCTATATGGACTGGTTCCTTCGCTCTCTCTTAGCTCCCATTGGCAAAGATGTCGCCTCCCATTTTCCTCAAACCGAAGAAGCCGCCCTCCAAATAGCCTTGAAATATGACTTGATCTATGCTCAGTCTGGTTATGTTTATACCGTTCTTCCTAACCTCCCCAGGCCCGGTGGTGCTAACGCCCCGGGGGAATCTCATTCTGCCGACGGTATCGTTGGAGCCCTTTCCCATCCATACGCTCAACCTCCTAGGGGCTATGGTCTCCCTCAGGGAGGGGCCAGCACCTCTAGCACTCTTCTCCCTCCCGGTAGCATGTATCCAGGATACGACATGCCTCCTCCTTTTTCCCAACCTCCTGCTTACCTCAATGTTTCCCAACCTAACCATTACCTTTATCCGCAGCCTGGTGCGCCAGCTCCTCCAGCATATGCGCTTCCATCTCCCTTGCCTCCTCCAAACCCGCAACAGCACCTACAGCCCCCTCCAGGGCAAGTATTTGCATAGCAGGGTGCGACTAATCCACTTTCTTCTCAAAGAAGGCGGAGAGGAAATCCAAACCAATCTGCCCCTGGTACTCATGGACCCAATCCTCAAGGTGTTGACCCTAACACTGCCAACCAACAACAGGGCACTCAGCCCAAGCCGGACAGGCCGCTTCGCACAAATAAGCCTTGTTCGTGTTGCGGTGTTTATGGTCATTACACCCACGATTGTCCCCTCTTACCCCAGATGCGGCAGATGTGGGAGTCTCAAGCCACATTGCGTGGACAACACGCCTCCCTCATGCTCCTCCTAATGTGGCCACTACCCAACCAGCTGTGTTTACTGATCCTTTCCCTTAGCAAGTATTCGTGGCTACCCAACCGCCTGACAGCCAGGTCGCCACTCCACCTTCCCTTTCTGGTCCCTCCGATTACTAGATCCTTATGATGAACTCTGATCCTTCCCCAACTGTCGACCTTCACCTTCAAACTCATTCTCGCCAGTACCCCAAGCCTCCCGCTCAGTCTGCCTCCGAGTCCCCTTCTTCCGATTCTACAGAGCCTCTTTCAACAACCAATGGTCCCTTACATATCCCTCAACCCAAAGTTGAGGTCCATCCCAAGATTCCTAAAGGACCGTTACGTCGAAATGCTTCCTCTGGTCAAGCTGCTCATTTTCATAGCATAGTAGATGATTTGGCGCAATCTCCTAATGCCATTTCCACACTGGAACTCCTCCAGTTTTTCCCTTCCCAAAAGAAGGCTCTACTATCTGCCGTGGGCGCTGTAGATCCTGCTGATGACCAAATGATTGTGTTCGACGCCCATCAATCAGACCATCCTCCCCTTCTTGCTTCTGTCGCCTTCCAAATCCCAATCAAAATTCAGAACGCCAACTTTTCTCGGTGTATAATTGATGAGGGGGCATCCACTTGTGTGATGTCCGCTTCGGTTTGGAAGCAACTCGGATCTCCTGAGTTGGCCCCTTCCACGATCACCCTTCGAGCGTGGGATGGCCACGCCTCCCAGCCCATTGGAATTTTCTGTAATTGTCCTATCACCCTTGCCGGTAAGACCGTTTGCGTTGATGTCAAAGTCATTGACGCCCCTCTAGACTACAACATTCTATTGGGGCGAAGCTACACCTATGCCATGTCTGCTGTCCCATCCGCGGTTTTTCGCAAGATGTCTTTCCCTCACAATGGAAAGATAGTCACCATTGACCAGCTGTCTTACCATGAGCCGCCGTCTCAGACCTCCCCCGAGACAACCATCTCTTCTGTAGCCAATAAGCAAACCGTCGATTCCTTGACCAGTGTCTCCCCCGGCGTCTACAAAGATTCCTCCTTGCTTGGAACTTTTCCTGGTCTTCCCCCTCCTCATATTTCTGATCCCAGCTTGTCGAATGTTTGCATGATGCAATCATCTCGGGCTGCCCTTAAGTGACCCGCTTCGGCTAGTCAGCAACCTCAGACTCAACCTCGCCCACCGCAACCTACTCCTAGCCCTTCATCTCCGCCAGCCAGACCTCCTCCTTCTGGCCCTGCTCCTACAGCTGGTATCCCTGAACCCCTTTATCCCCCTGGAACGGTTCCCCCAGGCCTTAATCATCTCAGAGCTGTCCCTCCTGGTCATTATCTCGCTGGTCAGATCTCGTTCCTGGCTCCCCCTCCCGGAGTCTATTCGGTCCCCGTCATGGCCACCCTCCCTCTCCCTAACCTGACCCTGGGTATACCCATCTGGTACCTTGACCCTCCAGCCGCTACCCCTCCTGGTCACCCCAAACCCTATCTTGCTTTGACACCGGTTCAACCGGTCCCCCTTGCTTCCTCCATTGCTACGGTGCCCCCTGCACCTCCCCAGGACCTTACCCCTGTGGTGACCGCTCCAGGAAAGAAAGGCAAAGCTCGCAAGGGGGCATCCAAAGACAAGGCCACCCCGACTGACCCAGCTCCTCCTCCACCCGCAAAGCCTTGCGCCTTGTGTGATGTCGTCGGTCATGCCACCCATACTTTTCCTGAGTTTCCCCGCATTCAACCCATGGTTAAAGTCGTGTTCCCTGAGTCTACGGTCTCCGAACCTTCTCTTCCGTCCTCGTCCGTAACCAAGAACCCCAAAACTATGTCCATGGCCATTACTCCCACCATTGTCCTCACCTAACGCATTACCGCGCCTCTTTAGAAGTAGTCCGAGAGTATGAGGTTTAACAAAATCAATCCGCCTCTCCCATACTTGCGCAGTATGCTTCAGGCTAGCCTAAGGATCTCCCCGCTCCCATCGACATTCCCCCCCCTGATGTTCAGATGACAGAGTCTACTACGACCATTCTTTACCTATCCTCCTCTGTGCGACCTTTGGAGCCCAGTCCCCTCGCATCCTCCCCTATTGTTTCGCCTGACCCCCTCTTTTCTACCGATACACTAGATCACTCCACCCGTATCTCTGTTTCCCTCCGCAGCCCGAGTCCCCGCCATACCTCCTATAGCCCTCATATACCACCCTCTAGTTTGTATATGAGCCATAGCCATCCCGCTCATTGCACTCCCTCCCACAGTTGTCGCTCGATGTCTTCTGTTCACTCACGCTGTCGTCATTGTATCTCCTCCCCCCATTTGTTGTCTTGTAACACCATTCTGCAGGACCTCCCATCCCCACCCTTTATCGGTTACGCCAATGGTGCAAGTCGTTACTCTCGGAATCTAGCCTCGGCAGGTTGGGCCATTTTCACTCCCTTGCATGCCCTTGTCCTCTCAAACGGGGTTTGCATTGGTACTGCCACCAACAATTAGGCTGAATATGATGCAGTGCGTGGTCTCTTAGCCGATGCCCTCTTTCATCGCATCCTCCATCTGCATGTTCGTTTGGATTCCCTACTTCTTGTCATGAAACTAAATGGTGTTTATCATGTGCATAACCCTGTGCTGTTTAGACGATATTTACGAGTGAAACTCTTGATATGTGAATTTGAAACCATAACTTTCAACCATGTACCTCGAGAACAAAATCACTATGTAGATAGTATTGCAAACCATGTTCTAGATTGGCATTTATCACACGCATTTCATACAAGACAATAACATTCATAATCATTAAAAACGATACATATCCATAATATGTGTCGCAAAACATGTGTTTAGAGTCCATCTACTCTGATACATATGACATGCCCATAGCATGTTACAAAAAACTCAAAACTGGGGGCACCACCTGCCCCTACATACACACTAGGGGGCACCACATGCCCCACACCTACTCACTATCTGGCGGATCCCGAGCCAATGGCTTTGCCCCTGCAGCCCGTAGATCATGTATGCCTTGACCGGCCATCGCCATATGCCACATGACACCTCGCCATTCCAAGGGAATACCAATGCATGCCTCCACGTACTGGTCGTCTAAGTCTCGCCACCGCGCTCTGAAACTCCGGTCAGCAACGTCTTGCATCTACGATAGATGTCCTCCAGAAGGGCGGCCGCATCCTCATTGCGCACTGCTCTCGACCCACTTGACCCTGCAGCTCCAGAGGCTGCCGGGCGTCCCATATATCCGGCCGGTTTTACCGAAGCTATATCTGCATACCAAAAGTACATGAATCAGTACCATATATACTATTCGATAACTTTAACATGCCCATATAAGAATAGTTACTTATCACTTACCATCGAGCCCCCATACTCGACCAGGCGAAAGTGGTAGGTCCGGATCCCCACAATAACTCATCCCACTATAGGGATAGTCGTCTATGTATAACGGCATCTGATCCCAATGGGCAAAGAACTCAAGTCGAAACACTCGCTCGACCGCCTCTCCTCCTCATCTGCACAGTAGCTGCCCCCACCGACGCATCCTGGGCTCTCTCGAGCCCCCATCTGGGAGCTGTATACCAGGCCGCAAGGTCGGGATCTTCTCAAAGAAGGCGCACAATAAAGTCCCATACGAGCAATCGTGGTTCACTTGCCTCTTGCAGAGCGACAACTGTCGCTTTAGCGACACCAGCATCATTTGGACCCACCCATAGTAGGTCCCACTCAACACACTCTCCACAATCATCATCTGCCCCCCAGTGATGTGATGGAGCGCCTGGTTGCCCAGGATACGCAACACTGCTGCGGCCACTGCACGGGTCTCTAATCTCTCTAGATCCCCGATCGGTATCCGAGTCCCCTTGACTTGGAGACCCGGTCGACAATGTCACTCCACAAACTCCATGATATGCCGTCCCCGCGGTAATACTGGCTGCGTGTTTCCCACCATCCCCGGTGGCGGGAGACCATGAGAGGCTCACATCTGGGCCACATGGCGTTCGATCTGCAATGACCTGCACAAAAGGGCCTCACTCTGGATCCATTAAAGCGATATCCGGGCCAACAAAGGCTCTCCCGCTCTCATAAAAGGGTTCTCCAAAAACTTTAGAACCCCAAACCTGGCCAACACACGACGGACGCCCTGATCTGCCTGGATCTCTGCCCGTAATGTACCCAGGTCTCTCTCTCTCCAGTTAACCCGTATATCTACCATATCTGCACAAAAACATCATCTTTGTCAGCATACAGATCGCGAATACCATAACCAAACACAAAAACCCAACTCTCAGCCATAAAATAGCACTAAAACCCCCTAAACTTTCAAGACTTGTGCACTCGAGATGGCATATAAATGGATGAACATCTCCAGGAAACAAGGGTTTCCTGTATAAATCTGGGAAAGTGCAGGAGGCACGGGGAATCAGACTTGAATTGGGATTCCAACAGAGTATAATCTCTATAAAATTTCTCTCTCCCTTAGGCCATACACATGAGGGGCTGTTATACTCCCTCAAAGTAGTTTCAGTCAGTTGGAAATAGTTGGCTACGTACTGGGGTGGTTGAACTACTGCAGTAACCATCAACCCAGCCTGAAAATAGGGAATTTTTATATATATTTTTAATGATTTTAATGGCATATGCAGAAAAGTACATGTGGACTCACGTATACATGCAGAAAAGTCTGGGCATACCCGCGTATGGGAATTTTAACACTGTTTTTTAGTGAATTTGTTCAAGTCTGTAGGAATGGGTGCCCAAAGCCATAAAGACAATCATGAATCACCAGAGGGTGAAAAATGATGCTATAACAATTAGTTAGTGAATAGGTATATCAGGCTAAATGAGAGGCTATAACAACTTAATGATAACCTCAGTTGTGCAGTTACCCTTTGTTTTGACTGATACGCTTCATAGGTGGAGGGAGTGAGGTTCAAACAGTGACTTCAAGCATGATTTTTTAGGGTTTTCTCCTTAGGGTTTTAATTTATTTCAATGAAATCATCAAAATTCTTGAAACATGAGTTGAGGACCTGTACATACCCTTAACAGCGCTTGGATAACCTTGGAGGAATCCTAAAGGTGATTTTGAGTTGATTTCAGTGTTTGCAGGCTGTAGGAGGCCCTCTTGGCCAAGGGTGTAGTGCCTATGTCAGGCGCGCAACGCCTAAGGAAAAAATTGTTGTGGGTGTTAGGCAAGAGCGCAGCACTCTGCCAGGCATGTAGTGCCACCTCCTAGGTGTGCAGTGCCTGTGTAAAATACATGGGGAGGAAGTGCCAAACACGCAGCACCAGTTTCTAGGGGTGCATTGCCAAGCTGAGTGCGCAGTGCCATAACACTTAGCCTAATTTCGACTTGAAAACTCAAAAAAACTTCTCTCCTTGAATGCTTTGACTCTTTGCAAGTGAACAATGAGTCATATGAAAAACAAAATGACCTTTTATAGGCTTGGGAATTAAATTTAATCTTTGCAAACCCATTTCCTAATGTCTTGAGTCCTTTTCACTTTTTCCCTTTCTTACTAACTCTCCGATCCTTTTTCTTTGCAGGTGGCTTAGATCATGAAGTCCACTCTTCTTTTTCTCATTTTCACTGATTTTCTTTACACCTTTTATCTGTAGGTCTTCTTGAGTCATAAAGTTGACTCTTCTTGGCCTATTGATGTCCTTTAACACTTTTACTTGGCAGGTGACATGAAAACATTTAAGTGTCTCTTCCTTTTTCTCCTTGAGAGTTAACATGTTCATTTTGTCACTTTGGGTTTCAAACACAAAGTAACACCTTCACAACTCTCCTTTGCCTGCACCATAGAGTTAAAACCATGCTTCTCACCTTCTTTTTTCTACTTCTGATTTGTAGGTGCCTAAAAACACTGACTTAGCTTTCTCTTACTCCTTGGAGCATGATCCATCCACTTTTGACAATCTTAGGATGCTTACATAGTAGCAGTATCTCCAAAAACTTATTTTGTCCCCACCTTAGAGCTTAAATCATAATTTACTTAGCAGGTGACTGAAAACTTTAGATTTACCTTTCTTGCTAATATTCTTTATACCTTTTCTCTTTGAGGCAACGACACCTTCACCTTGACAAGTTTGGGATCTGATTACACACAACAACACCTTAAAAATCCTTCCTTTGCTGTCATCATGGAGTTCAACTCATAATTTCACACTCTCTAGTCAATTTTCCAAAACCCTAGGCATATGGAGTGCTTTAAGACGATCATCACTGTTGTCTTCTAAGTTCTCTATAGCCCTTTCAAGTTCATTCATTTCTCTCCAGTTCAACTCACCTTTTCCTTTTTTCATCAATCTTTTTTGAGAGACTTTCATCATGCTTAGCCTTGTGCACCTTCTCCATGGCTATATTGCAATTGATCACTGTTTATAATTCTACTTGGTCCATTAAGATCAAAAACCCTAGTTTTTCTCAAGACAAAGTGGTTCCCTTTCTCCTATTGTAAGTTGTCTTCATTTAAGAGCAGACTACCTACCTTACCAACATCCTTCTGCTGATAGAAACTTCAACACTCCTGCAGAATTGTCAAAATATTTGCATTTACCTCTTGCAGACTTTGAGCTGATAGGGTAGTGCTTCTTTGGAAACTTTCAGGTCTTCCTTGAATAACCATGTGTTGACCTTCTATTACATCTGAGCCAGCTTCTAGCATAAGAAAAACAATTTTTGAAACATCAATGATGACCTTACAACCTCAATGATGACCTTACAACCTGTGGAACCCTAATGACCTCGTGGGAGGGTCCTTTGACCATGATATTTGACTAGAAATTGGCTTGGAGGCTTCAAGTGAAAAACAAAGTATTTCTCAAAGTGTTGTATTGAAGATCCAAAATCCAATGTACTTGATTTATCTAAAGATCCTACAGTGATAGTTTTGAGACCATCAATGCTTGAGGAACTTGGGGACCATGGGAATGAGTTAGGCTATAGGTAACCCTAGATGGAAAGTGGAGTGATGGGTAAGGAAAAAATAGAGTAATGAGGTCATAGATAGGAAATAAGGATGGAGATGAGAGGCACAAGCCATTAAGGAGTCCTTTAAGAGTGGAAAGGTGACCATGAAATGGCAAGGTTAATAGAATAGTGAACAAATTTCTATAAGGATAATGAAGGTAGTGAGATTTCTAAAACTCGCAATGTTCAAAGAATATTTTTTTTAGAAATCTAGAACAAATCTATATTCATATACCAATAGTGAAAAATATTGGTGACTAACAGTGGTTCCACTTGGGGAGGACAGCTCCTTTTCAGGAGGTGTCAAGAACCTCAAAGTTTAGATCTCTGAGTTTTGAAGATTAGTACCTTACTTGTACTTGGTAGATCCCTCTTCCTTCATTTGCTAATTTTATCTTGAAGCTATGATCTCAAAAATATGAAAATACATGATTACTTCAATATCAATTCTACCTACCCATCATATTTTTCCTAACATTTTTTCTTCAAATGGGTGCATTTGAATTGGCAAACCCTTGACATTCTTTTCTTTTGAAAGCATTAAACTATCTTCTTCTATGCTTATTACTTCCAAGAGTTCAGATTAAGCTGATGAACTCTTTTATTCTCTACCTAGTCTACTTATCTTTCAAGGTTAAGCTGTTTGACAGATTTTCATACTCTAACCTACTAACATGAAATTTAAAACATGATCAAACCAAGTTTAAACAATCTAATTTGTCATGGGTTGTGGCATTTTGGACAAGCTGCACACAGACTTTATTTTTGTATAAGTGAAACTAAAAACTTGTGGGCTAATAATTTGGAGCTTGTTATGCATCCCTCTCATTTTTCTTTGGTTCATATTTATGCTTTGGGAACCAGCATCTTTTCCTAATCTAATCTACTGACAAGTCAACCTTAAATGGTTTGACAAGTCTTCTTTTACTTAACCTATCAGCAGAAATTTAAAACATGTTCAATCATGATTAGGCTAGATGATTGAATAAGACTTCATTTTCTCAACAGTAGTGGCATTTAGGCTTGCACACTTTCAACAATACTCTTTTTTGGTATGGGGTGGTACCTCTTCTTTTTTCCTGCCCTATTTTTCTTCTTTTCTCTTTTTTTTGTGTTTTTGTTTTTCTGATTTATCATCAATCAATGTTATGTACAATGAATTAAAGCTTCAAAATATGAATTTCAACAAAAATAGTGCTTAAGCATCTTGCCATTGACAGGACCTCCAAATAACTCTATTCCATTCATCTCTTGTAAAAATAATGCATTGTTACCTATAACTGAATAGATGATGTATGGACCCTTCCATAAATTTTAAAATTTTCCATGCTTGACTTTTTACCCTCTCCTTGAATCCCATTTCAGAACTTTGTCTCTAATCTGGAAATCATTGGCTTTGGTCCTCCTGTCAAAGATCTTATTTATGTTTTCTTGCACTGCTTGTGTTCTATTGTAAACTTCTTCCCTTGACTGTTGCAGATGAATGTTTTGGTTTAGCCTCCTTTGCATATCATTCTCTTCTGATTGTACCTCTTGAATAAGCTTCATAACTGGAACTCCCAAGGATGTTGGGAAAACTACATCCATACCATACACTAGCTGATAGGGAGACATATTGATTGATTTCTTGGTTGTTAGTCTATTAGCCCATAGCGCATGCACTAGTTTGCTATGCCATGACATTCTTTTCTCTTCCAACAGCTTCTTGATGATATTCAGAAAAAATTTGCTAGAGGACTCGGCCAACCCATTACCTTGAGGGTAATAGGCTGAAGAGTGGCCTAGTGTGATGTGGTACTTGTAGCAAAATTCTACCATTTTCTTGGACTTAAATGCAGCAACATTATCGGTGATTATCTTTCTTGGACAACCAAACCTGGACAAGATCTTGGTTTCAAGGAAATTGATGATTACTAAGTCAGTGGCATTCCTAGAGGGGATGAATTATATCCAATTGGTGAAATAGTCAGTTGCAGTGAGGATCCACTTGTGTTGGGCAAATGAGGTGGGATGGATTTCGACAATGAAATCTAAACCCCACCATTGAAATGGAGTTTGAACACTGATATGATCCAAAGGTAAAGGTAGAAGCTTTCTCTTCCTGTCAAATATTTGGCATTTATGGCAAGTTACAACTAGTTTGTGTATGTTAGGGAAAAGAGTGGGCCAATAGTAACCAGCTCTAAGGATTTTTTTGGCAATGGTTTTCCAGTAGAGATGACCTCCACATTCTCCTTCATGAAACTCATGCATAATTATATCTGCATCATCTTCAAGTAAACATTTAAGCAAGATACCAACAGAATTTTTCCAATATAAAGCTTTATCTAGAGTGCAGAAATTTAAAGCCTTTTGTTTCAAGAATCTAGCTCTTGTTTTGGACAAACCAGGAGGAGAATTTAGATTAAAAAGCACATACAGTATATCAGCATACCAGAGTGAGTTCAAAAATTCTTCTTCAATGGGTGGAGTCTCTAGTTCCTCTTGTTCATCCAAAGTATGTATCATGTTTATGTCTAAGGCTTGAAAGTTTTCTTCGGCCATCAGTTTGGCAAGTCCTTATCCTTTAATTAGTTTAGTGGGTCAGATTTCTAAATCATATTCTAAGATGACAGCAACCCACTTACCCCTTTTACCATCAGGATCTTGATTCAGTATGTCCTTGAAAACTGCATGTGGAACAAAAGAAATGACATGGGAATGCAAGATGTAAACTTTGAAATCTTTCAATGCTTTGATCAAGGCAAAGGCTTGTTTCTCCATGATGTTATATTTCAGAGGTGCATCTCTCAATGCCTTGCTGAAGAAAGCTATGGGTTGTTCTTTTCCCATCATGTTCTTTTGTAGTAATACTGCAGCAATAGTGTTTCATGATGCAAATGAGAAGATGAAGAAGTCCTTGGTAATGTCAGGGCTGATTAGAACTAGTGTTTGAGTAAGTGCTTGTTTTACTAGTTCAAAATATTTTTTGGCTTCTGCGGTCCACTTGACTCCTATTTCTCTTTTCAGCATGTTTGTAATGTTTCTTAGAAGTTCAGCAAGGTTTGGTATAAACCTTCTTAGGAAGTTAATCTTTCCAATGAAATATTGTAGCTCTTTAATGTTCCTAGGGTGGTTGATCTGCAATATACCCTCAATCCTTTTTTGGGTGTATTTTGATCCCTTCTTCAGATATGATGTGGCTTAAGATTTTTCCTTCTTGTAGACCAAACAGAGTTTTCTTAGGATTTAAATATAGACCATACTTCCTACACTTTTCAAAGACTTTTCTTAAGTGAACTAGGTGTTCTTCAACAGTTTTAGAATAGACAGTGATGCCATCAAGGTATATCACAATTAAGTAACCTATACCTTCAAAAAAATCAATTTCCATGGCTCTTTGATAAGTGGCCCATGCATTCATTAACCCAAAAGGAATTTTGACATACATGAAGGTGCCCCAAGGTGTTGTGAAAGAGGTTTTTTGTTGGTCACTTGAAATTACTAGCACCTGTTGTAACCTGAAAGGCCATCAAGCAATGATATTATTTTAGAGCCTACCACCCTTTGCAGTATATGATCCATCTTAGGTAAAGGGTAGTTGTCCTTCAGGGAGGCTTTGTTTAAGTTTCTAAAGTATATGCACAGCCTAATATCCCCTATTTTCTTTCTTACTAACACAAGGTTTGAAACCCATTCTGATTACCTGAGTAGGACTATGATTCCAACATTATACATCTTCTTTATTTCCTTCCCAACTAGAGGTACTAGGACGGGGTTTATTCTTCTCAATTTCTGCTTGAATGGTTTCTATTTTTCCTTGAGAGGAATCTTATGTTGAATAATGTTTGTGTCATAGGACTTCAAGTCCTCATAACCCCATGCAAACACATCCTTAAACTCTTTGAATATCTCAATATATTTCTATTTTATGGGAGGTGGCAGAGTTTTGGACAGCTTTATCAATTTCGGTTCTCCTACACTGCCTATGTTACATTCTTCTACATCAGTCTCAGTAGATTCCATTTTTGGCTTCCTAGAAACATCATTGAAATCAAACAGCTCCTCTAAGGGGGCAAGACCTCTTGGTAATGAGTTATCTTTGCATTGCAATATCTCAAGGTCTTTTTGATCTAAATCTTCAAGAAATTCTACCTCAAGAGGATGTTCTATTAGATTTATATTAGCAATACAAGGCAGCTTTGTTTTGTGGGTGTGCTCTTCAACAAAGCAATCCTCTTTATGGTTTAAGTCTAACTTTGACATTTCAAACTTGGCTTTGGGCTGCAAGAAGTCTTCAATCCATTTGTCATTTTTAAATACTTTCCAATAATCTATGTTATCAAGGACTATTGGTCTACACTTGAACTTTACTATGTATTGTTCATTCGTATGAGGTATTTGGCAAGTGCTGGCAGCAAAGGAAAGTTCGTTGGCAAAGTTGTTTTCAGCTCTAGGGACAGAGGTAATTTCATACTTCTCAAAAGATTTCAGGAGGTCTAAGGCAGAATTCCTATATTCTCTTAGCCTAGGATTTTTGGCTCAATACTCTCCTTTGATTTTCCTAATGTTCAGCTCGGAATCTCCTTGAACATAAATCTTTTTAGCTCCTATGTTTTTCAACAAGTGTAATCCTAGGAGAAGAGCCTCATACTCTGCAATATTTCTCGTGCATTGAAAATCTAGTTTGTAGGAGCGACCTTCCTTGGTGTTTTGTATCCAAACACCCGCTCCATATTTTCCACAAGAGCCATCAAAGCTCATGTTCCAAAGAGTTTCAAGTTCAGATTCACCATTATGTTGTTGTTCAGGGCTGTTATAGTTTTGGCTATCATGTTCCTCATTTTGTGTTTGGTTTGATTGTTCTGGTAGGCCTAGCTCTTTCTCATTTTCATTTACTTGTTCATTAATGTCATATTCATTGTATAAGATAAATGCGTCAAGGTTTGAATGGATAGAATAAAGAGGGGTGTTGTTTGGCCTATCTTGGCTGCTTACCATGTATTTCATGTGAGATTCCCAATACAATATCCTTGTTTGGTTAAATACTGGGATGGTAGCATATGTCATGTCCATTTGGAGGTTTCCTTGGAGTTTGGCTCCCCATGATCTAGATAAAAGCATGCCATACTTTGGGGGAATGTCAGACACTACAATGTCCATGACTAGGCTTTTGTCAGGTATTTGTGCTAGATTGACACACAAATCCTTGATTAGGCCTAAACACTTAACTCTACTTGAATCAAAGGAGTATAGGTTTTTGTAAGGTTTGGTTATCGCGAGGCCTAATCTCTCCATAAATACCTTTGGGATGAGATTGTGTGAGGCACTGAAGTCTAGCTTAGCATTGTGCAATATTTTTTCATGAATGTTTAGGCTGACATTGAATGGAGGGACAACTCCTTTATATTTTCCCTCTATCTTAGGTCCAAACAACAACTCAGGCTTGTCATCAATCAAATTCAGAGTGTCAGTGTCATTTCCTATGTTTAAAGCTTTCAAAACATGAACTCTATATACATCTTGAGTTACCAGTTCAGTGAGGGTTATGGCTATATTGACCTTGGCAAGTTCCCCTTCAAAATTGAATGGTGTTTGTGTTTTTGGCATATTTACATTAGTTTTATCACACATAGTCTTTTCAGCAAATTTAGCTTGCTAAGTCTTATTTGGAATGTCAGTTAGAGCATTTTTTCCAGGGCCACTAGTTGATGTACTAGGGCATCTTGGGTCACCATCATGTTGGTTGGTTTTGTCTTTGTTTTTATTAGGAGTCTTAGCCATTATGTTGGTGTTTTCTGCTATCTTTTTAAGGATGTTTTCAAGGGTTTTCCTAACAATAGTTTCTAGTTTGTTTTTCTTGGAGGCATCTTGGATTTTCTTACTTCTAAGGTCATACTGCTTATGAACCTCCATGATATCGTTTTCATATCCTAGCTTGTACTCTTCATAATCCTCATATGTCCTATCAGTTTGGCTTGAGGAAAATATACCTTGTTCTTCTTATGTGAGAAAAACATCACCCTCATTATCAAAGCCTATCAGATTTACATGGTTTTCTTCCTGCTCTTCAGTCTCTCTTTCCTCTTATTCTACATAGTTTTCTTGTAAAAAAGGCATGAGTTGTTGGTCATTGTCTCTTTTTCTGTTTTGGGGAGGGTCTCTTCTGATGTTTTGGTTTCTGTTTCTGTTTTGGGGATTTGCATGTCTTCTAAGGTTAGGGGTTCTCTTTCTCTTAATTGGTAGGCCATATCTGGATCAAAGCCCTCTGGAAATTTTACTAAGGCTAGGCCTTGTGGGGGTTTCATGTGAGGTGGGAGTGCATTGTATACACTATTGAACCTAGTGCAGTGGTCTTGGACACTTTCCCCAAAAATTTTCTTAAGGTTATTATACTCTGAGAGGATTTGAAGAGGATTTTTATTAATCTCCCATTTGTTTATGAATGTTTGATAAAGGGAAGGGAGGTCATGTATGCTATTAGGAGTTAAGTTTTTGAACCATTTCTTTGCTTTTCCTCCTAGAATTTGGGCAAAAATTCCCATTTTTATGGTCTCCTCTTATATTTCTTGGTATTCAAAAGCATCATTCATTTTGTCTACATGTTGTTGGGCAGTGGTAGAGTCAACTCCAGTAAAGTGAGGGATTTTGGTTTGGTAGTCCTGTGGGATAGGTATTAAAGGTTGTGGTAGTACCAGGGGGGCATACCATGCTTCCATGATGGGAGGTAATGGAATCCAAGGAGGATTTACAAGAGGAGGGTTTATGAGTGGAGGTGGAGGATGAATTGGAGTATTTTGCACAAAGGATGTATGAGTGGGTGTGGCAGATGTACTTGGACCAGCTAGCTGATTTTGAGTAGCTTTGGAATGAAAAGAGCCAAAGTGTTGGAGAAGCTGAAAATCAAGAGGAGTGGAAGGAGAGGCTTCTCTACTAGGGCTCTGCTATGTGCTGGTAGGCTCAAAGTTGTTTGGTCTATCGCACTTTGATACTTGGTTCTGAATAGGTTTTTTCTATGGTGTAAGCCAAATTGGGGATCTTGAAAGGCTGTGAGGTTTTCAGGATAGAACTTGCTTTGTGAATGGTCCTAACAGTAGTTGAATATTTAGTCCTAGAAGTATTCCACAAGATATTTTCTGGGTCATCAACTATGGTAGGAGGGTTTGGGTCAAGGTGAGATTTGGTGTTAATCATTTGTGAAGCCAGATTTCCGACCCAATCATAGAGAGGCTAAAATTTTATGACTGTTTTTGAAAAGACGGGCCTCTCTTAATAATTACTGAACTCACACAGTGTGTGACTAGGCTTTAAACTACTAGAACTTATTTACACAATCCCATAGGAGTCTATGAGAACTAATGGAGTTAGTAGGCCTATTGGAGGCCAGTGGAGTCACCAGGTGGATGATGTTTACTGCTTTGAGGGTTTTCTTGTTGTCCACCATCAACAATTTAAAAACCAATCTGGAGATGTTTTGGGTTTCTTGAGTTTCTTTATGTAACACTAAGATTATCAATGGGTGTTCTCTGGTTGAGTCATCATTTTGCTAGTATGGTGAATCAATTAGATACTACTCTTGGCTAACACTTGATTTTCTAAGTTTGACAAGGGTTTGAGAGTTCTTAAGGAATATTTAGGTTGTTACTTACTCAGAGTCCCACCGTGATCGCCATTATGTTAGGTCCTCGTAATTTGGTAGACTAGCAATGACCAAATAGACAAGGGTAACATCAAACCAATCTTTAGAGTCCTAGGACCTAGCCTTCCTAGACTCAGAGAGGGCTCTCTCTATGTTTGTGTAAAGGATGTGACATAGTTGATTTTAGGGTTTTGATTTTAGGCTAGTTATAAGGATTAGGGTTTGTTTTTTTGTTTGTTTGGTTGGGTAGGTTGTCAAGAAGAATAGGTAGAGTAAGAGAAAATCAATCCATTGGGCTATGGAGTCTGCAAATATTTTGAAAATTTCAATAATAGGTCAAGGGTGTTTCATAGGGAAAGATAGCAAGGCCAAATGGTTCTAAGTAGGTTTAGTGGGTGTGAAATAAACATGAAGTTATGCATGCAGTAGGTTCAAAGGTAAATTAAGGATACTTCAACATACTATAAACAAGAGAATCTTTCAAGATGACAACATAGAAAAACTGAAGAGCAATGAAGGATTCTTCAACTAGACTTTTGCTAAACAGACCTCAAAACAACAAACAAGTAATCCTATAGAGCAGTTAAGAATTCTATGAACATTAATTTCAAACAAAGAGAAATTTTAACATAAAATTTTAGTGAAACTAAAGAGCATTCAAGGATTCTTTAATTAAACTTCAAAGAAGAAAACATAGAGATAAAAGGAGGCAGACAGAAGTAGGGTGCCAAGAAAGCATATCCTACTCTAAAATTTATGTCCTAAGATCAAAGAAACCATGAACATAATGAAAAATGAAGTAAAAAAATACAAGAGTGGAATAACATCACCATCTAATAGAGTTCATGAATCCTAGGAATGTGCTTGATCCATTAATGCTTAGTCCAAATCCATGACATCACACCACAACCAATTTCTTCAACAAACTCAAAGTCTATATCATATTGAGATCAACAACCAACCAACATGTACAATGAGGCCTCAATGTAGCATTTAACTAGAAAAGGAGAACCAAAACCATAACTAGGGCTTTAGAAACCATTAATTACTCATAAATGTCATTTTTTTCCTATGAGACCATGTAAGGCCCAAGGCACAAATATCCTAATTCATTAAATGCAAAAATAACTCCTCAACCAAATTTGGAAAAAAAATTACTTATAGGCTCCTCAATAACTTCCAAAATATATCCAAGTGTGTTTTTTTGAATTTTTTTCAAGGGTGCAGTAGTGAGGTTCAAGGGTGCAGCGCAAGGCAAAGGGCGCAGCACGAGCACTAGGAAAAATGTCCTATTTTGTAACCAATATTTGGAGGCCTTATAGGTGTCCAAATGAGCTCCATGATAGCTCATTGGAAAGCCTGTCCTGTCTAGTTTCAAAATATACCTTTATTTTTCCATTTTGTGTCCATTTTCCTACACAAAAACGCATTCTTGCAAGACTGCTCAGGGTGCAGTGCCAGCTCTAAAAACGGGGCAGAAAGGTGTTTTTTTGGGTGTTTTTGGCACTTTTGGAGGACCTCTTTTGCTCCAAATGAGCTGAAATTTTTTGTGAGTGATTTCCTTGAATAGATGAAAATAAAAATGTAAGCCATTCCTCCATTGGGTGCCCCAAAGAAGAGTGCAGCACCAATGGCATTGTGCCTTTGGCCCTTCAAAACAGTCAAAAACCAAAATTTACAAAAAGATGCCAAAATTTGAATTTGCCTTGCTAATTATGTTTGGGATGCGTGTAGGGAAGTGTCATCAAGGATGTCAATATTTTTTTTCCTTTTTCCTCCTTAATGGATTGAATCTTTGCAAGGGCTCTTTTGAGCTTGACCCTTGCAATCTTGTTTCTTAAGGCATAATGTCGTGCCATCTTCTTTTGGAGGTCAAGGTCTCTCTTGGGCTTTTCCAACTGAACTTCTAAGTGTATGTTTGCCCTCTCTAGCCAAGGTTCCTGATCATATTATATTTCCATGGCAAGCAGCTCACTTGGAGTGAGCTGCTCTGCCAAGGCTGCCTCTTGCTCTTTTTCCTTGGCTAGAGCCTTTTTCAAGCCAATTTTTCTTGGCCTTCTCCTAGAAAATTGTCCTTATTCATCTTCACTCTCACTAAAAACACTCAAGACCTCATCTAGCCTAACCTTGGTCCTTTCAACCTCTTTTCAGGCTCTGATTGCCCTGACCTCATAAATGGCCTTTTGTGCCTCCAGCTGCTTGTTGTCAACCTCAAAATAGTGAATCACATTCTTAGCTCTACCTAGCTTTGTTTGCAAATCCTTAATTTGAGCATATTTTTTCTTAAGTAGCATGCTTGTGATCCTCTGTTCATTTTCATCATCACTATCAACATGAATAATTTGAAATTATTGTTCAGTCTCATGATGGTCTTCTTCTTATTCATCCATGACCTTTTCCTTATCTTTATCAAGCTGCTTGGTTGATGTAGAAGGCATGACCCCTTTCCTTTTAGAGGCAATAAACACATGCCTATTTCCCCTTTGGTAGGTCAAAGAAAAGGGCTCAATGTTCACCATTTTAGTGTCTTCAATCTCACTGTCATGTGCTTTGCTGTCATCAATTCCATCAAGGCTCTTTGAGCCACTATCAACATCCTCACTAACTTCTTCATTTCTTTCTTCTTCATTGTTCCTCCTTCACTACCTTCTTCTACCTCACTAATATTTTCCTTATTGAAATCAGCCTCATTTTCCTTATCCTCACTATTGTTTGCCTTACTGCTATGAGCTTCACTATTCTCTTCATTGCTCTCATCACCACTGCTATGTGCCTCACTGTTTTTAGACTCATTGGCATCTTCTTCATTTACATTTTCCTCACTGATATCTTGGCTTTCTGGCCTATTGCCATCATCATTGTTGCTCTTTTCTTTATCACTGCCAACATCATTACAGTTGATCTCTGCCTCATTTCTCTCTGTTTTATCACTAACATCCTCCTTACTATCATCATTTCTATTTTCCTTGTTTCTTTCTTCTTTACTGACATTTGCGTCACTAAAATCTTCCTCCTCATTTCCTTCTTATTCATTGCTTGATTCATTATTAATTTCTTCCTTATTTCATTCTTCTCCATCACTCTTTTCTTCCTCATTTATCTTTGATGCACTAGTGCCATGAGATGATGGTGATGGATTGTGAGAGGGTGATGAAGGAGGATTATTTCAGGTGAAGGAATATGAGTAGATGGGGAGTTGAAGAGTCATCATGTGGTGAGGGAGTGTGAGTGGATGGAGGAATGGGAGGATGAGAGGATGAAGGGACATCTTGCTACTATTGGCCTTATGGATTGGTGAACACCTCATGAGCAATGAAAACCTCCCATGGAATGTCCTTCTCCTGCAATTGATGCATCGCAACCATTTTAATAAGAGAGTGGTGAAAGAGGCTTTGCATCTACTGAGGATAATCTCTCTTTTGTAAAATATAGGACAATTTTTCAATACTTCTATAGAGTTAATAGGGTAGGTGCAACATCCTCACCCTAGAAAAGTGCATAAGTAGCCTGATGTGATAGGAGTAAAGCTGGGAGAACCTTCCCTCACATGTAAAATACTTCATAATGATCCTCATCACACGTGCATATTTATCAAGCAAGTGAGAGAAAGGAAATATGGATTTATTGTGGTATTTTTACCTAGGTTTTAAATATGTCTCGTAGTAGCTCAGGTCAAGATTGGTCTGCTTGAACCATTTCTCCCCTACACTAGGTATGCCTGTGGCATTGGAAATAGCATCTGTAGATTGCTCAAAATTGACCCCTGAAAGGTTAACTTGTTTGTGATGCACCTTAATGATGAATAGCCTAGTTAGCTCGGGGTGGTTTTTCACCTGCTATACCTTCTCACAAAAATCAAAGCATCCTACATGTTGGAAGCAGGAAAAAATTAAGGGAGATGCCATTAGCTCTATTATGTTGAGTGGTTCAAACCTGTTGATATTTCCACCTTTGTGTTGATGCCTTCTTGGCATTTTGACTTCTCCTCCACTACCATTGTCCTCTCTTTCTGACATTTTGACCACTCTTCCTATGAAACCCTAGAACTGATGTCAAAATGATATGAAGAGGGTAATGGAGTGGCAGTATGCTTGTGAATGAGATGAGTAAGTGAATAGGTATATCAGGCTGAATGAGAGGCTAAAACAACTTAATGATAACCTCAGTTGTGCCATTACCCTTTGTTTTGACTAATAATATTCATAGGTTGAGGGAGTGAGGTTCAAACGGTGACTTCAAGAATGATTTTTTAGGGTTTTCTCCTTAGGGTTTTAATTTATTTAAATGAAATTATCAAAATGATTGAAACATGAGTTGAGGACCTGTACATACCCTTATGAGCACTTGGATAACCTTGGAGGAATCCTGAAGGAAATTTTGAGTTGATTTGAGTGTTTGCAGGGTGTAGGAGGCCCTCCTGGCCAAGGGTGCAACACTCAGTCCAGGCGTGCAGCGCCTAAGGAAAAAATTGTTGTGGGTGTCAGGCAAGAGCACAATGCTCTTCCAAGTGTGTAGCACCACCTCCCAAGCACACAGCGCCTGTGTAAAATACACGGGGAGGAAATGCCAAACGCACAGCGCTGGTTTCCAGCAGCGCAATGCTAAGTTGAGTGCGCAGCGCCACAACACTTAGCATAATTTCGACTTGAAAACTCAAAAAGAATTCTCTCCTTGAATGGTTTGACTCTTTGCAAGTGAACAATGAGTCATATGAAAAACAAAGTGACCTTTTATAGGCTTGGGAATTAAATTTAATCTTCGCAAACCTATTTCCTAATGTCTTGAGTCCTTTTCAAATTTTCCCTTTCTTACTAACTCTCTGATCTTTTTGCTTTGCAGGTGACTTAGATCATGAAGTCCACTATTTTTTTTCTCATTCTAACTGATGTTCTTTACACCTTTGCTCTGCAGGTTTGCTTAAGTCATAAAGTTGACTCTTCTTGGCCTATTGATGTCCTTTAACACTTTTACTTGGTAGGTGACATGAAAAAATTTAAGTGGCTCTTCCTTTTGCTCCTTGAGAGTTGACATGTTCATTTTGGCCCTTTGGGTTTCAAACACAAAGTAACACCTTCAAAACTCTCCTTTGCCTACACCATAGTGTTCAAACCATGCTTCTCACCTTCTTTTTGCTACTTCTGATTTGCAAGTGCCTGAAAACACTGACTTGGCTTTCTCTTACTCCTTGGAGCATGATACATTCACTTTTGACAATCTTAGGATGCTTACATAGTAGCAGTATCTCCAAAAATTTCTTTTATCCCCACCTTAGAGCTTAAATCATCTTTTACTTGGCAGGTAACTGAAAACCTTGGATTTACCTTTCTTACTAATATTCTTTATACCTTTTCTCTCTGAGGCAATGACACATTCACCTTGACAAGTTTGGGATCTAATTACACACAAAAACACCTTCACAATCCTTCCTTTTCTGTCATCATGGAGTTAAACTCATCATTTCACCCTCTCTGGCTACTTTTCCAAAACCCTAGGCATATGGAGTTATTTAAGACAATCATCAGTGTTGTCTTCTAAGTTCTCTATAACCCTTTTAAGTTCATTCATTTATGTCTAGTTCACCTCACTTTTTCCCTTTATCATCAATATTTTCTGAGAGAATTTCACCATGCTTCACCTTGTGCACCTTCTCCATGGCCATTTTGCAATTGATCACTATTTCGCATTCTACTTGGTCCATTAAGCTCAAAAACCCTAGTTCTCCTCAAGACGAAGTGGTTCCCTTTCTCCTGTTGTAAGTTGTCTTCATTTAAGAGTAGACTACCTACCTTACCAAGATCCTTCTGTTGATGGAAACTTCAACACTCCTGTAGAAGTGTCAAAATATTTGCATTTACCTCTTGTAGACTTTGAGCTGATAGGGTAGTGCTTCTTTGGAAAATTTCAGGTCATCCTTGAATAGCCATGTGCTGACCTTCTGTTACATTCGATCCAGCTTCTATCATAAGAAAAATAGTGTTTGAAACATCAATTATGACCTTACAACCTATGGAACCCTAATGACCTAGTGGGAGGGTCCTTTGACTGAAAATTGGCTTGGAGGCTTCACGTGAAAAATAGAGTATTTGTCAAAGTATTGTAATGAAGATCCAAAATCCAATGTACTTGATTTATCTAAAGAGCCTACAGAGATAGTTTTGAGACCATCAATGCTTGAGGAACTTGGGGACCATGGGAATGAGTTAGACTATAAGTAACCCTAGATGGAAAGTGGAGTGATGGGCAAGGGAAAAACAGAGTAATGAGGTCATAGGAAGGAAACAAGGATGGACATGAGAGGCACAAGCCATTAAGGAGTCCTTTAGGAGTGGCAAGGTGACCATGAAATGGCAAGGTTGATAGAATTGTGAAAAAATTTCTATAAGGATAATGAAGGCAGTGAGATTTCTAAAACTCACAATGCTCAAAGAATGTTGTTTTGAGAAATCTAGAACCAATATATAGTCATCTACAAATAGTGAAAAATAATGATGACTAACATGATGGAACAAAGAAAATTAAGTAGAGGTCATATTAAAAATAAAATAATCGAGCGTATAAATGGAATGACATTCAATCAAAAATGCGAAACATAAGGAAATTAATTTAGAATGAAAGATATCTAACTATTCTCACACATATTCAGGGGGGGCTCCTGACGAGTGTCAGTTATTGGAAACTCACATCACATGAAGAAGATTGCCAATAAAAATAATAGGTTTGCCATGAAAATATTTTTATTAACTAGAGTGTGAAGAGAAATTTTTTTGCACAATAATAATTCTTTGCAATAACATCAAAATCTAAATTGTGTTTTTCTACCAAATGAAGCATTTATATAGAATTTAAATTGTAACCACATTTAGAATATTGTGGCTAAGAATCAGAACTGAAATAACACCTAATTTCCATGAATTTTCAGAATCGCATTCCATTCCAACCTTTGTTTTCTTGATTGGGTGGTAATTGACACATTGGCGCACTGTTTTCTCACGCAATATGGAAAATAGGGCTTCAAAGAACTTCGAAAATATCTGAAATGGTAAATAATTTTAGAAAAATGCTCCCTAGAAACCTCATTGGGCTCATGCTGAAAAAAAAAACCATGTTTTTGTTTTCCAAAATTATTTTTCGTTTTCATAGAAAACGTGATTGAAGTTTACTGGTCAAAATTGTTGTGCTTTTCCTTTGATTGTTTTGTTGGAGGTCCACACGTGTGAGATGGGTGGAATTTGACCAATAAAAATCCATATTGGAGCTTCTAGAAACAAAGTCCAAGTGTCATATTTCCTTCTAGAGTGATGCTTTTACCTTAACCATGGAGATAGCTACAAAAATTGACTTGAGCTGCATAATCTTGAACTGGCCAAACTATCATTAGTAAAACCAAACATGATCCTAATTAATTTATTAAAATCAAAGAAAATGTATGAAAATTGACCACTTTGAGTGTTGGAAATATTTATGATTTGTTTATGAGATCGTGGGGAAAATGGGGTAAGTAACGAATGAAACAAATGACACAAATGGTTAAAACGATAATTGTGAATATTGGTGAAATGATGAAAAATATATGACCCAACAAATGCCATAGGAGAAGAATTGAAAGTGGAAAATATTTTTTGAAAATATTTGGTAGATCCATTTGCAAATAAAAGATACATTGAATAAGTGACAAGAAAAGTACAATACCCAATATGATTAAAATAAAAATAAGAAATATTTCATTTTGATAACTAGAGTTTTTTTATATCTCAACAAGGAAAGGTTATGGGTCCTTTTGATCATTAGTTAACATTAGTTATTTTTAAAGTAACCCGTAAGGAGCCATGTATCGAATGTTACAACAGATGGTGAAACATTTAAATGAGGGTTGGCAAGAAACAATGTTAAGATAAGTCACGTGTCTGAAAAACTAAGCATATGTTCGAAAAGGTTTCAAACACAAAGCAAAAAGGTAAAGGTGCGGTATAAAGGGCACAAAACAAAAAAAAACCATAAGGCTTGCCGCTTTCATAATAGGCATGAAAAAGGAATCTCCATATTTGCAATTCCGAGGGGGTCAAGGAGCGGAAGGGGGGAGAGACTCATACTCCCGCGTAATTATGGTGACGTGCCACGGGGTGGACCCAAGGTAAGGTTGATGTGGCAGAATGATGTGCGGGCCCTAGAGGTCTATACGCTGTGTATTTTGCTAGTTCTACGAGAAATATGTTTCAAGAACCGTGTTATCTATGAAGCAGAAAGGTAAGGTAAGTCCATAGGCTACGTCTCTTCCTTCTGTAGAGCCTTTCCCGTTGAGTCTATTCAAAGAAGAAGTGCAACCCATCCTTGCCCTCATCGCAGGTCTTTTAGGTGTAGGCGGTTTGGGGGAAGTTTCCATGGCATGTGTTTATTTCTTGCGATTAATGTCTCAAACGGGGGTATTCTAGATATCCCTGGCTTCTTGGCTACTAACATTCAAACCCAATTCCAAGAGCTTTCGGAAACAGGTCACTTCTGCTTTTGTCTGATGGTCTTCTACCTCTTCTTATATCAGCGTGCTGATAAGTTTGAGGGTTTGGGTTTAGATAGGGTATACAAGGTAAATTCTCAACCCCAACCATTTTTCAACTGGAAATTTGCAACACGCCAATTACCAAATGGGGTGGGTTATTCCAGGTTTCTAAACGAGTTCATGCCTATTGTCTACACTATCATCCATGACTCGCCCTCGCCTAGGGTTTTTCTTGAAATGAAGAGCTGGCTACAAGTTGGTAAAACCCAGAGCACTGGGGATTGGTATCTATTTGACAATTACACTGAGATTCGGGTCTATGGAGCCGAGGATCCCCCTTACCAGCCGCCTATGTTTCCTGATCGACGAGTTTATGCTCTGGATTATATTCGGCAAACTCTCAAATTTGATCAACTCTACTTTGTCCCCACTAAGAAGGGTTTCATCCTAAAACTCCCTATCACTATTGGCCCATTTATTGTAAATTCAAGACACGCCCTTCCTATTGTTGAGAAGCTGTTGCAAGGCATGGATTTAAGACAGGGGAAGACTTGGCCCTATGATCCCCAGGGGATTATCTCTAACAAAAGGAGGAGGAACAAGTCTACTCCTTATACACATGAGTCGAGACCGTTTATAGAGTGGAGGGCTAACCTTGAAACTTGGCCTTTGATTTCGCAGATGGAGACAGAACCATCTGCCATAGGGGAAGGAGGAGAAGCCAATAGAGGCCAATAAGAAGAAGTTGGACCCTCAGGAACAATTTCCCCCCTCCGCAAAAAGCATAAAACAGTCTCAAGCGAGGCAGAGATCATAGGGGAAGAACAGTTGCTTGAGACATTTATACCATACGGCCAACCTGATGGAAGCAAAGTTGGGCTCAAAGTGCTGAAAGATATTATTACCTCTTCTAACTACTCTGAGGTCTCACATACCATTGGAGATGATGCTTCACCTGTTGTAATTCAAAGGAGCCTGAAAAACAGAATGATCAGGGATAAGTACAAGGCTGAGCTGGAAGGTTACATGGAAAAATATCATACCAGGGTTTCAGCTTCCATGAATGTGAACACAGAACACCTGGTATTCTCTATGGCTGAGGCCATCTTGGATCCTAATGCAAGTACCACTAGTTACAGGGTGCTTGAGTATGCAATTGACATGGCCAAGGTACCAGCCCTTGACAAATGCAACCTGTTTCAGCTGGTTGGTGACATGTTGAAAGATGAGGTAATGAGGCTCACCATCACGCTAAATAAGTTCTAGACTAAGCATGCACAGGTGAGGGCGACCCTAAAAAATGAGTAGGAAAATTCCCGTGCTCTGTCGAATCAAATACGCGGCCTCCTGGAGTCGATCAAAGGAAAGGAAACTGGAGACTCCAACCCGCAGCGCAATGTGATTGAACAATTGCAGAAGGAGGTCGCGTCACTGAAATGCAAGGATAGCATACTGGCATCCCACCATGTTCAGACGACTGAATTAGCACAAGCGGAGAAAGAAAAGGCAGACTTGGCTGACTCACTAGTGAAGGAGAAGGAGGAAAAAGAAAAAATTGCAGAGACAATGGCCATTCTTCAGGGCAGGCTGACAGAACTACAGACGACCTGGGACACTCACAGTTGTGTGCCGAATACAGTCTTACCAGAGACTAGTTCGCTGTCTAAGCAGCTGACTACAACGAAGGCTACAAATGCTATACTAGAGAAGCAGGCTTCCACCATGAGGCTAAGAATAAATGAGTTGGAAACTTCCTTGGCTGAAAATACCAGGAAGATAGAGACTATGCAGAAGGAAATTGAGCAGGAAAAGAAGGAAAAAGAAGACCAACTAAAGACCATCACTGATCTCAACAGCCGCCTGAAGGGTAATATCACCCTCAGGGATGCAAGAAGGATAATTTGCCCGGAAATCATCTCAGCGGTGACAGATCAGTGGGGGTTCCTAAATATCATTGAAGAAACAAAATCGCCTGTGATTTATCTCTGAAGGAAACATCAGGAGGGAGATCTCAACTTTCCTAGCAAAGCCCAGCATGCTAGAGGTTATATTTCTTTCTTGAAAGAGTTGAAATCTAATGAGGTGGAGAAGCATGGCATACCAAGTCGTTTCAGGGAGGCCGTTGAATTCCAGAAGATTATTGACAAAGAGTCTGCCCAGGTTATTGCTTCAGGGGCCCTACAAAGTGCGACAGCTAATATGGATCAGTTTGATGCAGTTTGGGCTGAGATCACAACAAATGGACTTTCGTCATGCTGGGATCCTACCACTCCCTCCGTGCTACAACCGTTTTCAGAGTACAAAGCTCGTCTTCAAGAAGAAATGGACCGAACTTATTTAATGTCAGTCAAAACCGCCTAGTTAAAGGCTGAAATCATTGTTTCGTCGCTCCGCCAAGAATTCGCTCTCCTTCATCTGATAAAACACAAGATCCCCATCAAGGCAGGTTTCAACACCCTCACCGAAGCCTATATCAAGGTGGAAGGATTCGCATCGATGCCTAAACCTGCAGCAGATAGTCAGCAAAGATGCACCCGGTATGCCAGCCATATCGCCAGCTCGTCAGCAAATGTTCCACCACTAGTGTCGGCAACTACCTCAACCCCTTCTCATTAGTGAAATAATCTCAATTCATGATTTGGCCCTAGTGGCCTTTTTACTTTTACTCTAGTAAATTACTTTTAAGTTTCAAGTGGAATTTATATTCCACTCCAGCATTTTACTTTTCTGCCAAGACTGTTTTTTAATATTTTGTTTCAAAACGGCTGAGTGCCTAACTACAAATGATGAGATTCCTTTGTTCCTCATCAGAAGTTTTGGTTTTTTTGATAAGGACCTTTAACTAATTTCAGGCATGCGAGGAAGATATTTTTCCCAAAAATATCTTCCCACTTATGTTGGGAGGCCTCTATATAAGCAAGATATGAAGAGAAAAACGGGTTCCAGATTTTCAAAAGAATTTTGCTGTGTAAGATTTTTTGTATGCTTGTTGCTGAAATCTCAAAATAAATGTGAAGAGCCTGTTGGGTCTCAGCGAGAAGAAGTTTTATTTTGAGTGAGGATTCTGGTCTTAATGTTTTATAGTATTTAACTCCGCCTTATGTGATATTTTTTTATTGTTCATTTCACTATTTCCACCTTTCTTATATGATGTTCTGAAATGCGAGTGCCTCACTAGCTCTGGTATAAATTTATCACCATTGATACTTATACTTAACTAGTCTAGTGCTTTAAATACGGCTCAGGCATGATATGATGTTTCACTTTCCACTTCACTCATGTTTCCTCTGTATTAAGTACTGTGGGATGTTTTTCTTTGAAATCTATTGACATGCATGGATTCTTATCTTATTAAGCCCATCTCATGTTTAGATATGCTTACGAAATTCCATCTCATTAGTAGTTAGTATTTCTTCTGTATTTTCTACGCTGCAAACATCGTCTGACTTTTAAATATCTATAAAGCACTTTAGAACCCAGCCCTCCTTACAGGAAGTTGTCTTTGAGTTGTTTGATGCATCTATATTGAGGACTCACTCCTTGCCTCTCGAGCATCTTTTCATTGTGCTAAGTCTGTGAATATTTTGGTTCCATCTATATCGCACCTCCCTGTAAAAGTTGTAGTAAAGAGCCTCATTCTTATAATGATATTGGTTTATATTTTATGCTCCTTACTATATAATATGTCATAGGAACTGGTCTTTCATAGCTCAAGGCTGTCTCTAGGAATGAAAACATCTTTTTGGCGCCGTTTTCAGGGAATCGAAGTTGAGAGAAATTGAATCCCTGGGCCTCGACAAAACCTTATTCACTCTTCAAATACGTGAGCATGGAGATTTGAGAGTTGTAGATCCCTCACCTTGGCGACTCCACATTAATTTGTCTTATAAGTTTGCTTGTAGTCCTGGCTCCTCGTAAGCCACACCTGAGGTCAGATACGTCTCAGCCAAAGACATCTTCTGTGTCTGACCCAGAAAAGATCCTACATAGAAGGAGTTGGAGGGAAAGACAATCAGTCCATACTAAGATCCATGAATTCTCACTAGAAGACTTTCTGTTTTCATCCTCTCAAGTTGCCCAAGTGCATGATCCCGACTCCACGGTGGGAGATACCAATTATTACTCAAATAGTTCACCTAGGGAAGGTGTTTGAATTAAAGATGAAGCTGAGTTAAGGGATACCACATATTACTCATTCCACCCTACCCCTGAATTCGAAGAGGCTAAGGAGGTCACTGAAGTATCTGTGATTCAAAGCCCGTTGTTCCCATCAACACCTCAAGCTGTTGTCCAGTACATTCCCATCGTTATCCATACTTCACTTCCACCTCCTCCTCCTCCTTTTACACATCAAATCCTTGCACTACCTCCACCTCCTCCAATGGCCAATGTCCCTGGCTTCTTGTTGAATAAATATGCTCCCCTGGCATTACCTCATGTGTTGAATGATATTCCACAAGACTATCTAAATATCTTACCCCGATTCAATGGGGAAAATGAGGTCGAAGCTCAAAATCATCTTGAGGTTTTCTGCTCTTTTGCAGAATATTTTAATTGGAACATCTAGATGTAGTCCTAAGACTGTTTGTGAAATCTCTTGACGATGAAGCCAGAAAATGGTTCAAGACACTAGGAGACCATTCCATCACCACATGGGATGGAATGGAGGATACTTTTCTCAAAAAATGGGGAGAGAAGAAATACCATGGACATTGTCTTACGGAGTTTAACACACTCAAGAAAAGACATGATGAAGGGGTGTTGAAATTTATCAAGAGGTTTAACAAGTTGTACCTGAGCCTTCCCGCAGATATGAAGCCTCATCAGACCACTGCCAAGGTTGTTTTCGTGGCAGCTTTTGACTCAGAATTTGGCTTCTCTCTAAGAGAAAGAAAGACAGCCACCCTGGATGACGCCCAGACAAATGCTCTAGAGCTGGCTTTTGCCTCCACTGGTAAATCCAAGGGAAAACCTGAACAGGATACTAGAAGAAGGGGAAAAGAAGAGGTATCCACCTCGAGCCAAGATAGAGATTCAGCTAATTATAGGATTGAGGAGATGAAAAAGATGATCAACAATCTCTTAAGTAAGTTGGTTAAACTTGAAATGGAGACCAAGAATTCACCCTCCAAAAATTTCAAAAATGCTCCAAACAGGGGTTATAATCCTCAATACAGGAAGCCCCCCTTGCAAATATTGCAAAGGGAATGGAAGGAGCATCAAGACCAGGTACCACATCCTCTATATTTGGAAGGACAAGTAGATGGTCCTATCGAAGACACCACTTATGAGCAAGAGGAGGCATACCTTTCTTTCTCAAACAATGATGAAGTTGAATGCCCCCTACATGAAAGTGACGAAATAGAGATGCTGCCACATGCTGAATAAAAATTTAATGAAAGCACTGAAGATCCTGAGATCAATGACTACTGCAAGCATTTCGTCGATTTCATGCAAGCTCAGTTCAATAGAAGATATGACCTCAGATCTTCTAGGAAGATAACTCGCACTCAGGATCAGGAGGAGGATACACCTCAAGAGGAAGCACCTGCACAGAAAGAGGCAACAGCTCAAAGGACCCCAGACAAAGGTAAGAAACCTCTTAACCAATATTTGCAGTCTGCTGATCAAATTCCTTCCTCTTCATAAATGGCTGCACCCCCTAATGCCAATCAAATCATGAAGGAAGTCAAACCTCTCCCCTATAACAAGGACCCTAAAGATAAAGAATCAAAAGAAGTGTCAGTAGATAGGTCCTCTTCTGCCTTCAGTCTACAAAAGGAGCTTGAGAAGGTAAAAATCCCAGTTCCCTTGACCAAATTATTAAAACAACCTGCATATCAGTCCCAGGTCACATCCTTTATGCTTCCCTCAGAAGTAATACATATTCCAGATATTCTGAACCTTCAAGAAGAAAGGCCTATGGTTGTATTTGGCCCACATGTTGAAGATTTAGATGCTGCCACTCCCCTATTTTATGTGTCTTTAGAAATACATGACCTGCTGCTGCATAACTGTATGTTAGATTCGGGCGTCTCTCATAACCTATTGCCCCTCTCGGTCATGGAACAACTAGGACTACAAATCACCTGCCCATACAAGGACCTTTATTCATTTGACTCCAAAAGAGCTAAATGTCTGGGCATGATCAAGGACTTAGTGGTCAATTTGGCCCAGATCCCAGCAAAAAGTGTAGTAATGGACATCGTGGTGGCTGACATTCCAGCTCGCTTCGGAATGCTACTGTCAAGATCTTAGGGGACTAAAATTGGTGGATCAATCAAGTTGGACTTGACCTATGCCACTATCCCTATCTTTGGTGGCTAGGAGAGGAGGTTGTACCGGGAAACTAGATTTGTCAAGACAGTTACCAAGGCAGATGACTCAGTTAATTCTCCAGTTTATAGCAGGGAGGGATATTTCGCATGTTTGATGTTGGAAGAAGATCAATAGTACGCTCACGAACCATCATTCTACCAGATCAAGACTGAGCAGCCCATATAGAGTCCTAAATCAGAAATCTGGACACTTCATTTTGATGGAGAAAACTCCAGAGAAGGTAATAGGGCTGGGGTATTATTGATTTATCCTGTAGGCCAGTGGGTCCCTTTGTCTTTCAAGCTGGAGTATGAAGCCACAAATAATATGGCCGAGTATGAAGCACTTCTGTTAGGGCTGCAGACAGCCAAGAGCATGAACATACAAAGTCTAAAGGTTCTAGGAGATTCGGAACTGGTGGTTATACAAGTGAAGAACCAGTGCCAAGCCAAACATCCTAGGCTCAGGGCTTATAGGAACGAAGTTTGGGATCTGGTCGAGAATTTCTTCTTGGCATTCAATATCCAGTTCATGCCCAGGGAGCAGAATAGGATGGCAGATTCCCTTGCAGTGGCTGCCAGTACCTTCCGTCCACCTCAGAACCCTCTCTTGAGATATGAAATTGAGGTACGTTATCGGCCGTCAATCCCAGACAACATCAAACATTGGCAGGTGTTTGAGGATGAAGAGTAGGTCAAAAGATTCCTGGAAATAGTTGGGGAATTTTCTAACATGGAAATTGATACTTGTGAGGAAGATGATGCTGAAAACAATTCAGGAGATAAATGGGACGAAAAGATGGCTGGCCATAAAGTTCTGCAGCTAAAAGGGAATGTCATTCCCCGAGGACTAGTGCCCTTAGAAAGGTTGTTTAAAAAGAATGATGTCCCACTGTAGCTAAACAAAGTTGTGGAGGAGAATAAGGTAGAATATCTTAATATTGGCACTGAGGTTGACCCCAAAATCGTGAATTTGTCCAAGAAGGTCCCGGAATAATATAAAGATCTCTACCAAAAATTATTCTGGTCATATAAAGATGTGTTTGCATGGTCTTATCAGGACCTAAAAACCTTCGATATCACCATCATGCAGCATAAGATTCCTCTGAAGGGAGATGCTAAACCACATAAATAGAAGCTTAGGCAGATAAATCCCCTGCTGCTTCCTTCTATTGAGAAAGAAATTAAGAAACTGTTGAAGGCTAAAATCATTGTGCCATTGAGATATTTTGAGTGGGTGGCAAACTTAGTCCCTGTACGGAAGAAGAATGAAGAAATAAGGCTATGTGTTGATTTCATAAATTTAAACAGGGCGTCCTTGAAGGATAATTATCCACTGCCCAAGATGGATCACATCTTGCAGAAAGTGGTAGGAGCTTCTCGAATGTCGATGATGGATGGATTCTCTGGGTACAATCAGGTGGCTTTACTACCAGAAGATCAGAAGAAGACTGCCTTTACCACTCCATGGGGAACGTTTATGTATGCCAAGATGCCTTTTGGGTTGATTAACGCAGGGGCCACTTTTCAGAGGGCCATGGATATTGCCTTTGTTGGGGAGCAAGATAAGTTTGTGGTGGTATATTTGGACGACATTACTATGTTTTCAAAAGATGATGCAGAGCACATTGAACACTTGCGCAGAACCTTCGAGAAGTGCAGAAGGTATGGCCTCTCCCTCAATCCACAAAAGTCTTTTTTTGCACTGGAAGAGGGCAAGCTTTTGGGACATATTGTAACCAAGGATGGGGTAAAGATAGACCCTAGGAGAGTAGAAGTTATAAATGGCATTTCCCTTCCCAGAAATAAAAAGGAGGTACAGACGTTCCTAGGACACATTAACTTTCTGAGGAGGTTTATCCCTAACTATGTTGAGATAGTTAGACCTATAACTGACATGCTTAAAAAGAATAATGAGGTAAAGTGGTCACGTGAATCACGAGAGGCCTTTTCCAGGAATAAAAATGCCTTTGTTGAAGCCCCTATGCTAGCAGGACCAGATTATGCCAAACCTTTTATGATATTTTCCTTTGCATCACCGCACACAGTGGCAGGAGTTCTATTGCAGAAAAATGAAGAAGGGTATGAGCAACCCATCGCCTTTTTCAGTCAGGTGCTCTGTGATGTTGAGCTAAAATATAACATATTATAAAATCAGGCATATGCTCTAGTGAAGTTTGTCAAAGCTTTTCATAGGTATGTCTTGCAGTCCCATATCACTGCGTTTGTACCTACAGCAGCTGTCAAAGATATTCTCATGCAGGGAGACAGCGAGGGAAAAAGAGGTAAATGGATTGCCAAAATACAAGAGTATGAGCTAGACATCCGCCCTACCAAACTAATCAAGGGACAAGGGTTAGCCAAAATCCTGTCCGAATCAAACTGTCAGGCTCTGGGTATCAATTTGTCCATGATAGTAAATGAGGACTCTGGGATGAAGGAAGATTCACAGGGAGTAGAGATAGCTTCTCAGAAGACACATATGAAGTACCTCATCAGCCCATGGTACAAAGAGATAGTGGAATCTCTTCTAACACTTAGCTGCCCGCCCAGCTGCGACAAAGCTAAATATAGAACACTGAGGTTGAGATCATAGAAGTACGTTGTTGCAAACGGTCGGCTGTACTGGTGAGACCCCTCAGGCATCCTGCTCCTGTGTCTCATAGAAGAAGAGGTAGAGAGTATAATGGCTGAGTTTCATGAAGGAATCTGTGGGGGCCATTACAGTTGGAGGGCTACTGCTCACAAAATCCTGAAGGCTGGTTTCTTCTAGCCCAAAATCTTTGGAGATGTGTTTGCCCAGGTTAGAGCTTGTGATAAATGCCAGAAGTTTACTGAAAGATAGAAGCTAGCACCTATGCCCATGATTATGGTTCACGTGGACGAACCATTTCAGCAATGGGGAATCGACTTTATAGGTGAAATACACCCGCCTTCAAGTGGCCAGCATAATTGGATATTAACGGCCACAGATTATTTCACAAAGTGGGTGGAAGCTATACCTGCCATGAATGCAACAGATGTTGCCAGGAAATAAAATTTATGGAAGAAAACATCATATCGAGATTTGGCTGCCCTGCCAAGATAGTGACCGACAATGCACAGGCCTTTAAATCTGCGAAGTTTGTCAGATTCTGCCAACAGTACAATATTGCACTAGGTCACTCTACGGCCTACTACCCACAAGGAAACGGCCTGGCAGAGTCCTCAAATAAAACCCTGGTGAGAGCGCTGAAGAAGGCTATCAATGAAAATAAAAAAATTGGGATTCCCTACTGAAATTCACTCTGTGGGCCAACAGGATTACCAGCAAGAGAGAAACCATGAATTCCCCATATGAATTAGTGTATGGGAGGGCAGCGGTATTTCCCGTACAGCTAGCTTTACCAGTAGCTCGATTCATGCAAGAAAGCTGAGAAGAACCCGATGGTGTTACCAGGAGAATCAATCAGCTGGTGGAGTTAGAAGAAACACGGAACCGGGTAAGTCAGAGGCTAATTGAATATCAAGAGAAATTGAAGGATCTCTTCGATCAACATGTCAAGGATAGGAAGTTGCAGATCGGGTATTTAGTGCTCAGATGGGATATTCGAAGAGCTAAAAAGGGGAAACACGGTAAGTTAGACCCCCTTTGGTTCGGCCCCTTTAAAATTGTGGAACAAGGGGGCAACAATACTTTCAGGTTGGAAAATTTATAGGGAGACTTGCTCAATGCCACTGTAAACGGTCAATTCCTCAAACCTTACTTCCAGTTTTGATTCAGGCCGATAAATCCTGATGTATCATACTGTACATTATTTTTTTGTTTTCATTTATGTTTGGATGATGTGTGGATCGTGATGAATCATGAAGAGATAAATGAAAAGAGCAGAAGAGTGGTGTCCACGTAGGAGATAAACAGGTGGTCTACAAAGTTTCGACATGCTCAAGAATGAACGTGCCGTTCCCAGGTGGAGCCGATGTTGATCATTAGTTAACATCAGTTATTTTTAAAGTAACCTGTAAGGAGCCATGTATCGAATGTTATAACAGGTGGTGAAACATTTAAATGAGGGTTGGCAAGAAACAATGTTAAGATAAGTCACGTGTCTAAAAAACTAAGCATATGTTCGAAAAGGTTTCAAACACAAAGCAAAAAGGTAAAGGTGCAGTATAAAGGGCACAAAAAAAAAAAAAAACCATAAGGCTTGCCGCTTTCATAGTAGGCACGAAAAAGGAATCTATGTATGTGCAATTCATAGGGGGTCAAGGAGCAGAAGGGGGGAGAAACTCATACCCCCGTGGAATTATGGTGACGTGCCATGGGGTGGACCCAAGGTAAGGGTGATGTGGAAGAATGATGTGTGGGCCCTAGAGGTTTGTACGCTGTGTATTTTTCCAGTTCTACGAGAAATATGTTTCAAGAACCGTGTTATCTATGTGGCAGAAAGGTAAGGTAAGTCCATAGGTGAGCTGGTACTGAGGCCTGTACTAGTATTAAACCTGGCATGTGGTGATTGCCAACTTCCAGTTAACGCCCAATCCCTATGTGCCACATGCTCCACTGCCAATTTCCTTACGACACTCACCCCGCTTACGTTACCTCTCTGCCTTTTACCTCAGAACTCTCAGTCTTAGATAACGGTCCTCCCGTATTTTACTATAGTGAAATTCACAGGTTTTCCAGCTACGGTATAAACTAAGTGGGAGCTAGTGCCAGGTCTACCCAGTCACTGTCAATACCCCCGCGTCGTTTTCCCGAGAAGATTTCCCTCTGCAAAGGTATTTTGTCCCTCATATCCCCTCTGCTTTCCTTTTGTTTTTAAAAGTTTTTCATGACAGTCATGGGAAAAGGCACCCCCCAGAAAACCGAACCAGAGACACCTCAGGTCCGTGAAACTAGAAGCCCTCCCAGTTTTGAGCCCTTCATTGACTTGCAAGCCGAAATATGTGGTCCCTAATACCCTTTTCCCATCAGCAGCGTAAAACTTGAGCTTTTTAGATGACATGTCGAGAATAGGGATCGATATCGAGTGGTTGTATCAGGTTTATATCACCAGATTACCCCCCCAGTTTACCCGGTGGTTGAGATTATTTGTTGGCTCAGAGATGCCTACGATGAGAGTCGAGGCACGTTTACCTCGGCTCAGGGGAATAATATTTTTTCTCTTTCTCCCGACATCATCAGGCAAGCCCTCCACTTTCCCACCAGCGCCAGCTACACCAGTTTCAGTGAAAAGACTTTAACCTCCCAATTCACCAAATTTCCATGGGAGCAGCAAAGAGACTTCATTTCCTCTATAACCAGCAACTAGGCTACGTCTCTTCCTTCTGTAGAGCCTTTCCCATTGAGTCTGTTCAAAGAAGAAGTGCAGCGCATCCTTTCCCTCATTGCAGGTCTTTTAGGTGTAGGCGGTTTGGGGGAAGTTTCCACGGCATGTGTTTATTTCTTGTGGTTAATGTCTCAAATGGGGGTAGTTCTGGATATCCCTGGCTTCTTGGCTGCTAATATTCAGAACCAGTTCCAAGAGCTTTTGGAAACTGGTCACTTCCGCTTTTGTTCGATGGTCTTCTACCTCTTCTTATATCAGCATGCTGGTAAGTTAGAGGGTTTGGGTTTAGATAGGGTATACCAAGTAAATTCTCAACCCCGACCAGTTTTTGACTGGAAATTTGCAACACGCCAATTACCAAATGGGGTGGGTTATTCCAAGTTTCTAAACAAGTTCATGCCTATTGTCTAAACTATCATCCATGACTCACCCTTGCCCAGGGTTTTTCCTGAAATGAAGAGCTAGCTACAAGCTGGTAAAACCCAAAGCACTGGGGATTGGTATCTATTTGACAATTACACTGAGATTTGGGTCTATGGAGCCAAGGCTCCCCCTTACCAGCTGCCTGTGTTTCCTGCTCGACGAGTCTATGCTCTGGAGTATATTTGGCAGACTCTCAAATCTGATCAACTTCACTTTGTCCCCGCTAAGAAGGATTTCATCCTGAAACTCCCTATCACTATTGGCTCGTTTATTGTAAATTCAAGACACGCCCTTCCTGTTGTTGAGAAGTTATTGCAAGGCATGGATTTAAGACAGGGGAATACTTGGCCCTATGATCCCCAGGGGTTTATCTCTAACAGAAGAAGGAGGAACAAGTTTACTCCTTATACACATGAGTCGAGACCGTTTATACAGTGGAGGGCTAACCTTGAAACTTGGCCTTTGATTTCACAGATGGATACAGATTCATCTGCCGCAGGGGAAGGAGGAGAAGCCAATAGAGGCCAAGAAGAAGAATTTGGACCCTCAGGAACAAGTTCCCCCCTTAGCAAAAAGTAGAAAATAGTCTCAAGCGAGGGAGAGATCATAGGGGAAGAACAATTGCTTGAGCCATTTATACCATACGGCCAACCTGACGGAAGAAAAGATGGGCTCAAAGTGCTGAGAGATAGTATTACCTTTTCCGACTACTCTGAGGTATCACAGGCCATTGGAGATGATGCTTCACCTATTGTAATTGAAAGGAGCCTGGAAAACAGAACGATCAGCGATAAGTACAAGGCCGAGCTGGAAGGTTACGTGGAAAAATATCATACCAGGGTTTCAGCTTCCATGAATGTGGACACAGAACACCTGGTATTGTCTATGGTTGAGGCCATCTTGGATCCTAATGTAGGTACCACTAGTTACAGGGTGCTTGAGTATGCAATTGACATGGCGAAGGTACCAGCCCTTGACAAATGCAACCTGTTTCAGGTGGTTGGTGACATGTTGAAAGATGAGGTAATGAGGCTCACCATCATGCTGAAGAAGTTGGAGACTAAGCATGCACAGGTGAGGGCGACCCTAAAAAATGAGCAGGAAAATTCCCGTGCTCTGTCGAATCAAATACGCGGCCTCCTGGAGTCGATCAAAGGAAAGGAAACTGGAGACTCCAACCCGCAGCACTATGTGATTGAACAATTTCAGAAGGAGGTCGCGTCATTGAAATGCAAGGTTAAAATACCGCCATCCCACCATGTTCAGACGGCTAAATTAGCACAGGTAGAGAAAGAAAAGGCAGACTTGGCTGACTCACTAGCGAAGGAGAAGGAGGAAAAAGAAAAAATGGCAGAGACAATGGCCATTCTTCAGGGCAGGCTAACAGAACTACAGATGACCTAGGACACTCACAGTTGTGTGCCGACTACAGTCTTACCGGAGACTAGTTTGTTGTCTGAGCAGCTGACTACAACGAAGGCTACAAATGTTATACTAGAGAAGTAGGCTTCCACCACGAGGCTAAGAATAATTGAGTTGGAAACTACCTTGGCTAGAAATACCAAGAAGATAGAGACTATCCAGAAGGAAATTGAGCAGGAAAAGAAGGACAAAGCAGACCAACTAAAGACCATCACTGATCTCAACAGTCGCCTGAAGGGTAATATCACCCTCAGGGATGCAAGAAGGATAATTTGGTCGGAAATCATCTCAACAGTGATATATCAGTGGGGGATCCTGAAGATCATTGAAGAAACAAAATCGTCTATGCTTTATCTTCGAAGGAAATATCAGGAGGGAGATCTCAACTTTCCCAGTAGAGCCCAGCATGCCAGAGGTTATATTTATTTCTTGAAAGAGTTGGAATCTGATGAGGTGGAGAAGCATGGCATACCAAGTCGGTTCAGGGAGGCCGTTTAATGCCAGAAGATTATTGACAAAGAGTCTGCCCGCGTTATAGCTTCAGGGGCCCTACAACATGTGACAGCTAATATGGATCGGTTTGATGCAGTTTGGGCTGAGATCAGAACAGTTGGACTTCCGTCATGCTGGGATCCTACCAATCCCTCCGTGCTACAACCATTGTCAGAGTACAAAGCTCATCTTTAAGAAGAAATGAAACAGACTGATTTATTTTCAGACAAAACTACCTGGTTAAACGCTGAAATCATTGTTTCTTCACTCTGCCAAGAATTCACTCTCCTTCATCTAATAAAACACAAGATCCCCACCGAGGCAAGTTTCAGTGCCCTCACCGAAGCCTATATCAAGGTGGAAGGATTCGCATCGATGCCTGAACCTGCAGCAGATAGTCAGCAAAGATGCACCCAGTATGTCAGCCAGATCGCCAGCTCGTCAGAAAATGTTCCACCACGAGTGTCGGCGACTGCCTCAACTCCTTCTCATCAGTGAAATACTCTCAATTCATGATTCGGCCCTAGTGGCCTTTTTACTTTTACTCTAGTAAATTACTTTTAAGTTTCAAGTGGAATTTATATTCCACTCCAGCATTTTACTTTTCTGCCAAGACAGTTTTTTAATATTTTGTTTCAAAACGGCCGAGTGCCTAACTGCAAATGATGAGATGCCTTTGTTCCTCATCAAAAATTTTGGTTATTTTGATAAGGACCTCTAACTAATTTCAGGCATGCGAGGAAGATATTTTTCCCAAAAATATCTTCCCGCTTATGTTGGGAGGCCTCTATATAAGCAATATCTGAAGAGAAAAATGGGTTCCAAATTTTCAAAAGAATTTTGCTGTGTAAGAATTTTTGTATGATTTTTGTTGAAATCTCAATAGAAATGTGAAGAGATCATTGGGTCTCAGTGAGAAGAAGTTTAATTTTTAGTGAGGATTCTGGTCTTAATGTTTTATAGTATGTAACTCTTCCTTATGTGATATTGTTTGATTGTTCATTTCAATGTTTCCACCTTTCTTATATCATGTTATGGAATGCGAGTGGCTCAATAGCTCTGGTATAAATTTATCACCATTGATACTTATACTTAACTTGTCTAGCACTTTAAATATGGCTTAGGCATGATATGTTGTTTCACTTTCCACTTCACTCATGTTTCCTCTGTATTAAGTATTGTGGGATGTTTTTCTTTGAAAGCTATTGACATGCATGGATTCTTATCTTATTAAGCCCATCTCATGTTTATATATGTTTACGAAATTCCATCTCATTAGTAGTTATTATTCCTTCTGTATTTTCTACGCTGCAAACGTCGTCTGACTTTTAAATCTCTATAAAGCACTTTAGAACCCAGCCCTCCTTACAGGAAGTTGTCTTTGAGTTGTCTGATGCATCTATATTGAGGACTCACTCCTTGCCTCTGCAACATCTTTTCATTGTGTTGAGTATGTGAATATTCTGGTTCCATCTATATCGCACCTCCCTGTAAAAGTTGAAGTAGTAAAGAGACTTATTCTAATAATGATATTGGTTTATATTTTATGCTCCTTACTATATAAGATGTCCTAGGCACTGGTATTTCACAAATCAAGGCTGTCTCTACGAATGACAACAGGTCCTATTAAGGAGATTGATCCTCTATGGTATGTTACTATTGATTTATTGGAGAAGGTTGGTGAAAAGTATTATAGAATTATTATATCCCCATATATGTGGATTTACTCAATAGTGAATGTGGAGAGCTAAAATTCTATGAGCCTTCCATGTTGGATCATGAGATTGAGAAACAAACTCCACCTACCATAGGTAAGTTGGCACCAAAATCTTAGGAAATTTTTTTAGAAGATACAATTTTGTAGAAGTCCAAAAATACTAAATAGGGTTAGCATGAGCTCTCGTAGATGAGGTTGAAAGGAAAACTTCTAGGCAAGGAAAAATGGCACTTTAGGGAGAAGGTAGAAGAAAATTTTCCTCACCTGATTCAATAAAATATTTTGGGGACCAAAATCCTCCCCAAATGAGGAGGTACAATACATGATGGGCCATTGTATAATTTTTCATTTATCTTGGTACCTTGTGGGTGGGAGACTTGGAGGATTTGGCTTGTCGGACCCCTTTTAGTTGTAGGTCCTAGTTAGGATATTTTGGGTCTAAAGCCTTCTATCCCATTTTGAGGCATCAAAGAACACCTTTTGGGGTCAAAAAATTTGTGAGAAAATCTTGCAACCCCCTTGAATCTATTTTACACATCAATACCTTTCTAGTGGTGTGAAAATATTAACCTCAACCAAACTCCGTGTGTGAAAATTATGCCTCCTACAAGTTGACCTACCTTGTTAACCACCATGTTACTGAGTAAATGCCACATCAACCCACATAAATCACGTGTGGCATTATCCATGTGTGGAGATTCAAGAAGATTCTAAAAGGTCAAAAACCTTATTACTAATTAATGTTTGAGGATGCAAAACCCTTATTCCCATATGGCTATTATGTCATGATAATATTAGGCCATTTCAAAGAAGGTGGTTCCATCAATTTACCATTGTACATGTTCCATAATTGATAAAATCATCTAGGAGTGGGATTTGAGACAATAATAATCAAGGAATAGTATTCTATAGTAGTCATTTAGGCCACATTACCAAAGGTAACTCCATAGTGAGAAACTCTTTATTTGTACTTTCTTTTCATATATAAACAAAAGAAAATAGACCATATGCATCACCTTCTAGTTAGGTTTTCTCCCATATTGTGTTTCCAAGGATACATCTTGTGTTCAATTGTGTGGATGTTATGTTATATTTCTTGTTATTTTCTTTTTGTATATTAGTTTCTTTTAATAAATTTAAGCAATAAACTAGTGATAATAATTTTGAGATCTAAGAAATAAGCCTACATAATAAAATAATTTATTATAATACAAGAACTATCTTGATGAACTATTCTATTTGAATATCAACCATTGTTTACATATCACCCATCTCAGTGGATATGGGTTAGGATGACCATGAACTTCTAATCCAAGCTTGTTGACTAAACCTTCTACAATGAGGTTGTCGTATGAACCAAAATAGAATAGAGGACCCACCTTTGTCTTATTGACTTGGATATTAATATGGAATATTATATTTAAATCCTTCTCTTCCTTATGATGAAGGATATTGAATTTCACCTCTTTCTACCCTAAAGTGTAGAAAATATTTGCATCTACATTCAAGATGCTTATCCTAAATCCATGGATAGTAGGCTCTTATTCGTGGAATCCTTCTTATAGTTCTTTGGATTCCACTATTGGTGAACACCTTTCTTTGGTGTGACATCCATATTAGAATGATTGCAGTGGTTGGCTATATGTTGGCATAGATGCATATTGGTTGTCATCTTCTTTTTGTTTCCATTCAACTTCTTCTTTCTCTCATTCAAAGCTTCTTGGTGTTCTTTCTGTTTAGAAAATTTTGGTTGTCCTTTAGTATTACCTATATTTTTTAGGTACTATGCTTGCACATAAGCCTCATCAACTATACTAGGTTTAAATAACATCACTTACTCCTATATGTCCCAGTTGTTAGGATATATACCTAATATAATTGCAATTTCGCTAAATTTGGTGGTATATTCTTACACCATTTTCCTTCGCAAATTCCCACAAAACCTTAAAGAAAAATTCTTTGGGAGAAATATGATCTATAAATTGTTGTGGGTATTGCATTGGAATAGTTCATTGAAAACCTTATAATATTCTAAAATATTTTATTATGTAGTTGATTACCTTAAATCGCGTATTTAATTATACTGTCGTAGCACTCAAAATTAAGGAAACTAAAACTGAAATGAAGGAAACAAGTAAATGAACACATTATCCATACAAATTAGCACAATATGTGCAGGTTAAACTTTGGGGCTAAATTTTTCAAATGGATTAATTTTCCATGATTTTTCAAAATGAAAGATTCAATAATTCCCATTTTTTTCTAAAAATGATTTTCCAATTTATTTTATAGGAAAATTAATTTACCTTAAAAATCACCAAAATTCTATAAAGACTATATAAAATCATTTGTAATTTGGATATTTTTACAAAGTATGGTCAAACATTTTACAGTTTTCATATTAAGGACTAGTTAGATTCACCAAGGTTTCTAAACTCTAAGATAAATTTCTATCTCTAAAATTTTCCTTGAAGATGTGATCTACAAAACCCAATATAGTGGAAAACCTATCTAGAAGGTGAGACATATGTTTTGTTACCTTTTCTCAATTATGGAATGGAAATATAAATATAGAGGCACTCACTATGAAATTTTCATGGACATTGTGGCTTGAATGGTTGCTACATAGTCTTCTACCTCCTTTGTTATGCTTCAATATTCCACCCTCAAATTCTCTACTCAGCTGTGGAGAAATATAGTACCAAAAAGAATGTAACACCTTCTCTTCCTAATAGCCTACTATTTGACATAGCTTGATAGTTGTTGATGGTTAGGGTTAGGGTTAGGGTTAGGGTTTTTACATGCCTCAATCCTCAATTAGTGTTATGTTTTTGGATCCTTCCACAGGGGCTTCACTGGGGGAGTAATGCCATACCACGTGGGTTCATATTGGGGGATATATATTGAGGAAAAAATGGCATAATATATTGGGGGATATATAGGGGGTAAAGGGTTTTTATAATGGAAGGTATAAAAAGTGGATCTAAAAGTTAATGAAAAAATATAAAGGGGTATAAAAAAATGTTAATGAATTAATGGATACCTACAATATCTAATGGAAGTAGATGTTTTTTAAATTGGGAAGGTTTATTGGATTAATATTGGTAGGGGGTTAAATAATGTGATTTTTAGGGGTATTTTCCAATATGTAGTCAAATTAAGGGTATTGATTAATATGCCACGAATGCACATGATAGGTTAGAGGTTCATTAAGTGAAGTCCCTGTGGATCCTTCAGAGTATACTTGAAATTCCTCACATTACTATTGCCACATGTGTAAATAGTGGGGGTTGATGTGGCATCCACTTGGTACCATGGTGGTTAAGGGGGTAGGAGATAATTTCATCATAAAAACTCCAATTGAAGTGATTTTTCTAGAACTATAAATGTTTTAGAATGTATAATAGTGTCGAAGGGCTAAAAGAAAATCTCACAAAGTATTTACCCCAGAAAGGGTCATTTGATGACTCAAACTAGCTTTACAAGGTTCTAGACCCTAAATCACCAAACTTGGACCTAACCCTAAACCAGACATTACAAACCAATCCTATAATTTTTCCAGCCGATAAGTGGTAAGCTATATGAAAAATTATATGATGATCAATTCTATATCATATTTATAGTAAGTTTCATTATTAAACACAAATTACATTTTCTAATGTTTCACCATTCATCATATACATATATAAATTAGTAGTATGGGGATCCAAACTAGGCTATTACATAATCAATAAATGCCATATGAAATCGACATATCCAATAGAGAAGTGGCAATGCAAGTATCCAAAGGCCAATGTAATATTAATGAGCTTGAACCTCTATGCTACACCATATCCCACGATGCAAGGTGTAATATCCCAAAATGGGACTGCTCAACAATGCATGCTAAAATAATGCATTTTTTAGAAAGGTATGCAATAAAATTTAAAGCAACTCATGGATCCCTTAGATGTGATATTATAGTAACTAGATCTGAAAGGAAATCAGAAACAAATCACTATTGCATAGTTAAACAGATCTCCCATGCCATAAATAGCCCAAAATCATGCAAAAATAGGGACCGAAACCATGTGTGAAAGCTGGAATACCATGAAAACGTTATTTTATTACATCTGCAACAACAGTAGTTTGTGCAAATAATCTAGAGCAAGTATGAGGGAAAAAGTTAGATCTATAGTAGATCCATGCACTATACAAGCTCTTTTATCAATCCCCCTTGGGGTTTTCAGCAATACGCCAAGTACAAAGTGTAGATCTGAGTTCTAAGACTGCATATCTATGGAAATATTCAGATTTGGAAAGTGGATATGATCTGATATAAACAAGGAACTGATCTCCTCCAACAGATCTCCAAAGTGAAGGGCATATCCCCAACACTCAGAAAATCAGCTCTCCAAATGGTGCACTGAATCACCCTACAACAACGCCTTCATAAATAATGCAGATCTAGACTCCTTCTGTGCTGTAGGGGGGGAAATAATGTTGGCCTACAGAGAAGATATGAAAATGTAGCTCAAAACCTTCAATATTGTCCTCCCAATAGATTAGAACCCTTCTCCACTGAAAATAAGTATTGAGATGGCCTACATCTGAAGATCTAGCCTCCACTTGTTGCAGTTTATTGAAACATGCAAACCCTCAACAGGATCTACACTGTCAAAGGAAGATGAAGCTTGGCCTCAAGCCAGATAGTGGACAATATGGTGTAAGGATCCTCTAAGAGCTACTCAATGGAAGAGAATGAATTCCTAAACAGGAAGACCTTGTGCTAAACAACACTCTATCTCAGCTAAACAGCCAGAGAAAGAAAATATGTCTAAACAGACCATATAATCATAAAATCATAATCACAAGCTAACCCCATATGGCTGCCATCCTCCTCCTTATAAACAATGTGAGCCTTCTCACCTTGGGTCTCACTCATTAGGGTTTCCATCTTCATGCAATGAATCTACCTCCAAAATTATGCTGTCTCCATTAGTCTTACTCATCTTTTTACATCGTTGTTTGATTTAGTCAATCTTGACCGGATCAACCTTGACTCGATCTTCACGCAAAGTATTCTTCCACACTCAAGGTGGCTTTATTCTAACTATATAAACATATCCATATTCCCACTTCATTATCCTCCATTAATGTTCCACATCCTCCACATTAGCTTAGTTGACTTGGTCAAACTTGAATTTATCCACTTGCATTTGGTCCTTGTTCACACATGAAGGTGTTTTATCCAGCTGTGAATATGATCCCTTCCCCATTAATATTTTTTTTATTGCTGCTAGAAAGATTTATGGGTCTCCCTAACCATTTATTCATCTAACCATGTGTTTGGATCAAAATTAATATTCCTATTAGCTGTATGCTAATATAGGAGTATTACAGTCCTCCCCTCCAAAATGTTTCTTTTCCTCAAGCAACTGCAAGGATAGAACTGAAGAGCCTCCCCTCTTTCCCTTGTAGCATCCTAAAGTGATAAGTTCCTCCAAAGAACAAGATGCTTTCTCAACAATATGTCCTCAAGTTGTTCCTCCCATGTGTTAAAGTATGCCTTTGGTGAAAATTCCAAATGGCTCTCAACATGACAAAGTGGGACAACATGGAAACAACAATATGTGGTCTAGAGGCCTTCTTGAGGCATGGAATCAGAAATATATTGGGAATCATCATCCCCATGTGAAGCCTCCATCCCCAAGCTATCATCCACAAAAAGTGAGTCACCCTCCAACATGGTAACTCATGAAACATCTCCTCCACCTTAAGCTCCTGCAAAGAAGGTGGGCTGCATGGCTAAATTCGTGGGACTAGAATGTCCATCCCATGCTACTTCTCTCTCCACTTATGATATGCATGGGGCTGCTACTGATCTTGGCTGAAATATCATGGTCTCCAAGAATAACCCAAGTTACCCCACCAATCAAAACATCCATGAAGTGCCTCTCCCAAGAACTCAAGTTCTCCAAATGGCTCCTCCCACATGAAGACAAGAAGTGTAGTGTGGAAATCAGGGTTTGCCCATTATTTCCCCTGAAAAATGTAACATATGAAGTATGCAGAATCATACTCCCAATGGGCCCTTCCAACTCTTGTGCCACTCTCCCAATAAGGCTTCCCATAAACATAAGAACATCATCAATATATGGAATCATAAACAAATGAAAGCAAGTTGCCATATGACAACTAGGAGGTGGATCATAGTTCCCTTCATGGAACCAGCGTAGTGCATCCATTTCCTGCCTCGAAACAAAGTGTTACAAGTGTCGTTTTAGCCACTTGTTTGCTGCCACAATCATCCTACAAGATGGAATCATGAAAATGAAACTTGGTGCCAATGGTGCACACCAAAAATCATGTGGCATCCTCCACAAACCACAAATAGAATGGCCAACATCAATGCTGCAAATAACCTCAAGTACATCACAATACAAAATACAAGAAGGAAAGACCCTCCTTGGTACAATATGCAGCTCATAAAAAATAAGTGAGTACAAATCATGAATCATAAATATACATCCTCTATCATGTACTTTGGTCATTGAGCTGAAATGGCTCAATTGAAATTTCTCCCTCACTCCAAATGAGTAGGGAAGTGGTTGTGCCAACCTCACCATCATCATCCAGGTTATGCATCTCTCCATATTTTGATATACATCCCATTGGATTCCATCCCAAGTGAACTCCTCCATCAAGGAATGATATGCATCAAGGTGCATGGAAAGAAAGCCCACAAGTGTTGCATGCATATCTCTCTTATTATGCTTGAAAATCCAAGTCAAGAAGATCATATCAAGGTAATAGATGTCTCCATCCACCACTCCATCACTCTCATCTCCTACATGCCTTCCTAGTGCACCATATGTGAAGTGATTCTGGGAACACTCCATCAAACAACCCAAGCTCCTAAGTGACTGTTGAAAATGCAACAAGATGATGGAGCTTAGTGAAATGAAGTCGCCTTCACTAAGTGGGCCCGCAGGCTATTTTTGGCGCAAAGTCTATTTTTAGACATATGGATCATGGTCTATGAGTTGCAAGATGCTATTTATGGATGATTGGTCGAGTTGGTAAAAATATATGGACCTCTATTTTTAGACATTGGGCAATTTCTATTTTTAAACTGTCGAGCTAAAAATAGAACAGTCAAATATTATTAACCCTTAATAATATTTAGACTATAAACATTATCTTATCCTCTTGGAGCACTTCAGTTTGATGCTTGGATGTGGCACATGCAGCTGACAGAAGGAAATACGCTTTTCCTAAGGGTTAGCTGAGCTATTGCATGGTTGACTTCAGTTAGAACTCATGTGGCAGAGTTTGGTGGAGTTGATGAGACAGTTGGTGGAGTTGTGTTCGGTTTAACTTAGTTGAACTAGTTGTATTTAGTCTAACTGATAAATACACTAGTGATGAGTGGTGCGAATTAATTATTAATTAATTCACTAATTATTAACTCATAAATCAACTAAAGAATACATCAGTTAACTGCAGCGCATGGACAGTTCAGTGGAGACCAGTGTTAGAGGTGGGTGAAAGGGTGAGTCTACTATCAGTTGTGACTATAGCTGTGCATGAGATTTGGTAATATCACATCGATGGAGATTGCCAATGAGGATTGCATCACTTGAGCTAGTGGGATCTGAACTTGGATCTCATTATCAATCAACATGATTGCTAAAGAGAGGCAAAGTAGACCAGGGAGGAGATTTGAACCTGTGACTTGTTCATCTTCCGTGCTAGTTTTGTGTGTAACTTTTGGAGATAGTGCTGAGAGCTATGAGGGACTTGTGCTATGTATTGTTACATGTTCTCTATCATTATAATGTATAGATAGTTGGGGGTTTTCAGCTGTAAGCTTTCCCCATTACATACTGTGTTGATATGTGTGCTTGATTATTGTTTTATGTGCGCATGCGACTGCTTCTATTTCCGCATATTGATGATCAATTGTAGAAGAGGTTATGTATTATGCATGAAGCTTAAATAGTGTGTAATCAGGATAATCTCGGTGAATAATTCAGAAAATTATTCAAATTTCTACATGGTATCAGAGCAAGATTGATCATCGGATCTATTATAGTGATTACAATTATTTCAGTAGACAGAGTCTGTAACAGGCCAGGTAGCCTTTGGATCCATCCTTTTCTTTGAAAGTGTGATATATCCAAGAATGCTCCTTGAGCACGATCTCCGTGCTAGAAACAGCCTTTTTCTGCCGCATCTAAGCAGTTGAGTTTTGAGCTGGTGGAATTCGAATTTGCAGCAGAATTTGGAATTCGAATTTGCAGTAGTTTTCTTGGTGCCAGAGTTGAAATGTCTTTCAACGGATTGCGACCGGAGTATTCCCTTGAGGGAAGTTTGAATTAAGTTGCATGGAAGGACAGAATGGAGGAGGTATTATATGATAACAGGCTGAAGGAGTTCATAGATGCTGAGATCCCAAAGCCTACTGATGCTGCTCAAGTTGAAGCTTAGCAAAAGAAGATGGCGAAATGTCGAAGGATTCTGTTGGAGGGCATGAAGGATCACATTGTATCCAACCTGCATGGAAAGGCTTCTCCATACTTGATGTGGAAAGCGTTGACAGATCTATTCCAAAGCAAGAGCGACCGGAGGAAGTTGGCGCTCAAGGATAAACTCAGAAACATTAAGATGGAGAAAGGCGACAGTATCACCAAGTACCTCACGAAGTTCACCCAATGCGGGGATGAGCTGAGAAGTGTGTGGGTGACTGTCGATGATGAGGACTTGGTGGACCTGGCTCTCCTTGGTCTTCTGAAGAGTTGGCATTCTTATCAGGACTCTGTCAATGGTCGGGAGAAATTGCCGGGATGGGAGCGACTTTAGTCGGATCTCATGCAAGAGGAGATAAGGCGGACTACCAGGGACGGATCTTCATCAAAGGTATCTGATGAAGAAAATTGTTCTTTGGCTGCCAAAGCAAAGAAGGGAAAGAGAAAGAAAGCTTCTCAGTCTGGTGCGAAAGGTAAGAAGCAAGACATGTCCACGGTGAAGTGCTTTCACTGTCACCAACACGGACATTATGCCACAAATTGTCTGCAGAAAAAGAAAAATAAGAAGGCTGCTGGATCTACAGCGGGAGAGGCATTGGCCTCCCAGTTTGAGCTGGATTTTTCATTGATCGCATGCTTGGTCTCAAGTGTGATGGGATCAGTATGGTTCTTGGACAGTGGTGCGTCATTTCACATGACCGGAGAACGGGATTTGTTTTCAGATCTGGAGGAGAAAGATCTTGGAGTGCACATCGAGATGGGTGATGATGGTAGATACAGTGCGACCGGTATCGGTACCATTTCCTTTGAGATGGAGTCTGGTAAACCCTTCGTATTGAAGGAAGTATTGCATGTTCCAGGATTGATGAAGAATCTGATCTCTGTGGCGATGTTGGAAGACAAGGGGTATGATGTGGTCTTTAGCGAAGGAAAGGCTTTCCTGCGCAGTAAGACAACTGGAGAGACCCGGAAGATAGGGGTTCGAGTCAAGAACCTTTATCAGTTGCAAGTAGATGGCTGCGCAAAGAGCATCGGCATGGGTGCGAAGGAGCGGTGAGTCGGATGATGGCGAGCTCGTGGGCAACCTAGACTGGGCCACCTTCACCATGGAGCTTTGAAGATACCGCAGCAAATTCTCATCAAGCCCCGGCGGTGACTTCCATGTAGTCAAATCAGTGCAAGGGGTGTACCTTGGGAAAATTTGTGAAAGCCACCTTTCACGAGAAGGATAGTCGCGCCACGACGATCCTTGAGAGAGTTCACACAGACGTGTGTGAACCTTTCTCAGTAGCTTCGACAGCAAAGCACAAGTACTATGTGATCTTTGTTGATGATTTCTCTCGGAAGTGCTGGATCTTCTTCATGCAGAAGAAGAGCGAGACATACTCAAATTTCTGTGAGTTCAAGGCGCTGGTGGAGAAGGAATTGGGGAAGCATGTGAAGGCTCTTAGGAGCGACAATGGTGGTGAATTCATCTCTGCTGAATTCAAGGACTTTTGCAACGCAGAAGGCATTCAGAGAGAGCTCTGTTAGCCATCAGTATTTTTACATGTTAGTGATGACTATATCCATAACTGAGTTTTCTAGAAGCTGAATTCCATATGTCAATCTGTCATCTAGAAAACCCTCATAAAAATTTTTTCGCCCTTTTACTTTTTAGTCCGCCCTTGTGAAAAGTTAAAATCCATTATCACTATTTTTTCTAGCTTCAGCCCTCCTAGTCTGTCCATCAGCTCCAAAAGGAAAAGTCCAAGTCTCTTTCAGAAGTCTCCCCTATGTTAGGAAGTGGCGCTTTAAGGCATTTCACCCTTGGCAATCATCAAAGGGCCAAAAAACCTTCATCTGCTACAGACCAATCATGACCAACCTCCTACTCTACAAATCAAATTGACAAACAGCTCTAAGTCACGCCACTTATATCCCTAGGTCTCAGCACTGCATGAACCACAGTCTCAAGCTGATTAGTAGGTGTTTCACAGTGTTTTATGGATTCTGCAAAGAACAGGAAATACAAATTCATCTCAGGAGAAAATTCTTGAATCTATAGTTAGAGGAACAGCTGCTTCTAAATGTATCATGAGCCCGAGATATGTCTGCAAAACAGAAAGTCACTTATCAAGACCTTGCAGTTTTCCTTCCAGTATGAAAATCACAGTAAGAAAGGGACACCACTGTCACAGCAAACTGGTAAATTGTCATGGCCCAGAACCTGCTTCATTTACAAGCAGAGGGTTAGGGCGCCTCCTTCATCTACAAGCAGAGGGCGCTGGCCAGTATTGACTTTAAAGATTGCAAAAGTCCAGGTTTGTCTTTTACTAAACAGTGAAACAATATCTCTAGGTTTTATAAATGTGAGTGATGATCATAACAGGGATAGAGTCTGAAGTATGCAAGTTCAAAGGAAAACAGAGTTTGGTCTGATAAAGGAGGTCATTTGAAGTTTTCAAGTCATGTGAATTGTTAAACTTTAGAAAGGCATGTCATTAGTAAAAATTCCAATCATAAGCAGCCTGCTTGTCCACAAGATCAAATTGAAGAGGTGCTGACAAAACATGTCATTACACAGGCAGAAAGAAAGTTCTTTGTTTTTCAAAAGGCACTGACCTCCATAGTCACAGAGACTATCTTTCAAATAATTTGTCATAAGATGACCAAAGCAAATGATGACATCTCAGTTTCCCTCAGAGCAGTACAGTGAGACAGTGACAATTTGACTAGGGTTGTTCTGAAGCATAGTGGTGTTTGCTAGCAGAAGTACCAGTATTGATGTTTTTTAAGTTGGTTGCTTACCATAATAATCCAAACAAATCCTTGTCATGCAGCATTATCAAATATATCTTCAGATACTTTGCTCAGTGAAAGGCCTCCTCCATTTATGAGCAGATGGCCAAAGCATTGCATGTTGTTGAAAACTGATTGGTCTAAAGTGCAGTGGAAGGATACAAAGAAAGCAAAAGTCTGTACACAGGTAAAAGATAGTTTTTCTGATTCAAAAGTATTGGTTTTCCTATGGAAATGTCTGTCAAATTATACCTATAGTGGACAGGAGACAATATTGACTATGCAGGCCATTGATACAAAAAGGGCAGTTTCCTTAGGGGAAGAGGCCACACAGTCACCTCACTGTCACATGCCAAGAAGTTTAAAAGGAACTCCTCTTAAGTAAACAGAGAAATATAGTTTGAATGGATGCAACCAAAAAATGGCACTTACAATCCAAAGAGAAGCCTATAAATCACCAAGAAGGTAAAACAGTGGACAGAGTTGAGCTATGGAATGGTTCTATTACAAAAAGGTCAATGCACTGGTCAAAGCAAAATGATAACTGTTTCCAAGAGACCTGTTCTTCTTGCTTCATGATTTTATCCTTTCAAAATATACATCACAAATAATGGGAGGCATTTCAGGTTTAGTTCCCAAGATGGGCATGGTGAATAGGTATACAATTTTATGAATAGGCAAAAAGAGTTTGTTTTGATAAACTGTCACTGTTTAAATGATTTGAAACAAACACAGTTTTTCATCATTCCAAAGAACAAATATATCATAGATGATACACCTACAGGCAGGGAAGTATTTTGAAAAAGAGGCGCCTTTCTCAAATCAGAGGGCCATGATCAAAGTCCAAATAGGGTCAGCAAACTTGGCATCCACAGCAAAATTAGGGTTAAGGAGCGCCCGGGCAGTTTGTTTCAAAATGATCTTCTGATCAAATAGAGATGAAATTTACAACATTGAGAGAGGTTTTTGTCCCTCATAGGTTCAAAAATAAAAACCTCCTTCAGTTTCTACACAGGTATCATGGTTTGTGAGAAACGTGAAAAATTAAGATGTCACGGGAGTTTTTCTGCACCAGCATACATCTTTTTTGACCAGTGATGGGACAGTCAGTTTTTGAAGGATCAAATGGAAACCAAATAAAAAAATTCAAGTTTTTCTGGAAATTATACTTCCACAGCTTTCCAACGAGCCATCTCGCGCCCAATTCTGACACCGGGAAGGCATTCAAAAATGACCTACAAACAGCTCGATGCATTTCTGCACCAGGATTCACCAGTTTTGACCAGTGTTGGGAAAATCAATTTTTGAAGGATCAAATGGACACCAAATGAAAAAATTCAAGTTTTTCTGGAAATTAGACTTCCACATATTTCCAACGAGCCATCTCGTGCCCAATTCCAACACCGGGAAGGCCTTCAAAATGGACTGCAAACTTGCGCGACACTCCTGGAAAAGTGCGCGACGCGCCTGTGCACAAAATTTACAAAGGAATGCACTGGTGCGCGACGCGCCTGTAGCAGCCCGTGGCACTCCTGTAGAAATGGTAAAAAGCTAACCAAAAACCTTCAAAAAAAAAATCTTTTCAGAGCTGCACAACCAGTCAAGTAAGGAATGCCATCAAATTTTCAAGGTATTCTATGATACTTCATTTCTATTGTCAAATTTCTAAAGGGTGAATAATGCTACGTTTTTCCAAGACCAAATGATGGTTAAAAAATGAAGTTTCCAGTGTGAACATAAGAATTTGTGTTTTATGTTTAAGACTCGGAATTACCATGGTTTTGTTTACCTCAAATCCTAGTATAGTAAAGCTGTTGGATTTTCATTGCTATCAAAAAACCATCTAAACTGTCCTCAAAGCAATATTGAAAGGTGTAAGTCAAGTTTTTTAAGTGAATGTTTTGATGGAGAGTTATAGTTGGTTGAGAGTGAAGGGTTGATTCTAGCTTCAAAGAGCCTATACACTGCCCTCAAAACAATACATCAGCATAAACCAACAAGTCAAAATGTACACAGTAGTAGAGGTTTTTCAAATTGTTGGAGGTGCCCTAACTGAGATACAGTTAAATCCTCATCGAAGAAATGTGGTATGAGAAGGAAGTGAATGAAAAGAAGAGAAAGGAAGGACAAGATGTCCAAGATGAACAAAGCAACAGGCTAAAATTGAGGAACAAAGCATCAGAGCCAGACAGAACAGTGTAGTATAAAATTGAGGAACAAGAAAGCAGGATACCAGAGCATGAACAAGAAGAAGATAAATTGAGGAAATAAGAAGAGAAAGAAGGGAAGAGATAAGGAATAAGAAGAAGCATAATGAGGAACAAAGAAACAGACAATGGATCCTAGACAAGGCAGACATGCTAGAGGATGAACAACAAAGAAAAAGGATGAAGAAATTACCCAAAAGTTAGGCAGAAGTTGAGACACCTCGAGTAACAATCGAACAAGACATTGACATTGAAGAGCAAGCATTAACATCACAATGGGAAGCGCTAGCATTGCATAGACGGGAAAAGCATATCAGCCCTTGATATTTTGGCCTCAGCTTCGGAGCATGTTGCTATGGACCCTTGAGGGTCATGCATGCCAATTTTGGGCCTATTTCGACAACTTTTTGTTTTTTGGCATTTTTTGGGTTTTTGGCCGAAAACCATAATTTTTCCATTTCAGTTTGATGAGTTGTCAAGGGAGGAGGATGATACCGATGGATGCCATAATTCCATGAGCAGCTCTCCAGCGATTTCCAGGGCATTTGAAGATCATTCGCCCCCTAAAATTGGCGAAAAACGCCCTCTTTTTGCACATTCTGCCCGCCATATCAGCAGTCTGCTATTTCTTGGTTTTTTACACACAGGTACAGTTTTGGATGACTTCTAGGCCTCAGATTGAGATGATTTCAGTTTTTCTGGAAAGTAGACACAGAGAGCTTTCCAACGAGCCATCATGAGCCTCATTTCGACACCGGGAAGGCTGCCATTTGTCTCCAGCAAGTCAGAGGACCTTTTTCAGACATAAATATGAAGTATTTTTGTAATTTTTGAACCTCAAAAATCTGCTTTTCCCAAATGTGCGTTTAGCTATTTTTATACTTGGGAAATGATGTAAAGTCAATATAATTTTTGTTTTTAGCAGTTTTTTAGATATTTTATGGGATATTTTGTGCCTTGGGCTTTGCAAAGCTCCAAGGACAAAGCTGGATATTTTGATTGCCACTGGATAGCCAGTCGTCCAAGGAGGTTTTCTCCCTTCAAGCCTTATTTATTCATGGGTTTCAATAAATCGGAGGTCAACCCTGAGAGAAGAATTAATGCTACTGTCATATGAGCTGTGGAAGAATACACTTGGGTTATGACTTTTGGACTTGATTGCTTTTGAGGAATGATGTAGGATTGTTGATGGATTCCATGACATGGTAGAATGGTATAGTTTTTCTTGCTTTGTTGTTGTCTTCTAGTTTTCATCCATAATACATGCTTCTTGCTGCTATAGATCAGTAGAGATTAGTTTTGAGACATGCCCATGGAGGCACCTCAAAATTCCCGAATCTTCATAGCTTGATGTTTTCTTCTTCCTTAGTTATGCTAAAGAATTCTTAACTGCTCTTTAGTAACTTAAGGATAATGTTTGCTAGTTTTATTTACAAGTTCTATGCATGTTGAGTAGGATGTATGGTGTGCCCTGCCTACCTATAAGCTGTCCATAGTTCTCTCCATAAAACTTTCTCTTTGACTGATTAGTTGATCATCTTGTCGAACCAAGGAGGCCTAGTCCCGATCTAGCCCTTTGCCTAAAACTATGAAAGTTTGTTTGTCAAAGTGCCCAATGACTTAGAGATTACGTTTAGGCATTTCGGCGTAGTTTATGAGTTGTTAGTTTGTCTTATGTGTTTTCCCCAAAGTCTGATAGCCATTTCCCGAAGTTAGAGGGTCTTATACCTCTATGTATGGCTGGAATGTTTGATTTCAATGTTTTAATTAGCTCATAGTTACATTTAGCATGATTAATGGCTTGCTATAACATGTTTATGTCCGCTATCAACTAGTTACACTTGAAATCCCTTGTCTTTCACAAACTTGTTGTCCATTTAATCCATTTTGCCCAAAGATCCCTTCTACTGTGAATCAAATCGGCCCTACAGCAGCCTTACATCATCACCTCATAGCTTCCTTGACCTGTTTGACCCCATAGCCCAGTTTATCTACATCTTGTTATCCAGTTTATGTCTTTGATCAGTTTTATCCCTCACAAACTTAAAAAACCAGAAAACTAAAAACATACTTCATAACTAGCCTAATATCAAAACACCATAAGCAAACACACCGATATCTTTTGCATATAATAGAGAGAGCCCTCTCTGAGTCCAGGAAGGCTAGGTCCTTGGGCTCCAAAGCTTGGTTTGATGTTACATCATCATTTGGCTCGCCAATCGGCCAAATCACGGGACCCTAACAAGCTCATCGCACCCCACAACCCACAACAGAACGGGGTTGCTGAGCAGAAGAACAGAACGATCGTGGGTGCTGCACGGTCGATGTTGCATGATCAGGGCCTACCCCTTCACTTATGGGCTGAGGCATGCAATACTGCAGTATATGTGCAGAACCGTTGTCCTCACAAGATATTTGGCATGAGTACACCGGAGGAGGCGTTTTCTGGTAAGAGACCTGATATTTCCCATTTGAGGATTTTTGGTTCACCTGTCTACTTGCATGTGACGAAGGATGCTAGGAAGAAGATGGATCCGACCGCAGAGGTTGGAATATTTATGGGGTACACTGATACACCCCACAACTATCGTGTGTATTTTCCAGACAGTCGCAAGACTGTTGTGCAACGGGATATCAAATTTCAGGAGGAGAAAGCCATGCAGTGTTCGCTTGAGAGGGAGCCACACTTGCATGTAGATGAGGAGCTATTAGTTCCTAAGGAGGAGCTTCCGGATGTGGATCAGCCACAAGAGTGGTGCTCTGAGTAGGAGGGAAGAGATCACCTGGCGCTCAGCGCCAACCATCGTAGTGCAAGCGCACGAAGGTGGCCGAGCGACCGGATCAAGATGCAGGCAAGGCTGTAGGAGCACCCGCGCATAGCATGACAGAGAGCAGCTTCACCTAATTTGACTGATTTGACTGATATGGCTCTTGTGAGCAAATGAAATGTGACAGAGCCATCCTCTTTCGAGAAAGCTGTGGAGGACCCCGCATGGGTAGATGCCATGGTGGAAGAGTATGATTCGATTGTCAGAAACAGTGCATGGGAGATTGTCCCGAGACCGGAAGGGAAATCAGTGGTGGGTTCGAGATGGATCTACAAAGTGAAGCAGGCAGCTGACGGGAGTGTGGAGAAGTACAAGGAAATATTTTTTGCCCGAGGCTTCTCACAGATCGAGGGGATCGATTATGAGGAGACCTTTGCACCTGTCGCAAGGTACTCTTCCATACGGATGATCCTAGCTCTCTTAGCGCAGATGGGGTGGCACATCCATCAGATGGATGTGAAGACTGCGTTCCTCAACGAATTCATTGAGGAGGAGGTGTACATAGAGCAGCCTAAAGGTTTCAAGATCTTCAGCAATAAGTCGCATGTGTGCAGACTCAAGAGAGCACTGTACGGGTTGAAGCAAGCACCTCGTGCTTGGTACACACGGATAGACAGTTACTTTATCGGACTTGGATTCTCCAAGAGTGAGGTGGATCCTAACCTGTACCAGATTGTGGAGGAGGGGAATTTGCTGATCATTGTACTGTATGTAGATGATCTGATTTTGATGGGAGATGAGCTGTTGATACTTTCATGCAAGGAGGATCTTGCTAGAGAGTTTGAGATGAAGGATCAGTTTCCTCTTATTATTTCGGGATTGAAATTCGGCAAAGATACAGGACCGTTTGTTTCGTAGGACTGTTTGTGTGAGATACTGGAGAAACCAATATGTTGCTAAAGAGCTGCTGACACTCCTTCCCAGTCCGACAATAAAGGAGGATGCTACTTTGGCAGAGGTAGTGGATGCCACTGTTTATCGATAGTTGGTGGGGTCGCTTATGTATCTGGTCAATACACGACCCGATATATGCTATGTTGTTAACCAGCTTTCACAAGCTATGGTTAAGCCTACCAAGCTCTTCTGGAAGGCATGAACGCATGTATTGCGTTATCTTAGAGGCACATTGGGATATGGCTTGTGGTACAGACAGGAGGATGAGGTGAAGCTATGTGGCTTCACGGATGTAGATTGGGCAGGGAGCCCAACGGACAGAAAGAGCACATCTAGAGGGATATTCAGTATCGGGTCGACAACATTTTCTTGGTACAGCAGGAAGCAGAGATCCGTGGCACTCAATTCATTAGAGGCTGAGTATATGGCAGCAAGCTTGGCTGCATGTGAGGCCATATGGATGAGGAAGATCCTGGTCGAGTTGTTCGGTTCGCACTTGGAGCCTACTGTGATTTATTGTGATAAAAAAAGTTGCATTAAACTCTCGGCTAATCCAGTATTTCATGATAGATCCAAACACATCGACATCAGGTACCATCATATAAGAGATTGTGTGCAGGGGAGAATCATGTTACTTTCATATATTCCCACGGAGGATCAGGATGCTGACATCTTGACGAAGGCGCTCACCAGGAGAAAATTTGAATTCCACAGAGGTAGGATAGGGGTTGCAAATAATCCATATCTTGTTGAGAGGAAGTGTTGAAAATGCAACAAGATGATGGAGCTTAGTGAAATGAAGTCGCCTTCACTAAGTGGGCCTGCAAGCTATTTTTGGCGCAAAGTCTATTTTTAGACTATGTCTATTTTTAGACATATGGATCATGGTCTATGAGTTGCAGGATGCTATTTATGGATGATTGGTCGAGTTGGTAAAAATAGATGGACCTCTATTTTTAGACATTTGGCGGTTTCTATTTTTAGACTGCCGGGCTAAAAATAGAACAGTCAAATATTATTAACCCTTAATAATATTTAGACTATAAACATTATCTTATCCTCTTGGAGCACTTCATTTTGATGCTTGGATGTGGCACATGCAGCTGACAGAAGGAAATACGCTTTTCCTAAGGGTTATTTGAGCTATTGCATGTTTGACTTCAGTTAGAACTCAAGTGGAAGAGTTTGGTGGAGTTGATGAGACAGTTGGTGGAGTTGTGTTCTATTTAACTTAGTTGAACTAGTTTTATTTAGTCTAACTGAAAAATACACTAGTGATGAGTGGTGTCAATTAATTATAAATTAATTCACTAATTATTAACTCATAAATCAACTAAATAACACATCAGTTAACTGCAATGCATGGACAATTCAGTGGAAACCAGTGTTAGAGGTGGGTGAAAGGGTGAGTCTACTATCAGTTGTGACTATTGGATGTGCATGAGATTTTCACATACATTGATGGAGATTGCCAATGAGGATTGCGCAGTTGGAGCTAGTGGGATTCAAACTTGGATCTCATCATTAATAAACTTGGATTGTGCAGTAGAGGCAGGCAGACTTGTGGAGGGGATTTGAACCTGTGACTTCATCTTCCGTGCTAGTTTTGTGTGTAACTTTTGGAGATAGTGCTGAGAGCTGTGAGGGCTTTGTGCTATGTATTGTTACATGTTATCTATCATTATAATATACATATAGTTGGGGGTTTTCAGCTGTAAGATTTCCCCATTACATACTATGTTGATATGTGTGCTTGATTATTGTTTTATGTGCGCATGCAACTGCTTCTATTTCCGCATATTGATGATCAATTGTAGAAGAGGTTATGTATTATGCATGAAGCTTAAATAGTTTGTAATCAGGATAATCTCGGTGAATAATTCAGCAAATTATTCAAATTTCTACAGTGACAACGATGTTGGCCTTTGTAATAAGGCCCATGTCATCTCATGGCTCTATCCTTTAACATCCCACATGTCAAATTCATCATCAAACATAATGATGCTATATGTGATAGATCCCTCCCAAAGTGGAAGCACCTCCTCATCTTTCAGGGTTAAAGAGTAGCCCCTTTGCACCATGATAGTGCCATCTCCTACTCCTGAAACATCATGCAAAGTACAGGGTGAGATCAACCCATACTCTCTCAATGACAACCAAAGCAACAATAGCTCTAGTTTCCTCCCCACACCATCACCATATAAATCATGGAGAAACAACATAATATTTTATATTAAAGGTATCACATCACCCCAATACATCAAAACTCCTTGCTGCCATATGATGTAAGTGTCATGCCAAAATCCATCCACCCACATGCCTCTTGAAGAAGGATATGTCTCATGATGGGCAAAATCTTTCAAGAGTAGCCAACGTAGTCTTGCATCCTGTTGCTCGGTGTCATAGATCTGCAAGTGGTTTCTCAACCTCTTGCTCATCAAAATCACCCATCCAACCCATGGTGAGTGTCTATCATCATGTCCAAAAGTGCACTCCTCTAATGGAGAATTCCATCTTCCCAAATTAGATTTATGTCTTTGCTTTTCATGGGATATTGAAATGCAATCTCTTCAATGACCAAGTTGACACCATAAGGATCCAAATAGGTGGTAGGAAAAAACCTCCCATCATGATGTGTAGGGCTCATCAAGGAGTATCTAACACAAACATGAGAGATGTTATCCATCCTAAGATGTCCTCCATCATCTATCTGCTCCCCCTTTGTTATATATATGGGAAGGCCATTGGAATGTTCCAACAATGGTTGGGCCCCTAACTCATCACTGCTGCTAAATGACAATGTTGTTGATCTCCATGATGGTGCAGTTGCTGCTTCAAGATCATATCCAATGCTGAACACATAGTTTTTCAATGTATTTTTCAAGACAATACTCATCCCATCCTCCAAGAAACTACATTCCAACCTCAAGGGTTGTGTGCAGCTCATCAATGATACCTCAAGGGGAGTTCAAGCTTTAGAATTGTTTGAGGTAAAGTGCCGTTGGGATTCAAACTCATTTAAATGAGATTTTGTGAGGAAAGATCACATACCTCTATCTGTCTCGGTTGGAAGATAGAAGATCTGCGTGCATTACAAATGGTAAACATCGGATTAACCATTGTCGAGGAGCCTAGGGTCACTTGTTGGTGAACCTCGGATTGACCATGTTGAGGAGCCTTCAAGGGGATTGAGTTTTGTTACTCTGCCCTTGCGCGTAGAATCAGATCGTAGACTGTTCCCCCAGTTGTATTTTTTGTTGTTGGTAACCTTAGTGTCCATAAACTTAAGATTATTTCCTAAGGTGACGGTGAAGGAAAGATCTCACTATACCTGTAGTAGACGTCAACTATACTCACTTGGAATCTCTAGGGGATTCTCTTCACTCGAGATGGTTTTGTGAAGAAACTTGTGCCAGTCTGTTTCATTAAGCAGGTTGTCGGGGTAACTGTTCCAACCACCATTTCTGCATTAAAATTCTACGATGTTGGATTTCATCACCACCAGCAATAACAAGTGTGAGAGTAACCACCAGTAATATCAATGGCTCTCAAAGTATTCAGTACAATCCATGAAATTTGAATGAATGAGTTGAAGTCGAACATGTCACGAAATCATTCGATCGAAGGTCAATGATGCAACCTGTCGTCGAAGGCGAGAAACCTGCCATTAAGGCATGCAGATTCAAAGGTACTGACGATTTCTAGATCAACTTCCTAGATAATGAGTTGTCATTGATAGAAAGTGATCTGTCGTAGGCAAGCCCACAACACGAAATCATAGATCGAGTTTTGAAGAAATATATTGGCAAGGACTGACTTAGGGATGGTCAAAATGGAAGACAAATATTTTGCAGATGAATGGTTTGTTTGAACTATCCTCTTGAACACATAACAACACTACAGATGGTTTGGTGACAATTGACCCAAAGCTAATAACTAGAAACCGGCTGTGGACTTTCAAAATGGTTTGATTAACTGTAGGCAAAGGATTTCCCAACCCAGGTGAAAAAAAGTGTCATGTTCAAGAGTGGTTAATGGCTTTTTGAATAATCAAAATACAAAAAAACAAGTTCATTTTTCTCTCTTTTCCCCCACCATTTCTAGCAAGTACCTCTTTATTTTTGACAAGCTTGAGGAGGATAACATTTTCTTGTTTATAAGCTCATCCTTTGGATGAGTCCAACTTAGTTTAAAATTTGAACCCTAAGAAGGAGTGGTTCGTTCCTGCTTAAAATTGAAAAGGTCCTTTACTATTAAATTTTAACGAGTCCAACATAGGAGAAACTCGATGTTTTTCAATTTTAGGGAGTCAGAAGAAAAAACTTAAGAAAACTCCATGGGTGTACTTTGTCGTAAATTTAGTCTCTCTAGCCCGTAAAAGGATAAAATAATGTGAGAGAGAACTCTATTAACCGTAATTAGTTAACGTATACCTTTTTCGTAATTAGTCCATTTCAGTCCGTAAAAGGGGTAAACTTATACTAAAGGGACGATCATTCATTTATTTTAACAAACTTGAATAATCAAGTGCTTGACAATATTTTCATGTTTAGAGAGTCTAAAAAGGGCTTAAAAGAGGACTCCAATGTTTCTCTTTTTCGTAAGTTTTAACAAGTTCGAAAAAAGGGATAAAAATGTACTCATGGTTTTCTCTTTTTCGTAAGTTTTAACGAGTTCGAAAAAGGGATAAAAATGTACTCCTGTGGTCGACTTTCAATTTAATTTATGAGTAGGAAAAGACGGAAAGAACTCGGAATTTTCATGTGTTTTACGAGAATGAAATATAGAAAAATAATCTCGGGATTTTCATGAGTTTAACGAGTCTTGAAAATAACCGAAATTGACTCAAGATAGGTTTCATTTTTACAAAAGCTTGAAACAGAGAAAAACTATGCTTCAGAGTGGTTTGATTTTTACACAAGCTTGAAACAAAGAGAAAACTGTGCTTGATGCCCCCTAAGCATAACTGCTAGAGCGCATGCCCCCCCAGCTTCATTTCATTCAAAAAAATAGTCTACTGGTAATTAATAGCTGGATGGAATGAAGGTTCATTTACGAGATCATATGAAAGACCCAACCTAAAACTGTAAGAAAATTATGCAAAAAACTGAAATAACTAACCTAAATATATGACTTAACATTTACAATATCTAGTCAAAGACTCGACTCAATTAGGGGAGGATTTGTTTCATTTTTTAACGAGCTTGACACGGGAAAAGAACTATTCTCATGGCAACGTGTTTCATTTTTTAACGAGGTTGACACAGTAAAAGGAAATTTCCTCAGAAACTACTTATTTATAATCTATTAATCTACTCTCTATAATCTACCTAATGATTCATTTTTTAATGAGGTTGACACAGGAAAAGAACTATCCTCATACCTGATTCATTTTTTAATTAGGTTGACACAGGAAAAGGAACTATCCTCACACTCACTGATTCATTTTTTAATGAGGTTGACATAGTAAAAGGAACTATCCTCGGATACACTGATTCATTTTTTTACAAGGTTGACACAGTAAAAGGAACTATCCTCACCAACTGATTCATTTTTTAACGAGGTTGACACAGTAAAAGGAACTATCCTTGGAAACTTGATCATGGCTTCCAACTGGAAGAAACACATGTCAATGGACATACCTTGATCATGGCTTCCAAGAGGTCTTCATCAGAAGGAAGAATATTTCTCTGGAAGGAACACATGTCAAGGGACTCAAAAGGGATAAGAACATCGCGTTCAAATAATCCCATAGAGTTTTCCATGTCAATTACCAGATCTAAGTCAAAGGAAGACGAGAAAACAATGAGAGGCTCACTTACATCAGTAACTGAAAACATGGGACTAGTTGCCACATAATTAACCTGTGGCGGGGTAGATACCACTTTCTTATCAGGAACACTTAGGGGTGTCAGATTCTTGGTAGTCGAATTGGGACTAGGGAACAAAAGCTGGTCTACAGTCACAATATTTCCATTGTGAGGGAAAGACATCACGCAAAAGAGTGTCAATATGACAGCTTTCATTGCATAGACATAGTCTCGCCCAAGGAGTAAATTGAAATCCAAGGGGCCTCGAACTACCATAAGATCAATACAGACATTTTTACCTTCCAAAGTAGTATAAAACTTAGGAAGGATCCCTAAAGGTTCATTAATGGTTCTGTTAAAAGCTTTCAGATTCTACGTAATAGGCACAAGCTGAGGGGAACCCAAAGCTTTCCAAGCAGTTGAGGATAAAATACTAACAGAAGCACCTTCATCTACCTGTGTGTGGTGTATGTCCCTACCACCAAACTTCACAATGATTTGGAAAGGGATGGAGGAAGGAAGATGAGGTTCTGTCAGTCTATTCCAATCAAAGGAAAAGACCTCAGTACTTGGAGGGGGTTCTGTAGAAACAGGTGAAATGCCCCCTGGCGTAGAAGAATCTGATGTAACAAGAAGAACCTGAGTGGTATGAAGTTCACTCTCTACAGGGAGAATGGGATCGACCGAATGTGAAATCGAATCGACCACTTGATCAACTAATGGATCATCAACCTGAGTGATATGAGTTTCACTCTTCAATGGAAGAGTGGGATCGACCGTACTTGAAATTAGATCAATCACTCCGTCAGTTGACGGTAGGTTGGGAGAAAGTTTACGGTAACCAGTTGGAAATTCTTGCTGTGGAACAGGAAGGTTTTCCAATAATTTTGAGGCTTCATCCATGTGAGGGAAAATGTGAGTTTGATGACTCCCTTTGCATAACTTACAAGGAAACCTAACTTTACCCTTTTTCCCAGAAACCTGACTATCACTGGTTGATGGATCAACGGAAAGTTGATGAGATTTTTCTGACCATACTTCCAAGACCTTTGGAATACCAGGACAATTGATAAGGAAGTGGTCACCCTTACAAAGCCTACAAGGGTATTTGGGTTTACGATGCATGTTGGAAGTTTCCTCAACACTACTAACATTTACAACCATGGTTGGTTGGTTGACTTCTTTGTTATCTTGCTTCTTCTTCTTCTTCTTCTTCTTCTCTTTCTTCTTCTTCTCAGCCACCTGGTTACTAGCGTCAAGGCTTTTACCAAGAGAAGTGGAAGAAATGGAGGAAGAAATATTAGGTGAAGAAGGTAAAGGGTCAACAGAAGGTTGGTGAAGTTGAGATGGTGAACTCTATTGAGGTGAAGCATCCAGTTGAGGTGGAACAATTAGAGTATTCGGGGCCAACGAAGTTGAAAATAACCATATCGGTAAACCTATTGTAAATCTAGGTAATGACAAAGTAGCCATATAAGGAGGACCAACATTTCCAAAGCAAGGAAAAGTACTAGGATTCTCGTTAAGAAGGGTTCCTTGGTTGGTAAATTCTGGAACAATTTCCATTATATTCAACTTCAGTGAATTTTATTAACAATTTAAAACTAAAATTAACAATTCACAATTCACACCTAACAATTAAAATTCACAATTCACACCTATGGTCTCTAAAAATAAAAACAAAAAAATTAACACGCGCTATCAAATCTAGGAGTCAAACCACACACAAACAGTAGATTCCCGCACTAAAAAAAATAGTTGGTGATGAAATCCAACATCGTAGAATTTTAATGCAGAAATGGCGGTTGGAACAGTTACCTCGACAACCTGCTTAATGAAATAGACTGGCACAAGTTTCTTCATAAAACCATCTCGAGTGAATAGAACCCCCCAGAGAGTCCAAGTGAGTATAGTCGACGTCTACTCCAGGTACAGTGAGATCTTTCCTTCATCGTCACCTTAGGAAATAATCTTAAGTTTATGGACACTAAGGTTACCAACAAAAAAAATACAACTAGGGTAACAATCTACGATTTGATTCTATGCACAAGGGTAGAGTAACAAAGCTCAATCCCCTTGAAGGCTCCTCAACATGGTCAATCCAAGGTTTACCAACAAGTGACCCCAGACTCCTCGAAAATGGTTAATCTGAGGTTTACCGTTTGTAGTGCGTGCAAATCTTCTATCTTCCAACCGAGACAGATAGAGGTATGTGACCTTTCCTCACAAAATCTCAATTAAATGAGTCTGAATCCCAACAACACTTTACCTCAAACAATTCTAAAGCTTGAACTCCCCTTGAGGCTACCCAAGGCCTCTTTTTATAGTGCAAAAGAGGAGGTTTCAGTTCCAACTATGAAGGGATAGAATCCTCCTTCAAAGGGATAAGCTCCTCACATCAAGGGGTTAGCTCCCTAAAGCAAGGGATACATGAACCTCAAAAGAGCGGTTTTGCCAACGCAAGATTCTTTCTAGAGTCTTCTAGAAATTACTGAAAGTGAGCTTTTTTAGTTTACTTGCGCCTTCTTGATCTTTTACAGGGGTCCGCACCCTTAACACAGAGAAAGTGTGTTCAGGTACGCAGGAGTCATGAACATTAGATGCAGGACTGCAGGTAAGACAAAGAGAAAGTGCGATACCAGAGTTTTAGAGACTTTTGAGAGATTTTCTCTTATTTATAAGGCTTAACATGAGGAAATGATGTTTTAGACTTGCAAAGGAGGAAGTATGAATGATAATGAGCTCATACAAATAGCAAAATGTCAAGATGACAATTTTCAGTGCAACAGGCCTCAAGCGAGATAGTGGATAATATGGTGTAAGGCTCCTCCAAGAGTTACTCAATGGAAGAGAAGGAATTCCTAAACTAAAAAACCTTGTGCTAAAAAAAACTCTATCTCAGCTAAACAACCAGAGAAATAAAATATGTCTAAACAGACCATATAATCATAAAATCGTAATCATAAGCTAACCCCATATGGCTTCCATCCTCCTCCTTATAAACAATTTGAGCCTTCTCACCTTAGGTCCCACTCATTAGGGTTTCCATCTTCATGCAATGAATCTCCCTCCAAAATTATGCTATCTCCATTAGTCTTACTCATCTTTTTACAACGTTGTTTGATTTAGTCAATCTTGACTGGATAAATCTTGACCGGGTCAACCTTGATTGGATCTTCATGCAAAGTCTTCTTCCACACTCAAGGTGGCTTTATTCTAACTATCTAAATAGATCCATATTCCCACTTCATTATCCTCCATTAATGTTCCACATCCTCCACATTAGCTTAGTTGACTTGGTCAAACTTGACTTGGTCAAACTTGACTTTGTCCACTTACATTTGGTCCTTGTTCACTCATGAAGGTGTTTTATCCAGCTGTGAATATGGTCCCTTCTGTAATATTCTCAATTAGCCCAAGCTAATGCGAATATACAATTTTGTTTCATTTTTCTATTTCATGAATAAAATTGTCAAGGAGGATCAATAAAACTCCAAATCAACAAAATAAATCAATGCCACATGTGAACAAAGTTAAATCTGGGCTATTTACATAAGCAGACTTAGGTGTGAAAGAGGTTGGATCATTTGACCAAGTCAACCAGGACCAAATCAACAGTGCTGTCTAGATACAGTGAATCTCCTAGATGCACAATGCAGTTTTAGTTGGAGGTTCCACATGTGAAAGGAGCTAAATCATTGAGATGGTTTAGGGTTTGGCATGACTTTCATCTTATAGAAGGAAGAGGCAGACAACATAAGAGGTGCTTGATTGAGTATATTTATGAATATATTGTCTGTTTATACATATATCATTCTCTTGTTGTTTAGCTGAGAATAGTGTTGTTTAGCACTAGGGTGTTCCTGATCGAGAATCCCACCTCTTCCATTGAGTAGCTCTTGGAGGAGTCTTGTTGATCTTGTCTACTATCAGGCATTTGGCCAAGCTTATCTTCCAACTGCAACACAGATCATGTTGAGGGTTTGGTTGTCCTTGTAAGTTACAACAAGTGGAGGCTAGATCTACTCATATCTAGGCCAATTTAGTGTCTCTTTTTAGTGGGAAAGCCATCTATCCCCTTGATAAGAGAGTATTAGATCTTTGGAGCTGCATTGTCAGATATTGGCATCAGGCTAAACCAGTGCTAGAGCTTATAGTGCAGTTTACCTTCCAGGACTGCGTTATTTGAAAGAGTATAGTTGCAGGGTGTTTTGACACACATGTGGAGGAGAGATCTCTGGTGTTGGGGTTCTGCCCTTCACTATGGTGATCCATGGATTATACTTTTGATCCATGTTTTGTTTAGACCTGATCTTCTTCTACTGTATTCATCTTCAGAAATTTCTAAATATTACTGCAGATTTGCAACCTCGGATCTCAGATCTACTCTTTGTGTTTCATGTTTTGCTCAAAACCCCAAGGGGAATTTGTAAAGGAGCTTTTCTAGTGTACAGATCTAATATAGAGCTAATATTTTGTACACAAATCTGCTCTAGATTTGGAGTATAATATACAGCTGCTGCAACTCTTTAAAATAACGTTGTCAAGCCATTTTCTAGTTAATACATGTGTTGTAGCCACTCTTTTTGAGGAATTTCTTCTATTCTTTTCTTCTGTATCCTATTGTACATTGTATGGGCCTCATTATGGATCTGATTTATTTATGTATACATGGATTTTGAGCCTTCTTATTGGTCTCTTGCTGTTGCTCAGAAAAACTGCGTTATTTTCCTATTGCATATTGCTGCAGCCCCATTCTTGGGTGTTTTCCAGCTATACTAGGTGTGGGAGGTTTGTTTACCTCACCTATTTTGATTTGTTTTTGCTCTCCTCTTGGATTTAGATGCTAAATCTCTAGATATAAGGGATCCATGAGCTGCAAATTCATTTCAATGCACATACTTCTGAAAAATGCGTTATTCTAGCAGGTATTGTTGAATCTCCCCTTTTGGGGATATTACACCTTCCCCGTTAAGAGGATTTTTATTGTTGCTAGAAATATTTATGGGTCTCTCTACCCATTTATTCATCTAACTATGTGTTTGGAGAAAAATTAATATTCCTATTAGCTGCATGCTAATATAGGAATATTACACAAGGTGAGACACATTTGAGCCCTACAACAATGGGATGGAGGGAGGAATGTGTTTTAATGTTTATTCTTGGGAATTCAATTTTTCCATCCCTCATTATTGCTCTCCATCGCCAACTTTGAGGATTTGGAAAGAGCACCATGCTCTATATCTTTGTGTAGGTTTGGAAGAAATTATTGTTGTTGTTTAGAATTCTTATGTAGATTTGAAAGCGATTGCTTGTGATTGAGGCCAAAAGTAAGTATTGTAAGTTGCATAATTAGGATATCGGGATCATAGCCAATTCACATGGACATCAAAATAGGTGAGCATGAGATTCAAAGAGAAATTAGTAGGTGTGATAGACATTATGGAAATGTCCAAGAATGTCTCTCATTGTATGTAATGAAATGGGAGGAATGGAGGAAATATCAAGAGCAAAAGAACTCAAGGACATGTAAGTGAAGTGAAGAACTTATTAAGTCAAATTGTCAATAAGAGAAGCTAAAAGGAAAGCATATTTAGCCAAAAACCATGTAGGAAAGCAATAATGATAGATTAAAGGAAGCTAAGGAGAAGAGATAAGAGTGTTACGGGAAAAAAATTATACTATAATTGGAGCAAGGAGAAATTAAGAAAGTGAATAACGTCTACCCCGCTTTGTTGATTTTCTTTAATTAGAGTAGATGGAAGCTAAAAAAAGACATAGTCTAACTAAACATTGAACTTACATAGGTGCAAATCTTAATACTTTGTTGATTTTCTTTAATTAGAGTAGATGGAAGCTAAAAAAAGATATAGTCTAACTAAACATTAAACAATCATAGGTGAAAATCTTAATATATCTCTGGGCAATATAAGGAAACAAGCAAAATACCCCTAACAAAAATTGAGCTAAAAATATTTTACAAAATAGTTTAGTTATTAACACAATATGTAAAATTATATACATGCCACATTAAAAAATCTTATATTAAAACTATTAGATTAAGACAATTAGGACAAACTATAAAATTACTACAAGCTCACAATTTTAAAATATTTTAATTTCTTCAAATCTATATTATATTTAAATTTAAATTTAAATATCTATATTAATTTCTTAAACAATTTTGTCATATTCCTTTTTCGTATAAAAAAAACATTTCTATTTCAATAATAATAACAAATAAAAACTTAATTAAATCTATCTTAATTTTAATTTTTTTAATATAAAAATGGTAATAATTTGAATGAAATTTTCCATTAAATTTTTTTCCCTCTTCGTATTAAAAACATTAAAAACATTTGCTTTTTGCTGTACCACCGACTAATGTAAGAAGGAAATTGAAACACTTTTTTTATAAAATTTCAGCACTAATGATGCTCGATATAATCAATATCTTCAACTTGCAGGCCATCGTAATAAGGAAAAAATATATTCCAATATTCCAATTTTGAAATTAAAATTGTACAAAAGGACAATATTATATTTTAGTCAAAAGTCTAGAACCGACAACTTCACGAAATCCTCCTCACCCCTCTTGACCATTAACGATGTTACATTGTAACGAGACTAACATGCACATTGCTCAATTTATTTTGCTTTCTACCTGGCGAGCGGTGTTTTTATATTCATCCCCTCTTTTCCTGTTGGGATACTACGGGCGCGCTACCATTCCATTTCAATTCCTCTCCCATGAACTGTCTTAATCCTGAGGCCAGTCACATTAACTCTCAGTGCGCTACATATTCCACTTTTCCACACAGAGATTTGATTTATTATGATAACATCATATGCAATGTCTTCATTCCGTTTCTGTTTCTCCTTCTGCCCAGATAGAAACGGCCCGATTTAATATAGGGTATATATATGGGCGTATGCTCTATGTAAACATTTTTTTATTTAATAGAAAGTTGTTGGTATCTTTTTATTTGATAGAAAATTGTTGGTACAGATTTGGATTGTGAAGTACAGTGGACAGAGCCCTCAATGCCTTGATTAGTAAGGAAATCTAGGAATTCTGAAGGATTTTAGAGAGTTGTGGCGCCTCAGGGCTTCAATAAAAGGCATTATACGCATAAAGCAGCGGTTTCATCGATGGTATATAAATTCGGCAGTAGTGCCAGGCAGTTTCTGGTCATTTTGGCAGTGGTATTGCTAGTAATGCCGTTGGTGCTGCCACCGCTTCCGCCGCCGCCTCTGTTCCTGATGCTCATCCCCGTCGTCATTATGTCCGCTCTCATTACCCTCGCTCTCTTGCCTGCATATGGTGGCCATCCATCCGTTGTTTCTTATGCCTGATCCATTGCATCTTTCCTTCCTGCCCAACGGCCTTCCAATTGGCTGGATCGGTGAGAAAAAACCAACGGCCTTCCAATTGGCTGGATCGGTGAGAAAAAACCAACGGCCTTCCAATTGGCTGGATCGGTGAGAAAAAACCAATGGCATCCTTCGGCTGAATATCAGGTACTATTCTCGCAAGTTTCGCCAGGGTTCATATCATGTTGTTCATGTTCAATGTATGAACAGAAAGATTCGTGAATAGTTTGCTCGCTATGATTGTCTGTATTTGGTCTGAATTTTGGCACATGGAAAAACTTTGGAATTTTATCTTCTATGCATGTACATTTTCTGGGGCAGACAGGCCCTAGTCTGCTCGGCCTCCAACTGGAGGAACCATTTTGATTGAGAATGTAATTAATACTCGGAGAAAGAAGAAAGGATTGCTTTAATGCAAATCGAAATTTCATTCGAATATTTGAATAGTAGTGTACAATTTAATGCAAATCAATTTGAATCTTTGCAAATCGAAATTTAATGCAAATGGTTTTCAAATGGTTGTTTGGAATAGTAGTGTACAATTTTGATAATAGCAAGTGTACAATTTTGATGATAGCATTTTATTATGAGTAGCAATTTCATGATCACATTTCATTATAAGTCATACAATTTTGATGATAACATTTGATTTTATTTAGGTTATAACATTTTGATGATAACATCTCAATATAGATAGATAATTCAATCATACAATTTTGATGATAACATTTTATTTTATTTAGGTTATAACATTTTGATGATAACATCTCAATATAGATAGATAATTCAATCTTATTATCCATATGGATCGATTATTCAATCTTATTATCAACATGGATCGATAATTCAATCTAATTTAGAAGGGTGGAGATTTCTAATCATACACGAATTCGACCATGATCCAATTTTTACTTTTTGGCTTGCTGACTTGAATAAACATCTAGAAAAGTTAGAGGTGAATATCAATACAAACTAGGATTCCTCTGTCATGCCACCGCATAACAATGCGTGCCTGCGTAGGACGCTTGCTGGAATGGCGAGGATTCAATGAACGTACGGAAAATATAGTCACCCTGGCGGGTGTGTAAGAACGGGAACCACCTGCTATGTCAAAGTCAAGTCAAGATTCAAAATCTTCCCTATGGTCATCCCCTCCAAATTCGTCGAGTGAGAACGCTTGCAAGGGGAGTGAGAACGCTTTGAAATCATGCGTTTGTTGGAAAACCGTTTACCTGCAAGGCTCGATTTCCATACAGATGGATATAGTCCCACCAAAAATCTTGACTTAATTTTTTTTACTTTGAAGATGAATTTAGTCCAAAAGGAATTCTTGACTCCAATTGAGACCAAGGTTGGTTCTTTAAAAGTCCAGGTTAGAGATGGAATAAATGGTTTGGAAATTAAAGACAAAAAAACAAAAATGCTGATTTATCTATCATTCATTTATTTATATGATTTATAAAATCTCTTTGTATGATTATAGTGCTTTCTATGATATATAGAAACCATCTAAAACATGAGTGATAAGTTTGTTAAATTGTTGAATGCATGTTTTAAGGGACATCCATACAAAAATGGTTAAAGATCTTCTAGTCATGTTGTAATTTATAAGGGAATTCGATTTGTAAGGTTATTAATGCAAAATTTTAGGTGTGCTCTCAGTCATCACATTTCTATTTCCCATCATTAAAATGTTCTGGTTGGTTGTAATTTATACATAAAATCGACCTGTGAGGATGAGGTTTGTCAATGTAAAATTAAGTATTGTTAGATATATTTTAGTACTTGTCAATGTAAAATAAATTATGTATTATTTGACATATTGTAGTACAGGTCTTTTTTATATATTTTTTATTTTTAATAACAAAATTATATTAAAATGAATGTTTTAATTTAATTTATATAAACAATAATTTTATAATGTTATTACATTTATATTTAATATAAAAAGATTAACATGGTATTTTCTAATATATTAAATATTTATATTCCATATATTTAATGGTTAGTTTATATTTATTTTTCAAATCATGGTACATATAATGTGATGTGCTATTGGAAATATAAGGTAAGAGTGAAAATTTCTAAATTTCATGATTGTGAATTAAATAGAAATAAATATAATCTCCAAACATGAAAACACGCTTTAAAAATAAACATTAAACCTTAGTTTACCATATGAAGAAATTACAATTATCATAGAGAAATAGATATGTTTAAAGAATGTGATTTGAACTCTATAATTAATAGAAATAATTTCACATTTCACCTATGGAAGAAAAGGGAATAATCCAACATATAAGCATCATGACTACAATTCATCTGACTACATAAGAACTCATGTGCTCCTCCTAAGGGATGAGGGAGGAAACAACTTAAGAAGCCCTATTAAATAGAATAGGGCTCCAAAAATATGAAATGAGCTAGTTGTACGGAAGCTCAAAGCAAGGGCTCTAAGAATAGTAGAACCAAGCCAATCATATCCAACGAATTGCATCTAAGGTGAACCATGGATATATGTACACATTTCAACCACACAATCTAATGAGCTAGAATCCAACACATGAGGTCTTACCAAGTCTGAGAAAAATGAGGATTCTCTCTGCTTGGTCCAAGGTAATATGTCAAGGAGGTGGAAAAGTACCAGAGTACATAGGACTAGGCCATAGAATAAAGGTGTTGAAGTTGAGAGGGGGGATTCTGTCAATGCCTAGGTATATGAGAGACTCCTTAGGCTCGACATCCAAAGTACAAGTGGAGCTATATCTCTAGAATCAAATACTAAGGCTAGAAAATGTAGGGGTCTACTTGAAGGGAAACCCCTCCTAAGGGATGTGACAAATCACACTCGTCTAGGGAATTGATATGTAAAATGGATTATTAAATTGTTAAGCATATTATTCTCAGCCATGTAATGATAAGTTGTAGTCAAGAACATGAGAAACAACCAATTCAGTGTGAACTAAGGTGTCTCCCTGCTTGGTTCTAGGCACCCACCAATGAGGAAGATGATTCCAAGGTACATTATTAGCTAGGAACCTGAAATATAGGTATTGAAGATGATAGGGGAAGACCTTTTCAATTCAAAGAAATAACAATTCCTTAAAACTAACATGAGGTAGAAAGTAAAGTGTGACCGACATCAAGGGGGGATGGGAAGGCAATGAGAGCTATATTAACAACTTCCTCTATTTAAAGAAGAAATACAAGGTTGGTCTTGTAGTGACAAAAAACATTCCATAGGGAATGGTTAAGGATTGGGAAAATGGGTTTTTAAGGACATATTGGTAAACCACAAGGAAAAATAGAGGTCATAACTTAACAAAATTGGATGGGTAAGACTTATAGAAGTAAAGAAAAACTTTAGCAAGACATAAAGTGGAACTAAACAAAATCCATAGTACACATAGGAGACTTATCGTAAATGTGATTAATGAGGGAAACAATGGGATTCTACTAAGTGCTAAAAAACATATATCCCTCTTGGTATTTATGATCTGAACTGGATCATTATATTGTTTATCATCCATCTCAATGCATTTGGAGTGGAAAAAGTGGAGGAATCTTCTCACGAGACTGTTTTTACTGACGAGACCTAGTTTGGTGAAACGAGGTCTGAAACCTTTCGGAGGAATTTTGAGGCATCAAATGATGTTTTTTGGGGGTAAAACTTTACCGCTTTAGCACATCACTTTTTCGTGTTATTCTACACATAGATATATTTCCAACGACGCAATAAGGGCATCAATTAGAGTCTCTATGCAAAATTTATGCCACTCATAAGTTGACCTTCCTGTTTTCACACCCATAGTTTGGGAGGATGTCACGGAAACCCCCATTATTCATGGAAAAGGGGCTAGCCACATGTTTGTGATGTAAAAGAATCTATAAGAGTCTATTTTATAACCATAGTTAAGAGTCAGATGTAGTCAAAATTAACCACCAATAGGCTATCGGGTTGTGTTATAACCAAGCCACTAGGAGAGATATGAGGTAGAGCACGCAGAGAGGATCTATGCACTATAGCAGCCCACGGGCCACAAACATTACTTATTTGTACCTATAGCCATATTTCTAGATAGGAAAAAGAGAGCGAAGTGACCTCACCTTCCAGCTGGGTTTTCTCTCGAAAGGGTTTCCCATAGAGCATATCTTGTACCTTATGTGTGTGTAAGCTTATTTTTTCCTTCTCTATTTTTTTTCATAATTTACATTCGCTTGCATGCACTAATTACAGTAAAATCTACAGATCTAGAATTTTAATAAAACTGTAATAGTGTAAAAATACAGTATTTTAATTTATTATTACCAGATCTGTTGTGACAAACACTTTAGCGGAATATCTATGGAAGTTTACAGATCATTTGGTATCAGAGAATTTTTCTTTGGGTATTTTGTGGAGTTTGCAGGGATCTACATCGATGGGGCCAAAAATTGTAAAATCCTAATCATGGCTAACGAATCTATAAATGAACCTCGTGATTTTGCAGAGGTGAGGTTTTCGCGACTCGAACAACAGGTCGTGAATACAAATTTCAATGTAAACCTCCTCATGGAGGCCCTAATAAATAAAAAGGGGATATTTGGAGAAGAGAAGGGTTTGAATGCAAAGGAAAAATTAGAAGGGGGATCAGGAGATCGGGAAGACACAAAGAACCAAGAAAAGATAAACCCAGTTTGAGTGTCGTGAATCAATCCCTGTTCAAAGTGGAAGAAAAAGTAGATATCAATCCATACCATAACGAGATTGATACTCTGAAGTTGAACCATTGGTTGTACAAACTGGAATTTTATTTCAGCGTACATCAGATTGAGGAAGGGGAAAAGATCTCATTGGCATGGCTGAAATTGCAGGGGCACGCACTAACTTGGTGGGAGAGCCACACGGAAACCCTGAGGTTGGAGGGTTCTTCCAATGACTAAGTGGGAGGAATTAAAAACTCTCATTAAGTCACAATTTTATCCCATCAAGTACGTGGACGACCAGTGGATTCGGTGGCATTACTTAAGGAAAATTCCAGGCCAAAGTGTGCAAGAGTACACCATATAATTTAGAAAGATGGGTATCTCTCCAACGAACCCAGATGTACTCCTCTAGTATTTGGGGGGTCTGCATCGCCATCTGGGTGAGAAAGTGATGTTGTTCAAGCCTAAATCAGTGGATGAGGCTTGTGTACAGGCACAATGCTTGGAGAACATAGGTCTGAAAAGAGCGCAATCAAGTGGATCAAAGCAGAAGGAGATAAAATATGCTTCTAAGGAGGGGAAGAAGAAGCAAAAACAGGGAAAAGATAAAAAGATGAAAGTCACAACACACCAATTCAAAGATCCTAGCAACCACTACAATGAATGCATCATTAATGGACATACAAAGGAGAAGTGTTGGAAGTTGCATCCAGAGCTAAACCTAAAGAACAAGAAGAAAGATAATAAGAAGAAGAATATCATGGTCATTGATTCAAGCAACCAAGTTGAAAGAAGATCGGACGTGAATGAGAAGATCGTTTGTACATCAATACATAAGGAGGTGAATCTAAGTAGCCTTCAGCAACAGGAAGAGAAAGGAATGAACAAAATCTTCCATATAAAGATACAGGTCAAGAAGACAAATATTGATGCTCTACTTGAATCGGGATCACAGGGAAATATCATTGTAGTAGAGTTGGTCGAGAAGTTGGGGCTAGAAGTTTGTGAGGAATGGTTAAACAAGGATGTAGAGCTGAATGTAACAAAACAATGTAGAATTAGATTTTCTATCAGTGTTGATTTTATTGATGAAGTGGATCTAAATGTGGTTCCCCTTAATGTATGTGGAGTTGTGTTTGGAAGTCCATACATGTACATGTGCGATGCAATACTCATAAGGAGAGCCAACCAGTACTGACTCATCAAGGATGGAAAATCATTCATCATCAACGCGCATAAAGGAAATTCTAAAATTTCACTAGTAAGTGCCAACCAAACCAAGAAATTGATCAGTTCCAACAAGAAGTATGTTTTATTTTTTTAAAGAGAAATTCAATCCGAAGAGGAGTCAATCAAAGGAAATGAATCCTTGGAGGGGTGTACTAAGACACATAAACAACAATTGGATTTGTTACATGCATACAAGGATGTTGTTAGGGTCCTATGATTCATAGGATCAAATGATGATTGATTATTTTCCTTCAGTTGATGGAAATTGTAAATAATATTGTATTCTACAAATGACTTACAAACAAAAATAAATATAAAGAAATTAAAATAGGGTACAAAAAAAATGTATATGTGAAAAAATAAAAAATAGAATAAAAAAGAAAAAAGGAAAAAATGAAGAAACCCCATAAAAATGTATAGGAGTGAGCAAGCCTAAATTCCACTCAAGAAATAAAATGCATCAGTCAATACTTAGAAATTTTGAATAAATGTGTTGCTAGTTAAAATGCTACATTGTAAATAGGACAAGTAGAAAGAGTTAGTCTAATCACATTGTTTAGACGTGATTAAGCTAAAATAAAATAGATTAGGTTAGTGAATAAATCAATCACACAGTTTAATCGTGATTGAGCTAGGTTAGTGAAGTTAATCACACCATTTAATTGTGGTTAATTGAAAAGGGAAAAAATAAAAAAATGCTTTGCAAATTTAAATGCAGCATTAGAAGGTTATTAAGCTTGTATTAGATTAGTTAAATCAAAGAAATCAATCATGATTTATTGCATGTAATAAAGTTTATTATGAAGCTTTTATGTAATTTTTTGACCTTAGGATAAAATCCGATGACTGAGATCTTCCCCCCCACCTGAATCAATGAATCAATGACGGGGGAGTGTTTTCGCGCCCCCCCCGAGCTCCTTCACGCTTTGCTTGCGGGGGGGGGTTTGAAACGATTGGACCCACTGTGCTATGTGTTTCCCCCACAAAAATTCGCACCCCCCCGAAAAGTCAACTTCCATTGATCGCTCACTCCTGCACAAATAACTCTCTGCCACGATAACCTCTCGACCCCACCAATACTCCTCCCACCTCGGATGAACTTCCTCCACTCACCATCTGCCAACTCATTGTCATAGACCCCACTCCCCCAAATTCCCTTCCATTAGACTTTTCTCGATAATATGTTCCTCTCCCAATAGAAAGTAGCCATCTGGCACTCCTTTGCCCATGTCAGCAAACTGTTACAATAATAAATTCCTCCCTACTCCCGCTATAATGGACTTGCTCTCGGTTAATGGTAAAAACATAACTGTGAGTTCTAAATTGCTCTATTAAACATTTTGAAGCCATAAAATTTCCCTTCTTCATTGTTTTACATGACTAGGAAAAGTTTATATTCCTCCACATTGTCAGAGTGACTAGTAAATTTCCTAGTGATAGTAATCAAATCGCCATCAGTGATCCCACTTCAGCATCCAACTGTTATCTTCCCTTTCTAGGTACCCAGAGTCCTCATTCCTCTGTTCTCTTTGATAATTGATAATGGCTCCTAAAGGAAAGTCCCCCAAGAATAAAGGTAAGAAACCTAAAGAAAATCCTATGTTTCCTCCTCCGATTGACCTGGATCACCTACCTTTAATTGACCTACAATACAAGATCATTGAGACTATGTGTGAATTCAAAATTTTTGAACTTCACAGTTGGTTGAAACATAAATTTCTGGACTAGAGTGATGAATTGTGCTTATGGGAGTCTTTCATTCCCCAATTCATGTTCCCACAGACCCATTATTTCCCTAAGCTAATCTCCTGGTGTCAAATTAGCTATGTACCCTCCTAAAGAGAAATTTTTAGCCACAATGGTGAAATTCTGCTCACCATCATAGTTGAGGCCATTGCACAAATGTTGCAAGTACAAAATCCAGAATCTAGAAAGCCACTATCAATAGACTCTCTCACAGAGCTCTACAAGAATTTGACCTTCCCATAGAGAGCCAATATCTTCGAAATATTTCTCCCTGGATATGCTCAATTTCCCAAATTAAATCCTCCATACTCATCTTCTATGTTCCCTAAGGTAACCAACCAGATAATCGCCATCATCTCATACACACTTGCCTACCACTCTGATCAGTGGGTTGATGAGGCCATTGTTGGATTCTTGTCAATTTTTACTACTGATGAAAAACCTTTTATTTTTAATTATAGTGATTTCATTGCATAGGAAATGCATGACCAATTCATGAAGTTTCCTACAGAGGGAGCTTTCAAATACTCTGTTGTTTTAGTTTATTTGTTCATTTATCATCAAGCAGACAAGTTTCCATTTTCTTTACAGAATTTGGATCAGCAGGGTAATTCACAGTCAATAATGTTAGAAAATTATATATTACAGAGCAATGTGACACACAAAATATGCGGAAAATGCAAGCACACAAAACACATAAAACCAGAGAGACACAGATATACGTGGTTCACCCAGTTTGGGCTATGTCCACCCTGAACAGCCAATCCTTCCTTTCTATTATCCAGCAAAATGAAGAGACACAACCTACAACAGATCCGATGTAATATCCTTTGTTCTCTCTCACAATCTCCCTCTCTGTTTCTCATTCCAAGAATACACATACAATACACGGCTGCAATACAATACCCTCATAAAAGTGAGGGGTTTCCTTCTAGGGAAAAAAACCCTAAACTAAACATAACTTCTACCGTCAGATCATTTTCCTAATGAATGGCCCAGATTGACTAGAAATTACTATACTTTTATAAGGCAATTTTACATCTGTTTTTAGCTTCGGGGGCACTGCCCCCGAAACCCCTCGCCAAGGGGGGGGCTCCATAAAGTCGCTGCCGCCCCCCTTGGACCCCCCACGGTAGCAATTAATTTACGGGTGGCATTGCCACCCCATTTAAGGTACAGGGGTCCAATTTTGTGATACAAAGTAAACAAGATAATTAGGCTCCACACCCAACAATCTCCCACTTGGAGACTGATTGTAGCAACTCCACCGCTCCTTAATTTGCTGGATAATGACTCCTCTTTGGACCTGGCTGTTTCTCATCTTCATCGTCATCCTTGAATACCAATTGAAACTGAGAACGTTCTAAATTTCTCCCTGGTTACAACTTTTGTTAGCATATCTGCAGGATTCTGGCTAGTGTGTATCTTTTCCAGCTTCAACTCTCCATCTTCCAACACTGACCGTATGAAATGGTACTTGAGATGTATGTGTTTAGTCCTGGAATGAAATGTTGGATTCTTTGAGATTAATAGCACTTTGGATATCCTTTGTATAAGCGTGCCCATATCATGCTTCTTCACAATTCATCCATAAACCTTTGTAACCAAATCATTTCTTTACTAGCCTTTGTAGCGGCAACATACTCTGCATGTTGTTGAAAGTGCAACAACACTTTGGATTTTGAAACCCAAGCGTGTATTCACCTCTGATGGCTCATATCTGTGGTGCTCCTCTACAGTATCTCTGTCTGCCATATCTACATTGACATATCCTGTGAAATGTTTGAACCACCAAAGCATAATGCTTGATTTGTGGTACCTCTCAAATATCTGAGAATCCATTTCTGCATCACATCCAATGTTCTTTACCTAGATTTTTCATGTACCTGCTTACAACTCCCACTGCATGTGAAATATCAGGCCTTGTGCAGACCATTGCATACATTAAGCTTCCAACTACTGATGCATATGGAACTTTAGACATATATTCCATTTCTTCGTGGATCTTGGGGAACATCTCCTTACTAAGTTTGAAATGGCTAGCAAAAGGTGTACTAACTAGTTTTGCATTCTACACATTAAATCTTTTCAACACCTTTTCTATGTACTCATTCTGAGACAGTGTTAATTTGCGATTTTTCCTATCTCTAGTTATCCTCATACCAAGGATTTGTTTTGCATCTCCCAAATCCTTCATTGCAAATGAATTTTCCAATTTTCTTTTGAGCACTTTTATTTCCTATATGTTAGACCATAAAACAAGCATGTCATATACATACAATAACAATATAATATAGTTGCCATCATTTTTCCTTTTTAGATAAACACAATGATCAAAGTGACATCTAGTATAACCTTTTTCAGACATAAACTTGTCAAATTTTAGATACCACTACCTTGGAGCCTATTTTAAGCCATACAAGCTCTTCCTTAACCTGCACACCAATTTTTCTTTCCCTTTTACCTCATATCCTTCTGGTTGTTGCATGTATATCTCTTCCTCCAAATCTCCATGGAGAAATTTTGTCTTTACATCTAATTGTTCAAGATGTAAATCTTCCGCTACTACAAGACTTAAGATAGTTCTGATTGAAGTCATCTTAACAACAAGACAAAATATTTCATCAAAATCAATACCTTTCTTCTGTGCAAACCCCTTCACCACAAGTCTAGCTTTGTACCTCTGTTTTCCTCCATCTTCTTCCTTCAGCCTGTAAACCCATTTATTCTGCAATGTAGTTTTCCCTGCAGGCAACCTGACTAAGTCCCAAGTCTGGTTATGCATTAAGGAGTCCATCTCTTCTTCCATGGCTAGCTCCCACTTCTTCCTGCTTTCAACCTGCATTGCTTCTTCATAAAATTCGGGTTCACCAGAATCAGTCAACAATAAATAATATAATGAAGGAGAGTATCGTTCAGGGGGTCTACTTATCCTGGTAGATCTTCTAACACCACTTTCAGGTGTTTGAGATGCCTGTTGCTGTTGTGGTGGTTTCTGCTGCTGTGGTTGTTGATTATTATTATTTTCAGGCACCTTTACTTTTTCATTTATCTCATCAAGAATTGTGTATTCCTTGCTTTCTTTTTTCTGTTTCTTTTCCTGCAACTGATTCTTATACAAGACCTTTTCATTGAATATTACATCTCTGCTCCTAATGATTTTTTGATTTTCATAATCATATAAGCAATAACCAAAATCATTAACACCATATCCAATAAAGGTACATTTCTTTGATTTTGCCTCAAGCTTTGTTCTATTTTCTTTATTAATATGGACAAAGGCCTCACAACCAAAAGGCTTTAAAAAAGACTAGTTTACCTTTTTACCTGTCCATGCTTCCTCTGGAATACCACCATCCAAGGAACTTGAAGGCCCTCTGTTTATTAGATAAACAACAGTATCTATAGCATCTGCCCAAAATTGTAAAGGCAATCTCGCATGCAATCTCATGCACCTTGCATGCTCCATGATTGTTCTGTTCATCCTTTTTGACACACCATTTTCTTGTGGTGTTCTTGGAACTGTCTTCTCTCTACGAATTCCATGCTCTGAACAGTACCTATCAAACTATTTGTTGTAATATTCACCTCCATTGTCTAATCTGAGACACTTCAGCTTCTTTCATGTCTCAATCTCAACCAAATATTTCCATTTCTTGAAAGTATCAAATACATCAGATTTATTTTGAATACAATAAATCCAAGTTTTTCTAGTTGCATCATCAATAAAAGTAACATAATAGCGAGAGCCACCGAGAGATGATACTTGAGCAGATGCCCATACATCTGTATGCACAAGCTCCAATTTTTCGCTCTTCTTTTCTTTCCCAACTCTGAGAAATCTGACTCTCTTCTGTTTTCCATAAATGCAATTCTCATAGAAATCCAAATCAACATTCTTCAAACCTGGCAACAAATTTCTTGAGTGAAGAATATTCATCCCCTTCTCACTCATGTGTCAGAGCCTATGATGCCATAATGCTACATCTGCGCCTTTGGAAGTTAAAGCATTAACAGAGTTAGAAATACCATTGCATAAATACAATGTACCAACCTTTTTGCCTTTTGCTATTACCAGGGCTCCTTTGGTGACCTTCCAAGCTCTATCTGTGAAAGTTGTAACACAACCTTCACTGCCTAACTGCCTTGTTGAAATCAGATTTTTCTTTAGATCTGGAACATGCCTTACCTCCTTTAATAGCCATTGGTTTCCATTCTGTTGTTTTACAAGAACCTTACCCATTCCAACAATTTTACAGGGTTTATCATCACCCAAACGAACTTGTCCAAAATATCCTTGAACATAGTCATGAAAATATTTCTTATCAGGTGTGGCATGGAATGAAGCCCCTGAATCTACAACCCAAGAATTAGTAACATTTTCGAAAGAAAGAATCAAATCATATTGTAACACATCACCTGACACATTTTCTTCATGATTTTTTTCTTGCTAAGTGTCTCCTTCTTTTCCCTTCTGAGATCTACAGTCTTTCTTTAGGTGTCCTTTCTTTCCGCATTTCCAGCAGACTATCCCCGATTTGGACTTGGATCTGCCTTTCCTTGATTTACTGCAATATCCCGAGATCTTTCCTCTTTCCATTCTTCTTCCCCTAGACTCTGCACTCAAAGCATTACCCAATGTCTCACCGGAGCTTTTCCGTCGCATTTCCTCACTAAGGATAGCACCAACAACATCATCAAACTTTAAAGTACTAGATCTAGATACAGAGTTACTAATGGCCATTACTAAACCATTCCAACTCTCTAGCAATGGGCACAAGAATAACAGAGCTCTAACTTCATTATCAAAGTTTACCCCTACAGAACTTAACTGACTGGTAACTGTATTAAAATCATTTAAATGGTCTGCAATAGATCCACCTTCCGACATCTTCATATTAAATAGTTGTTTCATAAGAAATACCTTGTTTGAGGCCAATGGTTTTTCATATAGTTTCACCAACGTCTGCATCAAACTCTATGTTTTTGTTTCCTTCGAAATATTGAAGGTGACTGACGTTGAAAGGAACAACCGTACTATTCCGAGAGCCTTTTTATCAAGAATGTTCCATTCCGCGTCTGTCATGGCTGCCAGCTTCTTTGTTTTTCCGCTCAATGGTAGGTACAGATCTTTATAATACAGACAATCTTCCATCTGCATCTTCCACAGCGGGAAGTTTTGGCCATTAAATTTCTCGACCCTAAACTTACCATCTTCCGTCATTGCTCCCACTCGAACCAGGAAACCTTCTTTCCTACGAGTTTATCAGCCAAATATACCTTCGGCTCTGATACCAGTTGTTAGAAAATTATATATTACAGAGCAATGCGACACACAAAATATGCGGAAAATACAAGCACACAAAACACATAAAACCAGAGAGACACAGATATACGTGGTTCACCCAGTTTGGGCTACATCCACCCCGAACAGCCAGTCCTCCCTTTCTATTATCCAGCAAAATGAAGAGACACAACCTACAGCAGATCCGCTGTAATATCCTTTGTTCTCTCTCACAATCTTGCTCTTTGTTTCTCGCTCCGAGAATACACATACAATATGCAGCTGCGATACAATACCCTCATAAAAGCGAGGGGTTTCCTTCTAGGGAAAAAAACCTTAAACTAAACATAACTTCTACTGTCAGATCATTTTCCTAATGAATGGCCCAGATTGACTAGAAATTACTATACTTTTACAAGGCAATTTTACATCTGTTTTTAGCTTCGGGGGCACTGCCCTTGAAACCCCCCCCAGGGGTGGGGCTCCATAAAATCGTTGTCACCCCCCCTAGACCCCCCACGACAGCGATTAATTTACGGGCAGTGTTGCCGCCCCATTTAAGGTACAGGGGTCCAATGTTGTGATACAAAGTAAACAAGATAATCAAGCTCCACACCCAACAAGTAATCCATTGACCTCCTCGGTGAGGAAAAAATCCACTTATTTTACCTACACATACTATGTTGATCATTTCTTGTACACAATTAATTTTTCTGCTAAATAGTGATATGGATCCGAGGATAGGAGCAGATATTCAAAAATTATTACATCTTAGTGATCACGTGAAGACATGTGACTAGTATTTATACTAGAATTACACAGAGATCAAAATAGATGGGTGTGGATTTCCACCTTACAAGATGCCAAAATTTATTCACATGAGACTATTCTCATTATAGTACATTAGAAAATTGATACATATGGATGACTTACATTTTGTGGTAGCTAAAAAGAAGGCACAGTTTAAAATCAAAGCACAGATTAAGCCATTTGTTTGTAATACGAGAACAACTGGTAAAGAAGCAGATTCATTGTTGAAGCAAATGAATTTTAGATTGAGTTTTAATTGGTCTTATGACCCTTTTTCTTATTTTCAAAGTTGAGAGTGGAGAAAAATACCACTCCCTACACACACACTCCTAGGCCAGAGATAGAGAAATATATGAACTAGAATCAGTGGTAGGAGAGCACACTGTAGGAGGCTGAGGAACAAGTCATATTAAAAACCACCTCTCAGTCTCATACACCTCAAGAAAAGGAGTAGAAAAGGTTAAGGGAAGAATAATATTCCCCAGTGATGGAAATTGGAGCTAAGGAATTCCTGATATATCAGAAGAAATAGAACACCAACTCTACACTAGTTTTTCAACAGGGAAGCAAAGAGAAAAAAACAATTGTTATGATAGGTCCTCATGTGTCTACTAGGGAGGATGATATTTTTATCAGATCCCCCTCTTCATCAACCTCCAAATATCCTCAATATACACCCCAAACAATAGATTTGGCTCAAGACATTGTTGAGCCTAATATTTTTTCCAAATACAAGGAAATCAAATAGAGGAATGAAATTATTAAAGCCACAACATACAAACAATTATGTAAGTAGACAACCACATCACAACATGGGCTCCTATCGGCCTTTGACACAAAGAATGGAAAAATGCAAATTTAATTCCTTGAGGAAAAAGTGTCAGTCCCAAGAACACGAGCAGATTACAAAGAACATGTATTTTCATTTGATGCACAACAAATTCATCCAATTGACCAAATGGATATGCATAAGAAAACTAGTGAGATGATGTATTCCACTCTAGCTAATGTTGCCATGTCAGCTTCCATATTGTAGGTATCAGTGAACAACACATAGACACAACTAAAGTTGTAAAGGATTTCATCCTTAGCCAAGGATACCAAGATAAATTCACTGGAAGACTTGGTAATTAAACTGGGATATAATCCCAGTGATGTGAAGGCAACAAAATAATTGTGAAAAGGAAAAATGCTAATATAACATCATTGAGGAAGCATCTTTAGCTTCCCGCCACAGAGGATCCACAGGCTAAGGAATTCAGAGAGATGGAAAAGGAAAAATAGGACATGTTCAAGATAATAATTGAACATAACAGCTAGATTCGAGACATGGAAGTGGAGCTCGAGAAAGTACTCAAAGTAAAAGATATGGAATCACAGTTGGACATAGTTCCATTCACAGCAGTCCCAATTTCAGTGGACATAACCCTAGGGGCTTGTACATCAACTTCAACACCAACACATACATCAGATCTTGCAAGTGAGCTATTCAAATCCATGGGCATTATGTCCATTCAAGGACTAGAAATTGCTGAGTTAAAAGCTTAGCTCAAAAAACCACAAGAACAAAAATTAAGAATAGACACTTCTTATGTTGTAGAATTGCAGAAAACTCACTAGATCACTCTACAAATTCAACAGTTACAAAGTGAATCAAAAATGGCACAAACTCTAGCAAAAACAAAGGAAAGTATATGGATAGAGATCGACGAAGCCATCACTGAGATATGGCCTTCAATTTAGATTATTTTTTAGCAACAAGAATTAATACAGAGGTCCAAAGAGGTAGTGAAAGAGATCAAACCAAATTTGGGACAAAAACCTGGGGAAGCAACAACCATCATCAAAATATTGAATTCCAAATATAGAGAAGAATTAGAGCATCTTTGGATTCAAGACAGGGCAGAAACTATGTTGGAAGTAAAGAGGACACATAACAAAAGGAACCTAGTGCTGCAACTAGAAAATAAATGTCAAAATATGGAATCAACCATCTAGATATTTCATAAGAAGATGTAGGTGTTGAATAGGAAAGGGCTACCAAGACTGATTGGTATTGGAGACAAGCTGATAATATTGAATGAGTACCAGGAAAAATTATGCACTATTGCCTAAGATAAATCAAGATTTGCAGGTATAAAAGGACATATCATAGGGAAAGCATTCATGGAGGCCATTGAATTTGACTTATTTATCAGTCACGAAATCATAAATTTGTTCATCGTCAAACCTACCTTCCAGAAGTACATAGATGTGGATGAGACCTATAGAAAATTAATTAAATTTTCTATCCCAAGTGAAGACAGATGGGAGAAGTTGTGTGAATTACTAGAGTAAAACATTTTTTTTCATCTTTGATAGTAAGGAAAACAACACAACAAATTTGGAGGTCCACTCATTGACAATTAGCCTGAAAAATAGAGTCAGTGGCCAGATCAGTTTCAAGTTTCCTATTTTATTACTCTATTTTTCTAAATAGTTATGATATTTTGTAAATATCTTGATATTTTCACTCAAGATATTTTTTTTGTTAATTTTTGTATAAATACTTACAAATTTGAAGTATTAGTGTTAATTTTTGTGGGAAAGAAAAGGAACATTGATGTAATGTTGTTCCACAAAGTTCCAATGGACATATTTCAGTAATACAGAATCTTTTATAGGATTCCTATGTCAAATTTTGTTGTTGAATTGATTCCCTCTCTTGTTAATGTGTTTTCCTTTTTGTGTAATTCCATGTGTTTTTGTGCTATGTTCTTCAAATAAAATAATGAATATGAATTTTTTCAAATACACTCAATTCTGTCTTTGAATAATTTCAATGTTTTCAACTAAAGTTAAGCATTAGAATTCTCAATTTCTCTATGTTTAATGGAAAATTAATCATCTCTTCTATTCCATATTATCAAGCATATAAGATCTAAAAAATCTTCCTTCCTTGCCTTGTTTAATATGTTTGTAAATGTTGAAATAGATCCATCCGAAGCCAATTGACTCCATTAGCCAATGGTATTTTTTTTTGCAATATCAACCAAACAATATAAAAACAAACCAAACCATAAAATTTAAAGATCTAACCTAAAATTATAAAATAAAGTATATATATATATAATAGAGAGATCCCTCTCTAAGTTTAGGAGGGCTAGCTCCTAGACTTAAAAGTGATTATGTGGTTACCTTTGCAATTTCTTTCAGAATCTTATGAAATTACAAAGTGATAAAATTCTGGTGACCATACTGGGGATGAACAAAATTGATTCATATTTAAGTTTCCCTAGCTTAAAATTTGTCTCAGTGCTTAAAAGTTTATTTCTAAGATCTGAGCTAAGGTTGTTTATCATTTATCAAGTGGTATAAAATTTGATTATTGAACACCTCTTGTAGTAGATCTGGCTCCCAAAATAATACACACTAGAGCCAACCAAAATCTCGATCCACCACAGATTGTATACAACCCTGAGCTGACCCTAAGAAATAAAATTCTAACTAAAAACTAGGGGAGTAATAACCCTCCAGCTAGAGATGAATCCCTCCGTGTAGGTTTTGAAGGTCTAGATGAAGTTGATACTGGGTTGGATCTAGATTTTAAACATAGTATTTTTATAACTAATTCATACACTTGGATCCCTCAAACAGTGGTAGAAGAGAACATATTCAAACCTCACATTTAAAGAAAAAAGAAACTTTCAAACCTGATCCTGAAGATGATGCCATCGAACAATTTGAAAAACTTGAGAAACTAGTATCTGAACTAGATCAGGCAGTACAAACATCTTGTGAATCACCTAAAATTTCATCCTCTTCTTCCACTGCTTCATCCTCAGATCCACCTAAGGGTCCACCTAAATTTTCCACCCCCACTATAATTTCCTCTATTTAAACCATACAATTCTTTCATTTCCACTATTTCTGTAGGAACAACCATCATTACTAGTCCATATGCTTCATCTTCAATCCCTACCATCCTTGCATCTACACAAAAAACTGTAATTATACATCCTTTCATACCTTCCATACCTAATCCTATTGTAGTTACAAATGCTTCCCAAACACCAATCATGGAAGCTAGGTATGTTCCATTGTTTTTACCTGGACAACTCCAACCTATGCCCCAGGACTACCAAAGTAGGATACCTCAATTTGATAGTACTATACCAATTACAACTCAACAACATGTTGACAGGATGAATGATTATTTTGATTTACAAGAAATCATTGAAGATGATGTTAAAACAAGGTTGTTTACATAGAGCCTAGTCGGAGAAGTGAAAAAGTGGTTTAGGTCTTTACAAGCTACTTCCTTAGCAGACATTACCAAATTTCACCAAAAATTTCTTGCAATATGGGAAGTAAAGAAGAACCCTCTACAAATCCTTTCTGAATATGAAAGTATCAAAAGAGCACCTAGTGAAATAGCCCAAGACTAATTTCTAGATCTAATAAAGTGTACAACTCCATTCTTGCTGATATAAAACCACCCCAAGGTCTAGATTTAATCAAGTTCCTTGATGGATTTGATCCTGACATGTCCTACCAATTGAGAGAAATGAACATTGTTACCCTTGATGAAATGCAGAGAAATAGTTAGTGTAGAAGCTAATATGTTAGCAAAAAGAGCTAGACTAAAAATTGAAAAGAGAGTTACCATCAAAGTAGAACCTTCTTCTTCTTCATCCAATGCTAAATTGGATAGCCTAGTAAGAACCATGGAAAGAATGGTAGAAAGAATCAGTTTAGCTAATACAACTCCCCCAAGAGATAATCAAGGTGGTCCTCAGAACAAAAATCTAAACCTTAGGAGGAATCCACCTCAAATAAAACAAAGGGAGAAAAGAGGCCTAAATGACCAACAACAACCAATTAGGCCTCCCTTTCAAGAAAGTTATGCAGAAGAAGAAGGGAAATTTATTGAAGACCCTGAAGAAAATCAGATAAATTTTAAGGGAATAAATGAGAGTGACCTTATTTTCTTAACTCAATAAGAAAAAGACACCTTCATACTTTCACAACCTGAATTCAGTCCATTAGAATCCAAATACTATAAACAAGGATATCATAATCACATTATGGAGGTTCATAGACAATATAATTTGAGGAGTAAGAAAACTACTGATAATCCATCAAAGAAAAACATTGATACTTCTCCGAAAGATATTGTAGATACACCTTCAAAAAACATATCTGATACTATTTCTAAGAAAGCTCAAGCTAATATTCCTTCCACTAGTCAACCTAAAGAAGACTCCTAGAAGGAAAATCTAAAAAGGCAAAGATATGAATATCAAGGAAGTTGAGAAGCCTCAGAATACATTCAGCATTGAAAATGAATTGGCCAAAGTTAAAATTTCCATTCACCTTACTGAGTTAATTATAAACATGAATGTATACAGAACCCAAGTAATAAAGGCCTTCAAATTAGAAGAAGGAACATATACTATAAACCTTAATGATGATCAACCTGAATTGTTATTTGGACCCAAAGTGGACGGTGAATCTCAGGATGGAGTTGTTCCTCCATTCTATATTAGTCGGAATATTAATGATAAAACCTTGCATAATTCTATGATTGATTTTGGTGCCTCTCACAATGTGATGGCCAAAGCCATTATGGAAAAATTCGGGCAAGATATTACTAGGCCTTACAAAGATATTATATTCATTTGATTCGAGCAAAGTGAGATTCTTAGGTTTAATCAAATATTTTTGTATCACTTTAGCCCAGATCCAAACCAAAAGCTTATTTATGGACATTTTGGTAGCTTACATACCTCCCAAGTATGGCATTCTGCTCTTTAGATCCAGGGGTGAGGAATTGCAAGGAACCTTACAACTAGATATGAGTTATGCTACCATTCCTGTATTTGGTCAATCAAAAAGACTTTATAGATAAATGTTGATGAAGTACATGGTTATCAACCAAGAAAAACCTAACAATTACCCCCTCTATTCATTTCATTCAGACTTAGAATCATTCATCTTATATAATAATGATGGTTTAGAGAATGAAAGCTCACATTCACAAGCTGAAAGTAGTGATACAAATGTTAGTCATCAGTATTTTTCACTGTCTTTAGATGACTATAGAGTGGTTCTATCTTTCTGAAAACAATATTCCTTGAACATCTTGAATTTCAAAAATCTCACTGCCTTCATTATCCTTATAAACCTGTTTTCACTATTCCTCAGTTGGTCTTCCCAAAGCCACCCTGTTGCTCCTAAAAGACTCATCATAGGCTTATACCTCTAATTTTCATCTTTCTTTCCTGCCTATAACCTCATTGGCCTATTTTCCCCTCTCCATAAACTCCACCTCCATCTAGGGTTTCCTATAGCTATCTCATTTCCATGTCCTTTTTGGGCATAAAAACCTATAACAATACTCTGTTTTCACTTGGAAAACCTCCAAGCCAAATTTCAGTCTAAATAAGGTCAAAACACCCTCCCACTAGGTCATTAGGGTTTTACATTGTTTAAGGTCATCCTTGGATGTTTCAGGAACTGTTTTTCCTTTGCTAGAATCTGGCTCAGATGTAATATAATGTCAAGACATGGTTATTCAAGAAGGACCTAAAATTTCCAAAGAAGTTTGTCTTATCAGTTCAAAACCTACAAGTGAGGAAAATGAAAAGAGTTTAGCACTTTTGCAGGAGTGTTAAAGGATTTGTCAGAAAAAGGTACTGATGAGGTGGACTGTCTACTCCTGAATGAAAACAACTTACAGAAAAGGAAAGGGAAACAACTTGGTCTTGAAGATGATTAGGGTTTTGAACTTGATGGTCCAGTTGAGTGCCAAAACAATGATCACTTGCAGAAAATGACATGGAGGAAGCACACAAGACCAAACATGAATAAATTCTATCAGAAGATATTGAAGAAATATGGAAAAAGGTGAGGTGAACTGGACATAAATGAATTAAATTGAAAGGTCTATAAAGAACTTAGAAGAAAACACTAATGATTGTTGTGAAGGACTGCAAACACTTAGGGTTTTGAAGAAAGTGGCCAGAAAAGGTGGAAAAGTTGAGTTGAAATTCATGATGAAAACTATAGAATATTTGAGAATGCTGGTATGTGTAATCATCATAAAATTTTCAAAGTGAACTTGTCATGCCTCAAGGAACAAAAGAAAGGTCAAATTCATCACTTTAGAAAACCTACAAGCAAAAGTGTAAATAATATCAGTGAAAAGGGAAAAGAGGTTTCAAACATTGGAAAGTGGGTTTTACAAAGTTAAATTAAATCCATAAAGACTATAAAAGCCCATTTCATACTTCAAATGAATCATTGTTACCTTGCAAAGCATTAGAAGTTTTAGAGGAGAATAATTTGTGAGTTTTCAAGACGAATTTGGGAAAATTTTCTTGGCGCTGCGCCCTTGGAATTTTTCTTCCATGAAATTTCTGAAGGCGTTGTGCACTTGGAGGAGTGTTGAACTCTTGCTTGAAATACCCTCTACTCATTTTAAAAGGTTCTGTGTGCTCAGAACTGGCGTTGCCCGCTTAGGTTTGGCACTACGCCCTCAGCCTTGGTGTTGCACGCTTGGACAAAAGGGGTTTCAAAGTATTCTAGCCACTCAAAGCACTTCAAAATTCTTTCAAATTTCCTCCAAGGTCATCCAAGCTCTCTAAAGGGATAAGTACATCATATGAACCCTATTTTTATGCCATTTGATCACATTTAATTAATGGAAATGAAACCCTAAGAGAAACCCTAAGCTTTGGCTAGAGATCATTGTTTATATGCTTATTTCATCCTCCTTACAGCAATATCAGTCATAACAAGGGGAATTACATTGGTTTAGAGGGTTTTCATTCATCTTTCTTGTCACAACATCCATTCCCTTCATTCTCACTCATTCCATTCATTTGAAAACTTCCATTTCATACCCTCCCTTCATCTTATTTCACATCAGCCCTAGGGTTTCTAAAATAGATTTTACAATGTCTGAGGGTGAAGACAGTGTTATGGAGGCCCAAATTCCAAGGAGGCATTGTCATAAAGTAGGAAAGATAAACAGATTTGAGACCCTCAATACAAGGGAACTCATGGCATCTCCCCTTACTGTTTCATGCTTCAAACATCTAGGATGCTTTGATTTTTGTGAAAAGGTGCAACAAGTACAAAACCACCTGTTAGCCACCTCTAAAATTTTTTCATACCAAACGGTAGCTAAATATTTTTTAGCCTTCAAGAAACAATTCATTTCCAAATTGTGAGTTCTTGAAGTCTTATGATGATAATTACCCTTTAAGTTAATCTTCAATGCTGTTTCACTGTTAGTCCTAAAGTACCTGTTGTTTACCAAGAAAGACTGCTTAAAACTCCATTCTTCATTCATTCACTTCACCATTTTACTCTTATAAGGCTCCATTTTCCATCATTTCATTCTTCCTTTCACTCACAAACACTTTCATTTTCACCCTTATTTCCTTCATAAAATCCTTCTAAACCTTTCATTTTAACCTCCAAAAACATCAAAACCCCATTAAAACCTTATATTTCCCATTTATTTGGTTTTAAATTCCCTTCTTTCATCTATCGGAACCCCCCATTTGGCCTTTAAAATCCTTACTTTAAGCCTAAAATCATTCTTATGCACCCTAAGGGTCTTAAGCCCCTGAGGGCTTATTACCTTTAAGCCTTTTCCTCATATAACCTTAGCCCGCAATCAGGCACTTAGAACATAAAACCCCATGCAAAAACCCCTTTTCCCTTCTATTTTATATTCCCAACATATAATATTAAAAACGAATCTGGACCATTGATATCTGCAGATCAACGGCCATCAAGCCCCATCCTTCTACCCATCCATCCTGCCTTACCTTTTCCTCCATCCATATATCTGATCCCTCTTTTAATCCTAACTGTCCATCAAAAATATCTGACGATCGGGACTTAACCCGATAAACCAACACCTATTCTCTATGCGACAAAGCAACCATACGTCATCATAGGGCTCCACTACTTCCCTCCTCCATGCACCTTTCATATCGCATTCTTTCCGCGTCGTTGGATTTGGGTCCTCCGATCCAATGGTTGACAATGCGTATCGCAAAAATTTTGCGCTTAAATTTTAACGCTAAATTTTTTTGTGAAATAGGCGGTTTCGAAGATCCAAGTGTCAAGTAATGTATGGAATCACATTTTTTCAGGAAATACCGCCTACCCTCCAAATATTTTGCGAAAACCATCCCCAGTTTTCTGCCTTACCACCGCTCTCCACAACGATGCCTTCGCTTTTAATCCCAGCCGTCGGTCTCTGAGATCAAACGGCTCGTATTATATCACAACCACATTCGTTTTCCATTCATCTATTCTCCCAAACGCTCAATTGAAATATCTCCACCATAGATCACTTAGATCGGACAGTGCTGATTTAATCTCGCCCCCATTCATGTTCCACCTAACTTGCTCCCGAAATATTTCACTGAGTAATCTCGAGCATTGATTGTCCTAATCCAATGGCTCTTATTCACCGTCATGCCCAAATCTCCATTTGCACCTGGTTAGGTGCTCTACCAGGGTTTTCCTTCCATTTTTCTGTTGCATCCATTCATCCTCACAGCTCCAGCCACTTCCATTAAACCTCCAAAGCAATTTCAAAACCTATCATCACAGGATTTATATAATTTTCATTTGTTTTGTGCAGGTTCTATGGAGTTTTCTAACAATTATAAAGATAAAGCGAAGGCTGGGAATGATGATTCCAAACCTTCAGTACAGGAAGGGATTGAAGGAGTTTTCAATTCCACAATCTCGGTCGATAGATCATGATTATCGATCCATTTAACAAAAACCCTCCAACTGCATAAAACCATTTGTGTCAGAGAAATAAAACAAACAAAGTGTATCAGCAATGAAGAATTGAAAATAAAGGGATTAAAGCCAGAGCTTGAAGATCAGGGTCTTTAATCCACAGGTTAAAGAGATTAAGACAGTGTCAAAGAATGAAGACTCAAAGACAAAGATCAAGGCTAATTAAGCCTAAACACAGACCAAAAGCAAATTAAAAGTGTTTTAAGGTAAAAAAAGAAAAATATTAGTAAAAGAGGTCTCCACTGCCACATCAGAGACCATTCATCTTCTTCAGCTACCAAAAGTGCCACCTGTGGTCTCAATAAATCAAATGAAGGCATAGTTATTGCCCAGTCAGAAGATATTTGCATAAAGACAGTTGAACAGTTATTTCAAACTAAAAACATATTTTAAACTGTTAGTAAAGTTATTGTAAAAGACAAAAAGAGCCTTAAAGTCAATCTTTTTTCCCACTAAGCCTAAAAAGAAGAAATGGAATAAATTAAACAGAGTTGTAATTCAATGCTTTCTTGCCTTATGCCTTACATGGTTTTCAAGTCTAGGAATTGCATTTAGTAAAAAATTAATGATACTCAACCCTAGAAACTCTTCCACCTCCTCATTTACTTATAAAATCTCCTTTGAGGAGCACATTGTAAAGGGTTGGTTGTTGGAATTTGATGTAATAGTTGTTGTATCGAATCATTGTTGAATGTAAATAAGTTCTGAAGCTCTGAAGCTCTGTTAAGTTATTGAAGAAGATAAGCTGAGAAGAGAAGTTGTTGCTGTGATGAAACATTGGACATGTAGTTTGTAACTGGATTGACAATCAATATACAAGCTGATTTTTGGGATCCTGGTCTATATCATTGGTGAAGTACATCTTACTGTTATTGTTTTCCTTTCATGTATGCCATTTTTTTCACTTTTCTCTGATAAAGAACAGCAAGCATAGAGCTAGGATTTACTTCTAAAAGTACCCCACTATCACTGATAAGCTTTCTCTATATGTTTTCTGCTAATTGTGATATTTGAGAATGACTTAAATTAAGTATAAACATTATCAAGGAATGTTGGTTATTCCATGTCTTGATGTGCAAAACTTGAAAGGAAGTTCTTGAATGATATTTTCAGTACATGCTAAGTAGAGTTAAACTAGGAAAGTTTATGGTTTGCCCTGTCTTCTAGTTCTTTCTCCAAAGGTTGTTTGAAAGTTTCCTTAAGAGTATGTTAAAAGCAGGCCATGATTTTAATGCATCTGACCTGATCTTGAGCTGCACTTTGTTTTCTTATCTGTTTTCGTCCCTTCTAAAAGTAGTCTAGTGAGATTACTGGATTTTTTTCTGATAAGTTAGCTTTAATACAAGCTTGTACAAAGAAGTCTATGGTTAGCCCTGTCCTTTGGTTGATTTCAAACAGTTTCTTAAAAAGGATTTTCTTGTATGGTAAGTTGATAAGTCCTTGTTGAAATTATTGGCTTTTTCCACTTTCACAACACTTTTAATGTTCCATTCCATCACTTAATCTAAAGGATCTTTTGATATAGATGGCTTGCCCCTTGGACCACTCTTGAAATTGTTGTACAATTAAACCCTTTTGTGACTCCATTGCCCAATGGATTAAAGCTGCTTCACACTAATCCTATTTGCTGAATACTTCTCAATATACTTGCATCTTCACCCTTTGAAACTCTTTCATTTTGTGTTATTCCATCCAATTAAATATCATACCCGACCAACCAAACAAAAAAAAACCCTTGTTCTTAATAACTAGCCTAATATCATACTAAAAGCCTTAGAGATCATATCCTTAAACACATATATAGAGAGATCCCTCTCTGGATTTAGGAGGGCTAGATCCTAGAATCCCAAAGTGGTTTTTGATGTAGTCTCTACAACATTTAGTCTTTCCACTCTACTAAATTACAAAGGCCTAACATTTTTTGGCGACCATACTGGGGACTTTCTAAAGTAATAGATAACTTCACAACTCAAATAATCCCATTTTTAAACAAATGAATCAAATGTCTGCCTAGAGTGGTTTTGATTGTTGATGATGAACAACTTTCAAGCTTTGAAATCAAGTAAAAATCTTTCACCTGGTGACTCCACTGAACATCAGTAGGCCTATTGATTTTCCTTACTTTTACAAAATACTCCACTGGGAAACCCTTTATCATAACATCATTTAAAATTAGTAAATAAACTTTGAGGATTAAGTTTTCTTTTTCAGTAGACTAGTTTGCCTCCTAAAGATTGTCATATCAGGCTAAAATTTTCTGAATAGTGGGTCTAAAACACAACATCGTGGCTTCAAAAAGAATTCATACTAGGAGCCATCCTGACCCAAATCCTCCTGAGATAGTTGATAATCCTGAAAGAATTCTTAGGAAATCTCCTAAAGTTAAAAGTCCAACTATTGTCAGACCAGTCCAAAGAGCTAATTCTGTTCCTAAAAACCTTACAGCTCTATAAGATTCACAAGTTGAATTAAGAAATCCATTTAGAACTAGGTCACTTGATGATATAGATCAGAAAAAATTTAAGCCTTCACCTTCATCCCAAGATAGTGGTGAAAACACTGGTATCAGAGAAACTACCCCACCTAATTTGCATTTCCTTCATAATTTTGGTTTCTCTCATCCTAGATCTGCTCAACAGCCTTTTGCTGGTCCATCCACTTCTATTATCCATACACCCACTGTTCAAACTACCCCATCCCATCAACCCCCTCCCATTTTACATCCTCCACTTGTAAACCCCTCACTTTTTCCACAACCTCCTATCATGGCAACATGGTATGCTCCTCTAGGCCTTCCTTTACCTTTAGTCAACCTGCCATAGGACTATCAGTACAAGATACCATTTTTGAAAATGGCAACAAGAAACAATGAAGGAGGCCTCCTGAAACATCTTTCCTGATCCTAGTTGGAAAGTGATCACCTAAACTAGGTGGGGGACCACACAGGTGATTTTTGTCGAAAAGTCTATTTTTAGACTATGTCTATTTTTAGACATATGGAGCATGGTCTAGGAGTTGTGGGATGATATTCTTGGATGATTGGTCAAGTTGGTAAAAATAGATGGAAAGTTATTTTTAGACATACAGGTCGAAGTCTATTTTTAGATTGCCTGTCTAAAAATAGGTCAATCAAATATTATTAGCTCTTAATAATATTTGGACTATAAACATTATCTTATTCTCTTGCAGCACTTCAGTTTGAGCTACGGATGTGGCACATGCAGCTGACAGAAGGAATTACGCTATTCCTAGGGTTTATTTGAGCTTTTGCATGGTTGAATTCAGTTAGAACTCATGTGGCAGAGTTTGGTGGAGTTGATGAGACAGTTGGTGGAGTTGTGTTCTGTTTAACTTAGTTGAACTAGTTGTATTTAGTCTAACTGAAAAATACACTAGTGATGAGTGGTGTGAATTAATTATTAATTAATTCACTAATTATTAGCTCATAAATCAACTAAAGAACACATCAGTTAACTGCAATGCATGGACAGTTCAGTGGAGACCAGTGTTAGAGGTGGGTGAAAGGGTGAGTCTACTATCAGTTGTGACTATAGTTGTGCATGAGATTTGCACACACATTGATTGAGATTTCCAATGAGGATTGCGTAGTACAAGCCAGTGGGATTCGAACTTGGATCTCATTCATTCTCATCTTGGATTGCGCAGTAGAGGCAGGCAAACAGTGGAGGAGATTTGAACCTGTGACTTGTTCAGATCTGAGCTAGTTTGTGTGTAACTATTGGAGATAGTACTGAGTACTTGTGAGGAGTATTGTAATATGATTGTTACATGATTCTATATCATTATAATATACAGATAGTTGGGGGTTTTCAGCTGTAAGCTTTCCCCATTACATACTGTGTTTATGTGTGCTTGACTATTGTGTATATGTGCACATGCGACTGTTTCTATTTCCACATATTGATGATCAATTGTAGAAGAGGTTATGTATTATGCATGAAGCTCAAATAGTGTGTAATCAGGATAATCTCGGTGAATAATTCAGAAAATTATTCAAATTTATACAACCATTATATGATGCCAGTGGTGCTACTATTGCTTCACAACATGTGGACAAGATGAATGACTATTTTGACAGAAACGAGATTGATGATGAAACTGTCAAAATTAGATTGTTTGCTCAAAGTCTAGGGGGAGAGGCAAGAAAATGGTTCAAAGGATTAACCCATAATAGTATTAATGACCTCCAAGCCCTTCATCAGTTATTCTTGAAAAAATGGGAAGTTAGGAAAAACCCTCTCCAAATACTTTCAGACTACAACAACCTCAAAAGAAACACTGGGGAAAGTGTTAAAAATTATTACACTAGGTTCAATAGTGTCTATAATGCCCTGCCCCCAGACTTGAAACCTGCACAAGGCTCAGCCTTAGCCAAATTTCCTGAAGGATTTGATCCTGAAATGGCCTATCAGCTGAGAGAGAGAGATCCTTTGACTTTAGAAGATATTCACAAAGGAGCTTTAGCTGTGGAAGTAAATCTGATTGAGAAAAGAGCCAGGATGAGGAATGAAAAGAAAGTATCATTTAGGGAAGAATCTGCACCCTCTACATCTAGCTCGAAAATGGAAGGGATGATGGAGGAAATGATGAAAAAGATGAGTATACTTGAGAGAGCACAATTTAGAGAAAATCAATCAGCTACCCAAAATAGAAATCAATCTCAAAATCAAAATCATAACTTTAGGAGAAATCAACCTCAAAACAGATAGAGAGAGGATGATCAACAGATTAGACCTCCTTTCCAAGAAAACTATGTAAGTGAGGTTGAAGAAACAATTGAACAAATAGAGGAAGATGACATAAACATGTTGGGAGTAGGTAGTGACCACTTTGATGTTCCTATTAACAGAAAACAAGGTCTATACACACTCTATGATGATAAAAGAATAGAGGATGAACATTATTATCAAGAGCTAGAACATGTCATCATAGAAACTCCAAAATAATGTGACCTTAGGAGAAAAAAGAATTAGGAAGCTCCCAAGAACAAAACCTCTGACAATTCTACAAAAAACAACCCTATGAGCAAACCCAAAAACATTAAACAAAAGGAAAAAACAGTGGCTATAAATTCTGATCAAAACAAATAGAAAGGCACTCAAATTAATGAAAAATAGAGTGCAGATCTTAGCAGCGTTAGCACTTCAGCTAGTGATCCTATTAAAATTTTTTTGACCAATGTAAATAGAGGAAATCAGCAAGCTGATTTTGCTGATAACATGGTGATTAACAAGGCTGAAACAAACATTGTGAAAAATCAGCTGCCTTTTAATTTGGAACAAGAAATTTCCAAGATTAAAATCTCTGTTCCCCTCACTGAATTAGTCACCCAAGATGTCTATAGATCACAAATTTTGAAATATTTAAACATAGCAAAAAATAATGACACTGTTAACCTTAATGATGACCAACCAGAGCTCTTATTTGGTCCTAAGATTGAGGGAAGATACCAAGAAGGGCCAGTTCCTCCATTTTATGTTAGTTTGAAAATTCATGAAATTTTTTTACACAATGCTATGCATGATTCAGGGGCCTCTCATAACTTAATGCCCAAATCAGTAATGGAGAGTCTAGGCCTTGAAATTACTAGACCATACAAAGATCTATATTCCTTTGACTCCAGCAGAGTGAACTTTTTAGGTTTGATCAAAGACCTTTGTGTGAACTTAGCTCAAATTCCAACCAAGTGTTTAGTGATGGATGTTGTAGTGGCTGATGTAGCACCCAAATATGGTATGCTGTTATCAAGATCATGGGGAGCTTACAAGGAACAATGCAGATGGATATGACATATGCTACCATTCCTGTTTTCAATCAGACTAGAAGACTTTATAGGGAATCTCACATGCAATACATAGTCAGTAGCCAAGAGAGATCGGAAAAATCCCCTCTTTATTCTAGTCATACAAGCCTTGACTCATTTATTCTCTTCAATCATGAAACATTTAATGAGCAAGAAACCTTAATTGACTTAGTGGCCACCCCTCATTATAACATAATGGTAGATACAGAAAAGGAGGAATATAAGACAATAATATCAAAACAGTTTTCCAAATTAGAAAATCACAGCAAAAAAATCACAGGTTTAGAGCTACAAAACATTCATCCATTGTTTTTCAACCTTGAGGGTCAAGAGAAGAGTCCTCAACATAATGAAGAACATGAGGAACTAAACCAATTTCAACATAGTGCTGACTTACAAGAGAAATTTAAAATCACGCAAGATAAAGGGGAGGGTAGCCAAACTAGTAATTCTAAAAATAGTACTCTCTGGAAAATGAATTTTGATGGGTCTTGCACTAAGAATAATGCCAAAGCAGGCATATGGATACACAACACTGAAAACAATCATGGTGAAGGGCATTCCTACAGATTAAGTTTTCAATGTTCAAATAACATAGCTAAGTACGGAGCCCTCCTTTTAGGCCTACATTTATTGAAGAAATTAGGGGCCAAAAGGATAAAAATTCATGGGGATTCAGAGTTGATTATTAGTCAGGTGAATGGGGAATATAGTGCCAAACACCCCAGACTTAGAGCTTATAGAAATGATGTCATGGACTTATTAAAAACATTTGATGAATTCCAACTTATCTTTGTCCCAAGAAACCAAAATGTCCTTGCCAACGGTTTAGCCTTTGCTGCTAGAACTTGTCTAACACCTTATGAGACCAAGCAATGCACCACCCAAGTCAAATTTAGACCAGCTGTCCCAAAAAATAAAAAATACTGGAAATTTTTTGATGGAGATAAACAAATAAAATACTTCCTACTGTCCAGAAATGAATTTGAGCCACTAAGTTCAGATTCAGATTATGAAAATGACTGTCCTATTGAAGAAAATCTACTTGATGAAGAATTAAAGTCTCCAAAGATTGCTAAGATAAACATGCTATCTAATAAACTTGAACATAAAATAGAAATTAGTTTAGATTTAGAAAAAGAAGACTTAGAAATGCTGCAATATAGCACTCAAAGCTTGCCAAAAGGACTAGTCCCATTAGAAGAATTGCTTGATTTCAATGATGTTGCCAAAAAACCAAAACTGGAACCTGTTGAAACCGAAGTAGAAGAATGTAACATAGGCAGTGAACAAAAACCAAAAATGATCAAACTGTCTAAAACCTTACCAACTCACATAAAACTGAAATACATTGAGCTCTTTAAGGAATTTTCTAATGTATTTTCATGGAGTTATGAATATCTAAAATCATATGACACAAAGATAATTTAGCACAAGATACCCCTTAAGGAAAAACATAAACCTTTTAAACAAAAATTAAGCAGAATAAACCCTTTCCAATTACCTCTAGTAGAAAAATAAATTAAAAAGATGTATGAAGCTGAAATTATTGTCCCTGTTAGATACTCAGAGTGGGTATCTAATCTTGTGTCAGTGAGGAAGAAAACAAGAGAAATAAGGCTTTGTATTGATTTTTGAAATTTAAACAGAGCCTCATTAAAGGACAACTATCCCTTACCCAAGATGGATCACATTTTACAAAGGGTAGTTGGTTCTAAGAAGATTTCTTTGTTAGATGGCTTCTTAGGTTACAATCAAATTTTGGTACATCCTGATGATCAAATCAAAATAGGCTTTACCACACCTTGGGGTAATTTCATGTATGTGAAAATGCCCTTTGGTTTAATGAATGCTGGTGCTACATTTCAGAGAGCCATGGATATTGTATTCTCAGAAGAATTAGGCCTCTTCATCATTATTTACCTTGATGACATCACTATTTTTTCCAAGACAGATGAAGAACACCTAGAACACTTGAGAAAAGTCTTTGAGAAATGCAGAAAATATGGGTTATCTTTAAATCCAAAGAAAATAATGTTTGGTCTCCAAGAAGGCAAACTACTTGGACACATCATATCAGAAGCGGGGATAAAGATAGACCCAAAGAGGATTGATGGTATATTGCAAATCAATCATCCTAGAAACATCAAGGAACTTCAATATTTCATCGGGAAGATTAATTTCGTGAGAAGGTTCATACTCAATCTGGCTGAACTCCTTAGAAACATAAAAAATATGCTCAAAAAGGAAGAAGGAGTTAAATGGACCTTAGAAGCAAAGAAATCATTTGAGCTGGTAAAACATGCATTAACCAAAACACCAGTTCTCATTAGTCCTGATTTTACAAAGGATTTTTTCATTTGGATCAGAACACACAGTGGTGTTGTCCTATTACATAAAAACTTGAAGGGACAAGAGAAACCAATTGCATTCTTTAGTAAGGCATTAAGAGATGCTCCTTTGAAGTACAATGTCATGGAAAAACAAGCCTTTGCTTTAGTCAAAGCCTTAAAAGACTTCAGAGTTTACATTTTACATTCCCACATAATTGCATCTGTGCCAAATTCAATTGTAAAAGACATTTTAACCCAGGATCTAGATGGCAAAAGAGGAAAGTGGATTGCTATGATACTTGAATATGATTTATAAATCAAGCCCACTAAGCTCATAAAAGGCCAAGGACTAGCAATATTAATGGCCGAGTCTAATTTTGAAGCTCTTGGTATAAACATGTTAGATGCATTAGATGAACAGGAGGGGTTGTCCACTCCCATTATTGAAGATCATTTTCTGTTTTCATCTTGGTATGCTGATGTTTATATGTTTTGCTCAATTTAAATACACCTCCCGGTTTGTCTAAAACAAAGGCAAGATTTTTAAAGTTTAAAGCTGTAAATTACTGCATTTTGGATAAATGTCTATATTGGAAAAATGCTAGTGGATTATTGCTTAAATGTTTGCCTGAGAATGATGCAGATAAGATCAAGCATGAATTACATGAAGGAGAATGTGGAGGCCACCTCTATTGGAAGACAACTACCAATAAAATCCTTAGAGTTGGTTACTATTGGCCCACCCTCTTTCAAGATGTCCACAAAATGATTATTGCTTGTCACAAGTGCCAACTCTTTAAAGGCAAAAGAAAATTGCTTCCCTTACCTCTGCAACCAATCACTGTTGAAGCTCCTTTTCAACAGTGGGGTCTAGAATTCATTGGGGAGATCCAACCTCCCTCATATGCCCAACATAGATGGATCCTCATTGCAACAAACTATTTTACCAAATGGATAGAAGCCATCCCTTATAGACAAGCCACTGACTCTGTCATCATAAAATTCCTTAAAAATCATATCCTATCTAGATTTAGCTATCCTAAGAAGATTATCACTGACAATGCTGCTACATTTGGATCCAAAAATATGGTTGAATTCTGTCATAAATATCAGATTACCTTGGGCCATTCTACTGCTTATTACCCTCAAGGTAATGGGTTGGCAGAATCCTCAAACAAGAGTTTGGTGAATATAATCAAAAAGTTGCTGGAAGAAAATAAGAAATCATGGCACACAAAGCTAGTACATGCACTATGGGTTGACAGATTAACACTTAAGAAATCAATTGGAATGTATCCCTACCAACTAGTTTATGAAGCAGATGCAATTTTTCCAATCGGTCTAGGAGTGCCAGTCATGAAGCTGATCCAAGAAGTGCAGTCTGAGGATAATGATATGAAAAGAAAAATCAATCAAACTATACATCTTCAACAAACCAGAGAAGAAGTCTACAACAGAGCTCTACACAAGTAAGAAAACATCAAGAAGCTGTTTGATAAAAGGACAAAGGCTAGTGATTTCAGCATTGGTGACAAAGTTTTGAAGTGGGATTCCAAGAGAGAAGATAAGGGCAAACATGGAAAAATTGATAACTTATGGCTAGGCCCTTATCTCATTCATTCTACTACTGGTAACAATGCTTATTTCATGCAGGAAGTGAATGGAACTGAACTTCTTGGAGGTCCTGTCAATGGCAGGATGCTCAAGCATTACTTCTGTCAAGAGTCATGAGTTTCAAAGCTTTTTACTTTCCATTGTAAATTATCATTGTCTGAACATTGCATTCAAAATTAGAAAAATAAAAATACAAAAACAATATAAAAGAAAAGAGGGCAGATAAAAACAAGAAAGGTACATCCCCATACCAAAAAAGAGAGACAAAGTTTGAAAGTGTGCAAGCTCAAATGCCACTCCTAAAAACACACTTCTAGTTAGTCATACAACCTAATCATGACCAATTAGTTTTCAATTTACTGCTGATAGGTTAGTGAATTAGATCAGCCAAACAACTTAATCTTGGCTTATCAGTAATGTAGATTAGGATAGAGAAAACAATGGTTCTAAAAAGCTCAATACTTGAACCAAAAAGAAAGAGGAAACAACTCAAACAAGACCAAAACCAGAGCTGAAGAATAATGAAGGATGTTTTAATTTTTAGATCTTAAGCCTTCACAATTTTGTTTTACTATTCTGCAAATAACAGTCTATGTGCAACTTGTTTTTATGTCATAGATCTGCAGCAAGTCAGACTGCTTAATCCTGGCTTGGCTGCTTTTAAATTTCCTGTTTTAGAATTTAGAAAATAAAGGTCTGTCAGACAGTCTAATCCTGACAGATAGTAGTTAGGTATAGATATTTTGTGAACTCAACTATTTAGACTAAGTTCATGGAGAAATAAGAGTAGAAATAGATTAGTTTCCTGTTTTCAAAAATAATAAAAAGTTTATGAAAAGGTTTGCAAGTCCAAGTGCACCTTCTGAAGAAAAAATGTTAGGAAGTAGGTTGTGTAGGTAGGTGTTTGGGAAATAATTTTTTGCTGATATATCAAGTTCTAAGTCATTTTTGTTAGCAGTTGATAATAATATTATCAAAGTGGAAGGCATTGGTCAGCTTCCAGAGAAAATTGTCTACAGTTCTTAACACCTTCAAGAAGATGCCATCCCCATGTGGAGCCACTATTAGCCACCTATAAAAAATTGTCATACCAAATGGTGGCTAAATCTTTTTTAGCCTTCAAGAAACAATTCATTTCCAAATTGTGAGTTCTTGAAGTCTTATGATGATAATTACCCTTTGAGTTAATCTTCACTGTTGTTTCACTGTTAGTCCTAAAGTACCTACTGTTTACCAAGAAAGACTGCTTAAAACTCCATTCTTCATTCATTCACTTCACCATTTTATTCTTATAAGTCTCCATTTTCCATCATTTCATTCTTCCTTTCACTCACAAACACTTTAATTTTCACCCTTATTTCCTTCATAAAATCCTTCTAAACCTTTCATTTTAACCTTCAAAAACATCAAAACCCCCTTAAAACCTTATATTTCCCCTTTATTTGGTTTTAAATTCCCTTCTTTCATCTATCGAAACCCCCCATTTGGCCTTTAAAATCCTTAGTTTAAGCCTAAAATCAGTCTTCTGCACTCTAAGGGTCTTAAGCACCTAAGGGCTTATTACCTTTAAGCCTTTTCCTCATATAACCTTAGCCCGCAATCGGGCGCTTAGAACATAAAACCCCATGCAAAAACCCCTTTTCCCTTCTATTTTCCATTCTCGACATATAATATTAAAAATGAATCTGGACCATTGATCTCTGCAAATGAACGGCCATCGGGCCCAATCCTTCTGCTCATCCATCCTACCTTACCTTTTCCTCCATCTATATATCTGATCCCTCTTTTAATCCTAACCTTTCATCAAAAAGATCCGACGTTCAGGACTTAACCCGATAAACCAACACCTATCCGCTATGTGACAAAGCAACCATACGTCATCACAGGGCCCCACTACTTCCCTCCTCCGCACACCTTTCATATCGCATTTTTTCCGTGATGTTGGATTTGGGTCCTCCGATCCAACGTTTGACAATGTGTATCGCAAAATTTTTGTGCCTAAAGTTTAACGCTCAAAAATTTTGCGAAATAGGCAATTTCGAAGATCCATGTGTCAAGTAATGTATGGGATCGCATTTTTTCAGGCAATACCACCTACCCCCCAAATATTTTTCAAAAACCATCCCCGGTTTTCCGCCTTACTGCCGCTCTCCACAACGATGCCTTCGCTTTTAATCCCAACCGTCGGTCTCTGAGATCGATCGACTCGTATTATATCACAACCCCATTCGTTTGCCATTCATCTATTATCCCAAATGCTCCATCGAAATATCTCCACCGTACATCACTTAGATCGGACGGTCCTGATTTAATCTCGCCCCCATTCATGTTCCAAGTAACTTTCTCCTGAAATATTTCACCGAGTAATATCGAGCGTTGATTGTCCTAATCCAATGGCTCCTGTTCACCATCGCGCCCAAACCTCCATTTGCACCTGGTTAGGTGCTATGCTAGGGTTTTCCTTCCATTTTTCTGTTGCATCCATTCATCCTGATGGTTTCGGCTGCTTCCATTAAACCTCCAAAGCAGTTTCAAAACCTATCTTTTCAAGATCTATATAATTTTCATTTGTTTTGTGCAGGTTCTATGGAGTTTTCCCATAGTTATAAAGATAACGTGAAGGCCAAGAATGACGATTCCAAACCTTCAGTACAGGAAGGGATTTAAGGAGTTTTCAATTCCACAGTCTCGGTCGATAGATCATGATTATCAATCCATTTAACAGAAACCCTCCAACTCCATAAAACCATTTGTGTCGGAGAAATAAAACAAACAAAGTGTATCAACAATGAAGAATTAACGATAAAGGGATTAAACCCAGAGCCTGAAGATCAAGGTTTTTAATCCACAGGTTAAAGAGATTAAGACATTGTCAAATAATGAAGACTTAAAGATGAAGATCGAGGCTAATTAAGCCTAAACACAGAACAAAAATAAATAAAAAGTGTTTTAATGTAAACAGAGAAAAATATCAGTAAAAGAGGTCTCCATTGCCACATCAGAGACCATTCATCTTCTTCAGCTACCAAAAGTGCCACCTGCGGTTTCAATAAATCAAATGAAGGCATAGTTATTGCCCAGTCAGAAGATATTTTCCTAAAGACAACTGAATAGTTATTTCAAACTAAAAACATATTTGAAACTATCAGTAGAGTTATTGTAAAAGATAAAAAGACCCTTAAAGTCAATATTTTTGCCCACTAAGCCTAAAAAGCAGAAATGAAATAAATTAAACATAGTTGTAATTTAATGCTTTCCTGCCTTATGCCTTGCATGGTTTTCAAGGCTAGGAATTGAATTTAGTATAGAATTAATGATACTCAACCCTAAAAACTCTTCCACCTCCTCATTTCCTTATAAAATCTCCTTGAGGAGCACATTGTAAAGGGTTGGTTGTTGGACTTTGATGTAATAGTTGTTGTATCGAATCATTGTTGAATGTAAATAAGTTCTGAAGCTCTGAAGCTCTGTTAAGTTATTGAAGAAGATAGGCTGAGAAGAGAAGTTGTTGCTATGATGAAACATTGGACATGTAGTTTGTAACTGGATTGGCAATCAATATACAAGCTGATTTTTGGGATCCTGGTCTATATCATTGGTGAAGTAACTCTTACTGTTATTGTTTTCCTTTCATGTATGCCATTTTTTTTACTTTTCTCTGATAAAGAACAGCAAGCATAGAGCTAGGATTTACTTCTAAAAGTACCCCACTATCACTGATAAGATTTCGCTATATGTTTTCTGCTAATTGTGATATTTGAGAATGACTTAAATTAAGTATAAACATTATCAAGGAATGTTGGTTAGTCCATGTCTTGATGTGAAAAACTTGAAAGGAAGTTCTTGAATGATATTTTCATTACATGCTAAGTAGAGTTAAACTAGGAAAGTTTATGGTTTTCCCTGTCTTCTAGTTCTTTCTCCAAAGGTTGTTTGAAAGTTTCCCTAAGAGTATGCTAAAAGCACGCCATGATTTTAATACATCTAACCTGATCTTAAGCTGCACTTTGTTTTCTTATTTGTTTTCATCCCTTCTGAAAGTAGTCTAGTGAGATTACTGGATTGTTGTCTGATAAGTTAGCTTTAATACAAGCTTGTCCATAGAAGTCTATGGTTAACCCTGTCCTTTGGTTGGTTTCAAACAGTTGCTTGAAAAGGCTTTTCTTGTATGGTAAGGTGATAAATCCTTGTTGAAATTATTGGATTTTTCCACTTTCACAACACTTTTAATGTTCCATTCCATCATTTAATCTAAAGGATCTTTTGATATAGATGACTTTCCCCTTGGACCACTCTTGAAATTTTTGTACAATTAAACCCTTTTGTGACTCCATTGCCCAATGGATTAAAGATTATTCACACTAATCCTATCTACTGAATACTTCTAAATATACTTGCATCTTCACCCTTTGAAACTCTTTCATTTTGTGATATTCCATCCAATTAAAGATCATACCTGACCAACCAAACAAACAAAAAACCTTGTTATTAATAACTAGCCTAATATCATACTAAAAGCCTTAAAGATCATATCCTTAAACACATATATAGAGAGATCCCTCTCTGGATTCAAGAGGGCTAGATCCTAGAATCCCAAAGTGGTTTTTGATGTAGTCTCTATACCATTTAGTCTTGCCATTCTACTAAATTACAGAGGCCTAACACCACCCTGAGCTAACAAGACTATTCATTATTATTTTGCATGAAAAAAAATTTAATCTTGCCTGGGTCACCTTTGAGTTGTTTGCAGATGCCATTTCTAATGCTACAGGAATACCAAGTGTGGGAGAAAAATGGTTCAAGCAAGCAAACCTAGACATGAGTTACTTTGAGCCATATCTAAAACCTAGGTATAAAGACCACCACAAGTCCATCTTTCCTTTTTCTCATCTGCTTGATAGATATGCACCCATGATGAGGATAATCATTAAGTATTTCACATGTGAGGGAAGGTTTTCCCACCTCTACTCATACCACATCCGAATTCTTATGCATTTCACCAGAGTTAGGGTGCTGCATATACCATATTATCTTTACTGAAGCATTGAAAAAATAGCCTACATAGTACAAAAGAGAAACTACCATCAAAAAATGCAAAGCCTTTTCCATCATTCACTTATCAAGATGGTAGTTATGCACCAACTCCAACAGAAGGACATTCCATGGGATACCTTCATTGCCCATGAGGTTTTCACTACTCCACATGACCATCATCAACAAAATGTCCCTTCATCATCCCATCCTACAAAATCCATTCCTCCATCACCTCCTGCTGATCATACATATCCACCCACTCACATTCCTTCACCCTGATATCATGATGAGAAAGAATCAAGCAGTGATGGAAAAAATGAGACAGATGGAACTAAAATGAGTAGCATTGAGTCGCTTCCTTTGACCTACTGGAGGGGATACAGGCATGTGTTTGTTGCCCTTAAGAGGAAAGGGGCCATGCATTCTACATCAACAAAAAATCTTGACAAGGGTAAGGAAGAGTTCATATAGGAGGTCATTTTTGAAGAGGAATGGCTACTCCCGATTACTCATGTAGGCCAACCACAGGCAAGAGGGGGCCTACTAACCATTTCTTTTCATTACTAGCCCTTACCTATCACTTCGCTTGCCATATACCATAGACCCCTTCCTGTAACTCACCATATAGAATGACATCACCATGCCAAGTCATAGAGTGGAGTGCCATCCATTGTGCTTACTCCGTACAACTAGCCAACCCCTTACCTAGTGGAGCTCCTACTTCATATCTTCACCCCCAATAGAGTAGAATACTCTAGAGAGCCAGTAGCATAGAGGCAGGACATTACTAAGATAGAGCCATGAGAGTCAACATTCCACAACACCGACAACTAATACCAGGTGACAATTTCTTACTATGTATTTCTGCCAGCTCCACCAACTAGACATTGTTATTTAGACTCCCTCTATTTCCACTAGACAGAAAGCCCAACCCACATGATAAACATGAAACTAAGCAAGAGTTTCAGCTAATTTACCTTGAAAGTGAGGATGAGGATGAGGAGAGGATCACAAACATGCTGCTCAAAAGCAAGGATGCTAAGATTAGTGAACTTCAAGCTAATATTGGTAGGGAAAAGAATGTGATCAACTATCTTGAGTTAGAAAATTAGCAGTTGGAAACAAAGCAAGCCATAAGTGAGGTCAGGGCAATCAGAGCTCAGAAAGAGGCCAGAAAATCCAAGGCATTGCTATATGAGACCTTGGGCACTTTTGATGACAGTGAAGATGAGGAAGAACAACTTCCTAAGAAGAGGCCAAGGACAATTGGGTTGAAGAAGGCTTTAGCCAGGGAAAGAGAGAAAGAGGTAGAGTTGGAAGAGCAACTCACTCCAACTGAGCTGCTTGCCATGGAAATTAATGGAGATAGGGAATCTTAGTTGTAGAGGGAAAAATTACACCTAGAAGATCAACTATATAAGGCCAAGAGATACATTTACTTGCAAAGGAAAATGGCAAGGCATTATGCTTTGAGAAATAGGATTGCAAGCGCTAAGATCAAAAGATCCCTTGCAAAGATTCAAGCAGAAAATGAGTCAAAGGATAAGGTAAAACTAGATATCCTTGCTAATGTATCCCTCCAAGCATCCAAATCATGATCATCAAGGTAAGTTCCAAATTTTGGCACTTGGTGCAAATTTTGAGTTTTTGACTGTTTGGCCAGCAGGAAAAAGGGCCAAACCCGTAGCACCACTGGCACTGCACTCTTTTTTGGGGAAATCAAATGACAAATGGATTACATATTCATGATCCACATGGCAATTACATCATCCATATAACATTTCAGGCCATTTGGAGCAAAACTGGTCCCTCAAAAGGGCCAAAAACCACCTAAAAATCACCTTTCTGCCCTCTTTTCAGCAATGGTGCTGTGCCCTTAGCAGTATTAGGAGAATATATTTTTGGTAAGGAAAATGGGCACCATTTTACAAAAAAAAGGAATATCTAGAAACTAGACAGGAAAAAATTTCCAATGAGCTATCATGGAACTCATTTGGACACCGGGAAGGCCTCCAAAACTCAGCTACAAAACTGGTGATTTTTCCAGTCTCGGTGCTGCGCGTTTGACCTGGTGCTGCACCCTTGTACCCTGGAACTGCGCCCTTACCAAAAATTAAACAAAAGACATCAGAACTTATTGAGAAATATATTTTGAATTCCTTAAGGACAAATATCTCCAAAATTAGCTGAGGAGTTATTGTTAGAAGTTATTTTTGCATTTAATGAGTTTTGGATATTTTTCCTTGGGCCTTGGATGGTATCAAATGTCAAAGCTCCTTAAATGTGTAATAAATGATATTTTTGAAAACCCTATCTAGGTTTTACCTCCTCACTTGGTAGTTAAATACTGCATGTGAGCTTCATTATGCTGTTGGTTGATTATTGAGATGAATATTACATAAACTTGGAGTTGTGAAGAAATTGGCTTTGGAGCTTTGTGAATGTTTAGGATTGAATGTCAATGAAGCAAGCACATTCATAGGATTCATGAACATGGTTAATGGTGATTTTTTTCTAATTTAGTAATGGTTTCCTTCAGTTTTCATATTGTTTCATCCTTTCTCTTGCAATAGAACAAAAAATTTAGATTAAGATATGTTGTTGAGAGGCACCTTAATTATGTCTACCTTCTGTTGTTTAGATGTTTTCCTCTGCTAGGTCCGATTGAAGAATTATTAATTTCTTTTTTCTTCCACTTAGCTTTTTGTCTTGAAAATGATTTAATGGAGCCCAGCCAAAGAAGTTTATGGTATGCCCTGTCCTTTAGTCCATCTTGAATAGTCACTTTGAAGGTCTTTTATAGTTTGATTAAGGAATTTAGGAGTTCCCTGCTCTCTATGGTTTTCTAGATTGTTGTTTAGAATTTTACTTGGTGAAGTTTGGCCAGAGAAGTTTATAGAGTGCCCTGTCCTTTGGTTATTTCTTAAGCATAGTAATCTTGAAGGCCCTTCTTGTTATAGTATATGTCAAAGGATTCTTAATTTCCTTTTAAACCTACTATGTTCACAATTTAATGTTCATTTCACACTCACAAAAGCTACTAACATCCATTTGTCTTTGTTAACTTGCCCTGTGAAACACCCTTGATTCATTGTTGTCCTTTTTAAGCCTTTCACAGACCCCATAGCCCAATGGTTTAAATTTCTCTTACTATATCTGTTCTTATTGACAAGCAACCCAACCAAACAAAACAAAACAAACAAACACTATCAATTTAACTAGCCTAAAATCAGCATCCTAAAACAAACAAGTCATATATTTTTTACAAATATAGAGAGATCCCTCTCTGAGCCCATGAAATCTAGGTTCTAGGACTCCAAAGTTGGTTTGGTGTTACCCTTGTCTATTTGGTCTTGACAACCTGACAAATTACAGGGACCTAACAACAAAGATGATTAAAGTAGAGACTGAAGAAATGGAGGAAGAGAAATAAAATCTTTGGAACATGGTTTTCGATGGAGCTGTAAACAAAGAGGGAACATGAGCTTGCATTTGGATTACAAATTCACAAACAGGTAAACTTACAGCCCATTCATACAAATTAAACTTTCAGTGTACCAACAATATTGCTGAGTATGGAGCTTTTATTTTAGGATTGAAAATGTTAAAAAGGTTAGGAGCTAAGTGAATCTATGTTCATGGAAATTCAGAGCTTATAATTAAATAGATAAAGGGTGAAAATTTGGCCAAGCTTCCTAGACTTAGAGCATATAAGAATGCAATCCTTGATTTCCTACAACATTTTCCCAAATATGGACTTTCTACCATTCCTACAGACCAAAATGTCCTGGTTGATGCTTTAGCCACTTCAACCAGCACTTTTAAGATGACATTTAACCCCAATAAGAAATTTGAAATTGAATTAAAGCATAGGCCTGTTGTGCCTGGTAATATCAGATATTGGAATTTTTTTTGCAATGATAAACAAATAATTTTTTTTCTAAAATTAGAAGACGAATTCGAGTGTACACATATAGATATAGATAATGATGTAGAATTAAATAAGATTGAAGTAGTGTTAAAAGAAGTTAGTGATGATTCAAAACCTTTAGAAGTTTTACAATTAAATGATAATTTGTTGCCCAAGGGACTAACACCTTTAGAAGATATGTTTGATTTCAAAGATGTAGGCAAGAAACCCAAGATTGACCCAATAGGAGATAAGGATGAAGATTGCAACATCAGAACTAATGAAAAACCTAAGATCATAAGACCATGCAAAAATTTTCCTCTTGAAAAAAAAGAGCAATATATCAAATTGTTTAAAGAATTTTATAATGTTTTCGCCCGAAGTTATGAAGATTTAAAATCTTATGACACCAACATCATTCAACATACTATCCCACTTAAAGAAGATCAAAAACCTTTAAAAAAAAATTATGTTGAGTGAATCCAATCCTATTACCTCTAATTTGTAGAATAATTAACCAAAATTAACACTCGTAAAAAATATGAGAGACATAGAAAAACCACACATGGCAGAAAAGGCCACAGCCTTAATATATTCCTCACTTTATCATTATTAAAATAATGTTTATGATACATATAAATACATGAAGAAGTTAGTCTCAAGATAGTGTGTCTATCTTGGAATCTTTGGTCGAGAAAATATCTCAACAACACATTAATCTAGGAGCCTAACTAGTTGAAGAGAATCTCTCAACCAACTAGGCCTAAAGTGACTCCTAACTATGAGGAACAAAATCAATCTAGAAAGGTAGGATTAAATCCTAACTTTCATGATTTTAATTAATTTAATTATTTAGACTTAGAATTTTTTAACATATGAGAGTGAGGCTAATATTCCCCCCTCAATGATAAGTCCAAAATAAGAACTAGGAACCATCTTCCAAGTTCTCATGTTGAAACTATTGATCCTCAAAAATACTGCCTAAAAAATTGCCAAAGCTGGATGCTAAAAAAAATTCAATCTGAAGATAACATGAGTCAACTACAAGTCTAATTCATCTTTGAATTTTTGCTTGACAAATCTAGCACGTGCCAAGCTGCAAAAGGATCCATCTGTCCTTTTCTTATAATCAACATCCTTTATCCACTGAAAAAATTGTTGATAATTCCCATTGGAGAGTTTTCCGATGTCGAAACCACCCACTGGCTACTTGATCTTGGCTGCCCACTGACTGCTTTGATATTGACTGCCCACTGGCTACTGATGATAATCGTCCACTGGCTGATGATGTCAAAAAAAATTGAATGCTACTTTTGTGGATGCTGTCAAAATTTTTTTGCTTAGTTTCTTTGTAGATGTTGTTGAAACTTTCAGTCTGACAACCTTCAATTCCATTATTTATCATTTCCCCCCCTTTGTTAGCTGAAAGGAGAGACAATCGACATTTGATTTTTGACCTCCCCCACTTCAGGTGTAGGAGAGTTACACCATATTCATTTTACTAGAAAAGTTGTCTTCATGTGATACTGGATCTATCTATAACACATAGACAATTGTTTGACTGGAGATGACCACTTCCAAGGATCAATCCATGCATAATTGATCTTGACTCTAGGTGGTTGATTTCGCTTACTACATATTTCTGATGAATGATTTTTCTTGCCACAATGGTGACAAGGATGGAGGTCAAAACATGTACTCTCAATATGGCCATTTTGCTTACAATGGTTACACTTATTATGAGCATTATCTAGAAATTCTGCGCTGACAAACTACAATGGTTTTAAGTAATGTAGAACACACGAATTGTTGTCTTTGTTATAACCTAGGCCATGTCAATTTTTGTTGAAGGATATTTCTTCCCAAGTTCTGATAACTTTCTTGGAAAGTCTATCCTATTTTTGTTCTTCATACTTGTTGTTATTGCTAACGTTGTTTCCTTGATTTATTAAATCTTATGTATCACACTCGACATCAGTCATTAATAGTTCATCGGTTTGACATGTTGTATAAAAATGATCAATTTGATCTTTGGTACTAATTTTTGCATCATTAAGTAGTACAACTGGCTGAATAATATCACTTGTATCACAACTAACATCAACTTGGTGGTTTAGATCAAATGTATCACAACTTTCATGAACTTGCTGGATGAGGTCTTCAGTGTCACAACTTGCATCTAACCTCTCTGTAAATTGTGCATCTAGTAAATCTTGATTTTCACTTAACTTAATTTGGAGTGCATTGATGAGTTTTTATTTCATCTCAAACTTAATTTGAAAGTCTTTCACTGCTTCTAATGTGCCGATCATTTTATCGATTAATTTTTTATTCTACTTCAACTTCCATTCCAGTAATTCAATTGTATTATGTAACTCATGATTGCACTCTTTCAACTCTTTAATTTCCAGCTCTACACTTTGAAGAAATTTTCCACCTTTTCCCATTATAACATGCTTGATTGTACTGGCTCGCTTGATTGAGTTTATTACGCTCTCTTGCTTTGGAACTTGCTTGATCTCTTTCTTGGTGAAACTTGTTTTTCTTGATTCACACTCACTTGAACTTTGTGAATGCTTCAATTAACTTCACGCCTGCTTGAAATTTCTATTAAAAATTGATTACTTGAACTTAGGCTTGCTTGAATGCCTGCTTCAATCAGTTTCAGGCTCACTTGATGTTGTGAACTTTGCACTTCCTTGAATTTACTCACTTGATTGTGCTTATTTACAAAAGAAGGGTGTCGAACACTATTAAAAATTCACCCAAGAGAAAATGCTTACAATGACAAGTTCAAATAATCTTGATGACTCAATTGAAGATAATAGACTTACTTGAATTCCTTGTCAATTCAAACTTCGGTGTCAGTTTCAATCGAAAATGCACCCTTACAATTCAAATCAGTTTTTTATTTGAATTGGATTACAAGTTAACTTACACCTTTTGATTTACAAGTTACACAAAAATAGTTATTGATGTCGACGGAGGCTTGTCGTGGAATGCTTGAGTTTGAAACTTCATTAACTTGATTTCCTTAATTGAATGATGTGGAATTGTTTAGAGAATGTTGATGTTGACAACTTGATATCTTTGATTATGTGTTGTAGCTTCTTGATTGCTTGTATGCTTGAAGAGAACTTATTCTATGAAGCTTCTTGATTTCTTGTATGCTTTATTATGTGCATGAATTTGTTTAATTTTTTTTTTACTCCATGTGTAGCGTTTTAAAAAGATGGTGTCAAAACTAAACACAAAAAATGCACAATCAAGAATCTAGAAAAGCATGTGCCATCACAAATGTACTCATGGTGTACCTAAGATCCCATTATTCATTTTCGCGCAGATCTAGGACACTTCAACACCACACAAAAAAATTATGTCTTTATTAAATATTGAGGTACATCATCTTTCACTTTGATAACATCGTCAAGGAATCTTCTCAAAGTTACAGAACTCCTTGGAAGAAAATTGTCTTCAAAACTGACTGAACCATCTACATGTAAAAACTTCAATAAAATATTAAAATGAACTCCTTAAAAAAAATACACCTTATCACTCCATTACAAGAAAATAAACTCTCACTTTATAAGAATCTCACTTGTCACTCCAAAATAAACCTTATCTCTCCAAAAGAAAAAAATTAATGCACCTTAGTACAAAATTAATCTCAATATTCACTTTTATAACTCCCAAATAAAAAAATATTTTATCCACTCCTTATATCTCCCAAAAATAAATAAAAATATTTCACAATTATCGCTCCAAAAAATTACTAAGCTAAAAAAATCACTCAAAAATTAGAAATTTCCAAATATAAGCTACACTTTATTCCTCCACACCTTATCTCTCCATTCATTTTAGTTTAAAAATGTAATAATTATTATTTTGTATTTTTCCCCTTAAATCACTTTATAAAAAAGTGGAAAAATCACTTTGTGGTCAAACTTAGAAAGCATGCATTATATGAGAATTAAAATTATAAAGAATGCACCATACTTATGAAATATTTTGGAAAAAAGTGGAAAAATCACTTTGTGGTCAAACTTAGAAAGCATGCACCATATGGTAATTAAAATTATAAATAATTATTATACTTATGAAATATTCTAGAAAACATTTGGGCACATCCCAGGCACAATTCAAGGGAGATGGGTTCCAGGGAGTTCACCATGTTGGCTTCTCCAAGTTGGTTCAACATTCGTGATGCAAGCTCCTATGCGATGTTTGCTCTAGGGATTCTTCTTTGGAGGTTTAAGAGTGGTCTTCTTCGAGTTGATCCAGGCACGATCGATCTTCCACAAGTCTAGTTTCTTCATGTTGATCTACGATGTTGGATTTTCTTCTAGTTGATCTATGTAGGTATTCATAGAAATTTATGAATTCAACATCAACACCTCTCTGCTGACATCAGGAAATCCATCACTTCAGAAAATTTCTTCCCTCGGCAGTGTTCAAAAAAGAATAACTGTGATTATCCTTTGCTTGATGCCATGACCTAGGAACTACAAATTTGGCTTGTGGCAAGTCTTACTCTTGAATTTTATTTGTCAGCAGATCCACCTTCACCAATGGACACTCAAAACTAGGTTTGCACAAATCAATAAAAATAACATACCTTTCAATGTATTCTGGGTATTTCAAGTTTGTGTCCATTTGATCTCGAACTCATTCACCACATCTATTTACAATGAAATCGTATCATCACACTTAGATGTTGGGTTCAGATATGTGAAAAATTTATAGAATTTAAAAATTAGTTCCAACGTGGCTTCTCACGATTCCTGACTCCACGCTCATGACCTTCCACGCATACATACTTTGACTAGTCTACTCTCAGCTTTCCCATTTCTAATTCATCATGTTAGGTCCCTATATTACTAGTATATTCCCTTATTGTTGTTAGTGTAACCCCCTTATTTTTATTATTGTACCCTTGTAACCCCCATTTTGTTATTATTGTGCCCTTAAATTATTATTGTTAGGTCAGCTAGGATTACATTGTGGCCCACTAGGATCACATTATGGCCCCATGGACTCCTATATATAGAAAGGAGGTTTTGTAAATTGTATCATCCAAGAATTTTCGCTTTGGGCTTTGGATTCTAGGGTTTCGCTGCTCTAAACAGGTCATCGTGGAATTTTCGCTATAAATTTTTTTCTACGAAGGTTCAGAATCTGAAATGTTAAGGGTGCGAAGCCGAAATTCTAAGGAAACTCATAAAAAAATTTCAAATCTTGGTTCGGAATATGTTCGGAGATATGATCTATGGAAGGTAGTTCTTTTTCAGGCTCCCGAATTTCATCTCAAAGAGGTGATCTTGGGAAAATATTCATAACTCTCTCTCTGAGCATCAGATTGGAGTTCCATAAAAATCGGTTGCAAGTAAATGGACTATAGTTTCGTGGCTATCAATTTCAGAGCCGAAGGACAAAATAGTGACACATGGAAAGTCGTACAAGTTAGCTCTACTGAACCAGTCCATAATTAGGTCATTGTGGGAGATTGGACACAACTTTGTCTTGGAGAATCCAAATTAGGTCAGACCTATGGCATTCGAAAGAGAATTTAGAGAGATACATTGGTGCCAAAATTCAAATATTAAAGTGCTGCAATCACAGAGATAATCCAATTTCAATATCTAGCTCCTCAAAAGAAAGAAAAAGATGTGTATTTTTTTTTTCCCGAATTGCATAAGTCTTGTTTGAAGAATCAATTTGAATTGATTCCGAGGGCATATTGTAGAATAGATATTAGTATTGGGTTCTAGAATATGCCTTGTAAAAATAATTGAACACCCATTAAGCCTTCAGAAGGCTCTACGATGACTCATGAAGATGAAGAATTGCAACATGATCTATCAAAATTACAAGAGCAAGTGCACCAAATTTCACTCTCGCAAAGAGCAACAAAAAATGAAATGGAAGTTTTGAAGAAAGGCATGGAAGCAAAGATGGATGGTTTGAAGAAAGGCGTGGAAGCTAAGATGGATGGCATGGAAACTGGCATGGAAGCTAATATGGATGACATGAAAAACAACATGGAAAACATGAAGAATGATCTAAAAGAAGACATGGGAGGTTTGACAAAGTTGATACAAGAAATGTTTCCTAATGGTGAAAAGATAGTAGAATAACCTCATGATGAGAAAAAAATAAATGTTAATCGTGATTTCATAAACTCTAATGTTGGCGGGAAGAACCACCATATTCCAAAAATGGATATGAGGAAGTTTGATGGAAAGGATCCTGTAACATGGATACTACAGATGGAGCAATATTTTGATCTCCATAATGGGCAAAACACACAAAAGGTACGCATTGCAACTTTACATTTAGAAAAAAATACATTTGTATGGTATCGATGGCTTTGCTCCCGTAAAAAAATTGTCACTTGCTCAATTTTTACGGAGGAAATGATAGCACATTATAAGGATACAAAGAGCAACACCTTCTTTAGCCAATTGATAAATCTCAAACAAAAGGGTTTAGTGGGGCAGCACATTGAGGACTTCCAAAAATTGAATATAAGGGTAACTGATATTCCAGAGGAACACAGGATTGATCTCTTCATAGGTACTCTAAAGGATAACATCCAACATGAAGTTCGTGTGTTGGAACTTGATTCATTAGAGAAGGCATTCAGGTTGGCAAGAAAAGTTGAATGTAAAATTATGGCGACAAGGAATCCTACCACTCAATTCTATAAAGAAGGAAGTGTTGCTACGCCTAGATTTCCACAACCTACAAGGTTGACACCACAAAAATTGGAAGAAAAAAGAGCAAAAGGGCTTTGCTACAGTTGTGATAGAAATACACTAAAGGTCATAAGTGTGTTGAGAAGAAATTATTTTACATAGATTGTGAAGAGGAAGAAGAAAATGAACAAGAAGAGGATATACACCAGGAACCAGCCCTAGAAGAGGAAGAAATGAATCTAACCATATCGTGTAATGCACTGGCAGGAATTACCACTCCTCAAACTCTCAAGATAGAAGGACAAATCAAGAAGAAAAAGGTAATAGTGTTGATTGATTCAGGTAGCACCCATAATTTTATTCATCGTAAGGTAGCCAAGGAATTAAATTGTTTCCTATACCCAGCACCAGAATGTCAAGTGATGGTTGCAAATGGAGGAACTATAAATTGCTCCAGAAAATGCCATAATATCAAGCTAACCATGGGGGAATATGTATTGACTAGTCCAATGCTTGCCATTCCTATGGGAGGTGCTGATGTTGTACTAGGAGTACAATGGTTACAATCTTTGGGGACGGTAGCTTTTAATTTTCAAGAACTTTTCTTGAAATTTTTTTCAGAAGGAAAGGAAGTTGAATTACGGGGTATTGCAGGGAAGCCAGGAAGGATAATAAGCTCTAATGTCATGACAAAGCTTCTAAAGAAAGAACAGCGAGGCGTAATTGCACAATTATGCTCACTAGAAGTTCCAACATCAAAATCATCTATTTCTGCAGATCTCCAACAAGTCTTGGACAATCATTCCAAGGTGTTTGAAACTCCCAAAGGACTCCACCTATTCGTGATCATGATCATGCTATTCATTTGATTCCAGGAAGTGTTCCTCCAAACATCAGGCCTTATAGATATCCTTACTTCCAAAAGAGCGAAATTGAACATATGATTGCGGAAATGTTAGAGGCGGGTATAATTCAACCTAGTCAAAGTTCTTTCTCTGCTCCTGTAGTATTGGTACACAAGAAGGATGGATCATGGTGAATGTGTCTAGATTATAGGGAGCTCAATAAGCTCACCATTAAAGATAAATTTCCCATTCCTATGATTGATGAATTATTGGATGAATTACATGGAGCAATTTATTTTACCAAGTTGGATCTTCGTTCAGGATATCATCAAATTAGAATGAAGACTCAAGATATTCCAAAAACAGCATTTCGAACTCATGAGGGTCATTATGAATTTTTTCTTATGCCTTTTGGCCTTACCAATGCACCTTCTACATTTCAAGGGTTGATGAATTCCATTTTCAAACCCTTCCTTAGAAAATTTGCGCTAGTATTTTTTGATGATATACTAATCTACAGCAGGTCTTGGAAGGATCATGTTGAACATGTTGACAGGGTGCTCAAACTATTGCAGGAGAAACAACTATATGCAAAAAAATCCAAATGTTTCTTTGGAGTACAAGAGGTGGAATATCTGGGTCATATTGTATCTCACGAGGGTGTTAAAGTAGACCCTAACAAAATGAAAGCCATTAAGGAATGGAAAGTCCCCACAACCATAAAGCAGTTGCGAGGATTTCTCGGGTTAACAGGGTATTATCGCAAGTTTGTTAAGAATTATGAGAGAATAGCAGCACCTCTAACAACATTATTGAAGAAAGATGCATTTTCATGGACTCCTGAAGCAACTAAGGCCTTTGAACATCTTAAAGAGGCAATGTGCCTAGCACCGGTCTTAGCTACGCCAGACTTCACAAAAACCTTTATTGTGGAATGTGATGCCTCAGAAAATGGAATTGGTGCTGTTTTAATTCAGGAAGGAAGACCCATTGCTTTTGAAAGTCATATAATCAAAGGAAAGTATTTACAGAAACCTATTTATGAGAATGAAATGTTAGCAATACTGCATGCACTAAAGAAATGGTGAACTTACCTAATGGGAAGACACTTCAAGGTAAAAACTGATCATGATAGTCTTAAAATTTTTTTGGAACAAAGACTATCTTCAGAAGAGTAGCAAAAATGGGTCACAAAGATGTTCGGTTATGACTTTGAAATAATCTACAAAAAAGGAAAGCTTAATGTTGTTGCAGATGCACTCTCAAGAAATAATGAAGAGGTGGAAGCATTGCTTTGTGCCATTTCTATTATCCAAACAGATTGGGTAACGGAATCAAAAGATGAATGGAAGAAGGAAAAATATGTATGGACACTCATTCAAAAGTTGCAGCAAGATCCTAGTACATCTTATACATTTAGTTGGAAAAACTTACCACAGGGTGAAGAAAGAATTTTTTTGGGATGGCCTTAAATCTGATATTCAAAAGTTTGTGTCTGAATGTTTGGTTTTCCAATAGAATAAAGTTGAGACAATTAAGACCCCGGGACTTCTACAACCTTTATCCATTCCAAGTCAACGTTGGGAGGATACTTCAATGGATTTTATCACAGGTTTACCTAAGTCCGAAGGAAAGAGTGTCATCATGGTGGTAGTTGATAGACTTACCAAGTATGCACACTTTTGTGAATTATCTCATCCATTTAAATCAAGTACAGTTGCTGCTACATTTATGGACAAAATTCAAAAGCTACATGGAAGCCCAAGGGTTATTGTGAGCGACAAAGATCCCATTTTTACTGGAAATTTTTGGATGGAGTTATTTTCTTGTTTGGGTACTCAATTAGCTCATAGCTCATCTTATCATTCTCAATCTGATGGTCAAACTGAGATAGTAAATAAATGTTTGGAAGGATATCTTCGTTGTTTTGTATCTGATAAACAAACACAATGGGTCAAGTGGTTACCTCTCGCCGAATGGTGGTATAACACTTCCTTCCATACTGCAGCAAAAATGACCCCATTTATGGCACTTTATGGATATCATCCACCATCCATCACATCATCTTTAAGGGAAAATTCGAAGGTTCAAGCAGTGGAAGATCACATCGAGCATCAGCAAGAAGTTCTCCAACTCTTAAAGGATAACCTGAATTGGGCACAAAATCGAATGAAACAACAGGCAGATCAACATCGCAGCGAGAGAAGTTTTGATGTAGGAGATTGGGTATTTTTACGGCTACAACCATACAAACAAATGTCCCTCAAGCAAGCTAAGAAGGATAATAAATTATCGCCAAAGCACTATGGTCCTTACAAGGTGTTGCAAAATATTGGTACTATGGCATACAAATTGGAGCTTCCTGCTTCTTCACGAGTGCATCTAGTTTTCTATGTTTCATGCTTAAAGAAGGTTATAGGTGAAAATCTTCCAGTTCAAACAATATTTCCAGAACTTGATGAGGAAGGAAAAATCATATTGGAACCAGAAGCGGTCACAGAAACAAGAACTCGACAACTACAGAATCGATCAATTTCAGAATATCTCATCAAGTGGAAGAACTTACCCACCGAAGATTCTACATGGGAGGATGAGAATTTTATACAAAAGCACCCAGAGCTACTCAAGCATTGAGGACAACACTTTTTTTGAAGGAGAGGGGCATGTTAGGTCCCCATATTACTAGTATAGTCCCTTATTATTGTTAGTGTAACCCCCTTATTGTTATTATTGTACCCTTGTAACCCCCATTTTGTTATTATTGTGCCCTTAAATTATTATTGTTAGGTCGGCTAGAATTACATTGTGGCCCACTAGGATTACATTATGGCCCCATGGACTCCTATATATAGAAAGGAGGTTTTGTAAATTGTATCATCCAAGAATTTTTCATTTATGTAATGTATTGGAGGTTTCCCCCTCGAAGTGGATTATTTCTAAGGCGTTGATATCTCTTTTCTTCTATTTTTGGAGCTTGTTACACAACACATCAACTTCTGTATGAAACTGGGGCATGAATTTCCAAATTTTAATTGTTCAGAATTCAAATTTCTTCAGAAGATGAAGTTTTTATTAGGGCACGATCTTCCTTGTTTAAAATCGCACATTTTCCTTCAACCATTTCATATCACTCCTATAGGCTTCGAAAAAAATGATTTTCAATTTCATCAAACAATTCCAGCCGCATTATTTCTCCCAATTAAAAAAAAACATTAAGAAAAAAATTCACAATGTTTATTTTGTTGATATTATGTTGTTGGAATTTAGGAACTAAGACCAAAAATATGTGTGATACCATGCACAAGCACAAAAAACACAACCACTCCACATGAGGGTTGCTCTAGAATGAGCACTCAACTAGGTAGATTGTTCTATTGGCTGCCACTTAATATTTCAAATCACAACTCATACACACAAATCTAGTTGGCCCCTCATAGTTGTACTTACACCAACAGATCATATCTGGCACTAATTCATTTAAATTCCCTCAGGCTGCAGGATGGTTCAGTTGTTAATATGTCGGTAACCATTATATTGGTGATTGATGATTGATAAAATTTGGTGTTGTAACTACTAAGAAATCTTTGTTCAGAGTAGTTAAATCGTGCATTCCATTCATTGGGATCTAAGATGCTGCTAAAATTGAAGCACCAAATGTGAAGGTAAACATCAATGTGGAAATAAAGAGAAATCCACACAAGAATCGGCAATGTAGTGTAGAGAGAGACCAAATTTTTTTGACTTTCAAGTATCTATAAAAATGAAAAGTTAATTCAAAATTAAATTTTCGACACACCTTTCAAAAACTGGCTAACATGCAGTGGTTTTTCCTATGACTTAGATATCCTTCTCTCCAAGGCGTTGGGCACTTAAACCATTGTTGATACACAACTCCTCCATTTAGCTACAGCTCTCAAAGCATCACAACAAACATAGATTTCACAAACATGCTCTGATACCACATGTAGAATAATTAACCAAAATTAACACTCATAAAAAATACCAGAGACATAGAAAAACCAGACATGGCAGAAAAGGCCATAGCCTTAATGTATTCCTCACATTCTCATTTTTAAAATAATGTGTATGATACATATAAATACATGAGTAAGTTATTCTCAAGATAATGCGTCTATATTGGACTCCTTGGTTGAGCAAATATATCAACAACACACTAATCTAGGAGCCTAACTAGTTGGAGAGAATCTCTCAAACAACTAGGCCTAAACTAACTCCTAACTATGAGGAACAAACTTAATCTAGAAAGGTAGGATTAAATCCTAACTTTCATGATTTTAGTTAATTTAATTATTTGGACTTGGAATTGTTTAACATATGAGAGTGAGGCTAACATAATTGAAAAGGAAGTCAAGAAACTTTTTGAAGCAGGGATAATTTTTCCCCTTAGATTTTCCAAGTGGTTTTCCAATCTTGTGCCAACCATAAAAAGACAAGTGAATTAGGCTTTGTGTTGACTTTAGTAACATAAAAAAGCCTCACTCAAAGAAAATTATCCCCTACCTAAAATCGACCACATATTACAGAAGGTAGTGGGTTCTAGTAGGATCTCCTTATTAGATGGTTTCTCAAGATATGATCAAGTTATGGTTCACCCTGATGATCAACATAAAACAACTTTTACCACCCCATGGGGCACCTTTATGTATGTAAATATTCCCTTTGGTTTAATGAATGATGGGGCCACATTTCAGAGGGAAATGGATTTTTCCTTTGCTGATGAAAAATATAGGTTCATAGTGATTTATTTGGATGATATTATTGTGTTTTCAAAAGCAGTGGAAGACCACTTATTACATCTATGAAAGGTTTTTAAAAAATGCAGGAAGTTTTGCATTTCACTGAATCCTAAAAGATCTTGTTTTGTCTTATAAGAGGGAAAACTATTAGGACATATTATTTCCAAGGAGGGTATGAGGACAAATCCTTATAGAGTTGAAGGAATAATTAAAATTGATCCTCCTAGAAATAAAAAATAAGTCCAGTCCTTCATCAATAAGATCAATTTCTTAAGAATATTTGTCCCAAACTTAGCGGAAATAATAAGGACCATAATTTAATAATATGTTGAGAAAATAAAATGAGATAAACTGTAACTCTGAAGCCAAAAAATCTTTCAACCAGGTAAGATTATCTCTAACAACTACTCTTGTATTAATTAGTTTAGATTTAACCAAAGATTTCATGATATTTTCTTTTGCATTTGATCATATTATTGTAGTTGTTTTATTACAGAATAATGGAGAAGGATATTAGCAACGAATTTCTTTCTTTAGCAGATCTTTGAGAGATGCTTCATTGAAATACAATATAATGGAAAAATAGACTTTTGCCTTGGTAAAAGCACTAAAGGAGTTTAGGGTTTATATCTTACACTCCCATATTATTACATTTTTTCCTAATGCTATTGTAAAAGATATTTTGACACAAACTAATCCTGATGGTAAGAGGGAGAAATGGATTGTTTTTATTTTAGAATACGATCTTGAAATTAGGCACACTAAATTGATCAAAGGTTGGGGATTGGAAAAAATGTTGGAATAATCTAATTTCCATATACTTGATATAAATTTCATAGCTAGACATGATTAACAAGAAGAGCATGCGACTCCACAGGTATAAGAGGGCTTTGATATATCTCCATGGCATGGATACATTGTATTTTTATTGCAAAATTTACAAGCTCCTCTAGATTTGACTAAAAATAAAGCTATATTTCTAAATTTGAAAGCTATGAGATTTTGTATTTTGGATAATAATATGTATTGCAAAGATGTAGGAGTAATCCTACTTAAAATTTTACTAAAATATGAAGCATACAAAGTTATGCAAGAGTTCCACGAAGGAGATTGTGGAAGGCACTTATACTGGAAGATTGTTGCAACAAGATCTTAAGGGCTAGTTTTTACTGGCCAACCTTATTACAGATGTCCATAGGAAAGTCACCACATGTCATCAGTGCCAAATATTTGAAGGAAAAAGAAAATTGTTACCCCTACCCTTGAAGCCCATATTAGTTGAAACTCCTTTCCAGCAATGGGTTTGGATTTCACTGGAGAAACTCATCCCAGTTCCTCAACTCAACATAAGTAGGCCCTTACAACCACTGATTATTTCACAAAATGGATTGAAGCTATGCCTACAAGACAAGCCATAAATGCAGTGATCATTAAGTTTTTGGAAGGTAACATTATTTCTAGATTTGGATGCCCAAACAAGATTATTACTCATAATACACCTGCATTCAAATCAAAGAAGATGGTGGAATTTTGAAACAAATATAACATAAAATTGGGTCACTCTACAACCTAATACCAACAGTGAAATGGGTTAGCCGAGTCTTCCAATAAAATTTTGACCAATATCATCAAGAAGTTGTTGCAAGATAACAAAATGTCTTGGCATAACAAATCAATAAATGCTTTGTGGGCTGATAGAATCATTACCAAAAATTTTATAGGTATGTCTCCATTCCAACTAGTTTATGGAATAGATATTGTGTTCCAAACCTCCCTAGGTATCCCTATTTTGAAATTACTACAAGAATCACAAGTTGAGCCTAATGATTTACAAAGGAGAATAGACCAAACTATACAACTGCAACAATAAAGAGATGAAGTTTACAATAGAACCCAACTTATCCAAGAGAAAATCAAGAAGATTTATGATAGAGGAACTAAAGTTGATGATCTTCTGGTAGAAGACAATGTATTAAAATTGGATTCAAGTGTTGTGAAACCAACTCCAAAAATAGAAGAAAAGAGATATCAACACCTTAGAAATAAGCCACTTTGAGGGGGCAACCTCCAATACATTACATGAATGAACAATTCTTGGATGATACAAATTAAAAAACCTCCTTTCTATATATAGGAGTCCATGGGGCCATAATTTAATCCCAGTGGGCCACAATGTAATCCTAGCCGACCTAACAATAATAATTTAGGGGCACAATAATAACAGAATGGGGGTTACAAGGGTACAATAATAACAATAAAGGGGTTACACTAACAACAATAAGGTACTATACTAGTAATATAGTGACCTAACATTCTCCTCTCCTTCAAAAAAGTGTTGTCCTTAACGTTTGAGTAGCTCCGGGTGCTTACGTATAAAATTATCATCCTCCCATGTAGAATCTTCAGTGGGTAAGTTCTTCCATTTGATAAGATACTCTAAAATTGATCAATTTCATAGTCAGTTTCAGCTCTTATTTCACAGATCGCGAGGAAAGAAAAAGAAGATTGCCCCTGGATTAAAAGTAACCCCAGAAGAGGCCCCCCCCCCATCAGCCCCTACCAAAACCTCTTCACCCCGCCCGCCCAATGCCTCCTCATCCGCCGTCCTTCCCCCCTCCCCCTCCGGGCCCACCCATCCTCCCCACCTCGGGGCCATCCTCTGGCTCTCCCCTGATCTCTTCAAATCCCTTTGGTGCCCTCTCCCTCCCTGATGACCCCCTGATCCCCCTTGAAAATGACCCACCCATCCTTTTTTCCCTTTCTCAATCTTCCCCCTCCCACTCCCTCGCCCCCCCCCACCCCGAGCCACTAGAAGCTCCTCGAAAGAGCATGGAATCAACCAAGAACCCCAAAAAAAAGGACCTGGCAGGAAATCAAGCAAACAGCAAAGCAACGAAAATGCCCAAAAAGACATCGCCATGGGAACTCAAAATCCCATAGAAACTTATATATTGGGGCAGAATAGCAATGAAACAACACATAAGGAGCAAGGGGGACGAGCATCCCTCTGAAACCCAAACACTCAATGATGAAAGTTATATCATGGAACTGTAGGGGACTAGGGCACCCCTCAAAAATTGCTGCCTTGAAAGATCTCATAGATCAAGAGAAGCCAGGAATAGTAATGATTCAGGAAACAAAGCAAAGACTGCAAGAGATGACAAGAATTAGAGAACATCTCAGGCAATATGAGGGACAAATATGTGAAGCAAGAGGAGCTTCTGGCGGTATTACCACAATGTGGAACAAAAACACTTGGAAATGCACATCCAAAACTATCACTCCATATTGGATCAAAGTCATGCTAGAACAACAAGCAGAGGGTAAGAAAATAATCATTTATAACATTTACGCTCCGAACCACTTCAGAGATAAAGACCAGTGCTGGGCCACACTACAAGAAGACATCCAAACTGAAGACAATAGAAATATCATCTTTGGGGGAGACCTAAATCTTATATTACACTTCAATGAAAAAAGAGGAGGCATCTTTACACATGATCCTTATAGAGCAAAACTGGAATACATCATGCAAGAGTGCGATTTAGTAGATATCATCCCAAAAAATTGGAGGTACACTTGGAACAACTGCAGGCTGGGCAGAGATAACATTCTGGAGTGCCTTGACAGAATTTTGGTAAATACTACTTTTCTCTCTGAGTTTTCCACTGCTCATGCTGAAATTCTGCCTTATTCAGCTTCTGATCACTACCCCATTAGCATTGCTCTTGAAGCACATTGTCCTTTGGGGCCGTTGCCATTCAAATATAACTCTCTGTGGCATATCAATCCTATTGTGGATTAGCTTGTCCAAACAGCCTGGCATCGACATATAGAAGGATCGTCGGGATTCATTTGGGAATGCAAGCTGAACAATACAAAATACGCACTGAAGGATTGGGTGAAGCAGCATTACAAAGAACCAGAAAATGTCAAAGTTGAGCTCAAAAATATTTTGAAAGAAACCCACAGGAAAATCGAGGAAAATGGGTTGTCCCAAGAAGATAAAGCATTAGAAAGTGATATATATTATCAGTTGTACCGGGTTAACAGAGAAGAAGAAAAAAAATGGAGAATTAAGTCAAGACAGCTTTGGCTACATGGAGGAGACAAAAATACTGCTTTCTTCCATAAGCAAGAAACTGTTTGGAAAGTCAGAAATAATGTCACCTTGATCAACGATGAAGAAGGTTGTCCTCAAAAAACCCAAGAAGCTATCAAGCAAACTGCCTCAGCCTACTACAACACTCTCCTAACTGAGACAAAGGAAACAGAGGACTACTCAGACCTCCTACAGCATATTCCCAAAGGAATCAATGAGGATATTAAGGCAGATTTGACTAAGGAGATCACTGAAGAAGAAATACATGATGCCATCTGGGCTCTTCAGCCAGATAAAGCCCCAGGTCCAGATGGCTTTCCTATCTGTTTCTATAGAACATACTAGGGAATAATAAAAAAAGATCTTGTCAAAATGATAAGATGGGTCCAACGTAAATGCAAAATTGGAGGATTCACTAATGCTACCCATCTTGCCCTCATCCCTAAAGAAAATCAACCCTTGACATTCTCACGTTTTCGCCCAATATCTTTGTGTAACTCTTCATATAAAATTTTGACAAAAATATTGGCTACTCGCCTAAAACCTATTCTCCCCACTCTCATATATGAAAATCAAGGGGGTTTTTTGGCCAATAGGAAAATTTCGGACTCCATCCTTCTTGTTCAAGAGGCTATTCACTCTAGCCAAACCCGTAATGAGAAAGGCTTCATTTTAAAGTTAGACTTAGCCAATGCCTTTGACCGTGTCAGATACTCCTTCCTGTTTGCTGTACTTGAAAAAATGGGATTTGCCACATCCTTTATTAGCCTTATCAAAGCCTGCATTACAGGACCTTCGATTTCCCCTCTTCTAAATGGCAGACCTGGACCTTCCTTTAAATCCTCTCGAGGCCTTAGACAAGGCTGCCCTCTCTCTCCTTATTTTAATGGCTGAATCTTTTAGTAGAGCTCTGGATTATAATCGTCGCATGGGCCTCATCACCGGGATCAAATTTGATAATGGAGTGAAGAACATCAATCACTCTCAGTTTAAATAGAGAATCCATACTCTTAGTTTTCTGATGATACTCTTCCAATGGGGGGAGCTTCAAACATCATAGCCCGTCGTTTTAAAACCCTCCTAGACAAATACATGAGCTACTCTCGAGGTCTGATCAATAATCTTAAGAGTTGTATTTATGGGTGGAACACTTCGGCACAAGTTCTTCATAGGATTGCTTGTACTCTTGGGGTCCCTTACAAGCTGAATTGGGAGCAATTTACTTATTTGGGCATGCCTGTGAGTGCCGGCAACTTGAAAGCCTCAGCCTGGGAAGTTATTATTGACAAAGTGAAAAGGAAGATATAGCATTGGGGTACTTCTTGGCTTAACCATGCAGGGCGCATAATTCTTTTGAAAGCAGGCCTCTCCTCCCTGCCCTTGTACCGTTTTACTCTTTTACAAGCCCCTGCCAACTTTCATTTTAAAATGGATGCTCTCCTTCGTCATTTTCTTTGGCAAGGAGGGAGAAAGGAAAAAAAAAATACAACTTGGTAAGCTGGAAGCAGGTTACTTAGCCGTGTGAGAATGGAGGGTTGGAAATCAGATCTTCTAAATTCCTAAACCTCGCCTTTGCTGGTAAGTTGGTTTGGAGGCCAATAACTGGAAGGAATTCTTAGTGGAAAACTTTTCTTGAAAAAAAATACCTCAGTCACCCAAGGTACCAGCTCTTGGATCATGAGCTCCCCAACAAAGCAAGCTCTAAAATCTAGAGGATGTGTAAGAAAGCTATTCCATTCCTTGATCAAAACACTCCCAAAGTGCCCAAAGGAGGTAGTTACATAAGAATTGGAGAAGACAAAATAATGGGGCAACAGCCCATAAGCCAACGGCCTGGTACTCAGCAGATTCTAGCTCTTTTCAACAGTGTAGGTATTCATACTCTGGCCCAGATCTCACAATGGGAAGCCCACTCCCATATCTGGAAAGGATGGAGTTTCCCTCATATACCAGTAGTTGCTGAAACCAGTTTCAACAACCTGAAAACTTATCTTCATGGTATAGCGCCCTCCAAACGCTACCTTGCTGATCTTTTTCGATGGGACCCTTCAGGCACTATCTACACTATTAAGGCTGCTTATCATCAGATCTGCATCAACGAGTCTCCCATGGAAATTTGGGCACATTGGAGACATGTTTGGAAGGCAGAAACTCTCCCAAAAATCAAATTATTCTTATGGACCCTCTTAAAAGGGAAAGTCCTCACTGCGGAGAACCTCAGAAAGCGAGGAATAGTTGGACCTTCCCACTGTCCAAACTGCCAAAATGAAGAAGAGAAAATCCAACATCTATTTATAGATTTCCCTTTTGCTTCAGCCTGCTGGAAGGAAGCCTTTCGAAACCACAATCCCCCTTGGGTGCCTGGCACTAGTATATTTGAAGTGCTACATATATGGAAAAAGAGCTATCCATGGGGAAGAAAAGCAAACAATACAGCTCGAAGGGTCTGGAATGCTCTGCCCTGTACTCTCCTTTGGAATATCTGGCTAGCAAGAAACAAAATGATTTTCAAAGGCACAGAAACTAATGTTAGAAAGCTCTACAACAAAGCTTGGAATCTCAACTTGGAAGTTTTAACCACAAAATGTCATGGGAATATGAAGGTTTTGGATCTAACAGTAGAAGAAAGGAATTATATAAAGCAGGTACTGGACCGAAGTAGCATGGAACAAAAGAGAAGTGGAGCTCAATGGTGTAAACAATTCGTATGCAAATGGCTAATAAGAACGAAAGATGAAGAATTTGTCCAAAGGGCTCGTGATCAAAGAATTCCCACTATCTATGTTTCGATGAAGCTCCAAGTCCAACTCAGGAGTGGTCAAGCCGGAGGTTTTATTTGTAACAAGCAATGTAGATGTGCTATCCGAATATGAGTGGGGTCCAGTCGTCTCAAACAACTGTGGCTGAAGTCCTCGCTCTTTCTTCTGTCCGTTTACAAACTTGCCAAAAAAGCTAGGCATTTCTAAGGCCACCATAATCGGAAACTCTGCCATCATCATTGGATTGATGGTAAGCAACAGAAAGCCCCAAAATATGAGTCTGCTGCAGATTATTGAACGATGTCACTTGCTTGATCAACAACTGAAAGGAAATTTCTTCCACCACGTACTCCGAGCACAAAACAAAATTGCAGACAATCTGGCAAATAAGGCATGTCTTCATCCGGTTGGTAACCTTCGATGCAATGGCACCGATCACTTCTCATTCTTACCATGATTAGGCCTAACCTTCTTTGCAGATCCACCTCACAGCAGATTTCTGTTTGTAGAGTTCGAAGATCTTTGTCCCGCCCCTCTACAAAGACCCAAATGTCTGCTTCCTACCCATTGACTTTGACCTTCACTGCTGTAATACCTTCAACGCCAAACTCTGCCTCCTATTGGATCTCTCCCTTTAACCCCTTAAAGATCTGCGCTCTCAGTAAACCCATCCTTCCTGTTTCTCAATTGTTTTCCCACCGGTAACCCCACTCCAAACTTTGAGCAAAGGCGCACTTCGCACTTGGTTATTTGAAAGCAGCTCCTCTGCCCCAGACAGAGCGCCTCCGCCCCACTCTCCATCCCACTGCTACCTCGATGCTTGGGTTCGCTTCATGAGAGACATGGAAAACGAAAACAAGACCAATCACTTCAATCATCAAGTTCTGGAGCTGAAAGATCGGCGCATTCTCCATCACTGTGGGCGGCAGACATAACTGAAAAAATTACAAATGCATTGTAAAATAAGCTTTCTCCTTTTGCAGTTCATCAGAATCTACACTGTAACTCGCTTCTTAACAGCTTCGGAAGCACAATGTACTGATGAATCCAATATTGACTTCATTTGCTGCTGGCGCTACATCCCCCAGCAAAGCTCTGTAATCCTGGAGATTTATCTCCCGCTTTTTTTCTTTCAAATATAACCAGCAACCGAATTTGTAACAAAAAAAAAAATATAGGGACCTAACATGCCCCTCTCCTTAAAAAAAGTGTTGTCCTCAACGCTTGAGTAGCTCTGGGTGCTTCTGTATAAAATTCTCATCCTCCCATGTAGAATGTTCAGTGGGTAAGTTCTTTCACTTGATGAGATACTCCGAAATTGATCAATTCCGTAGCTATCGAGTTCTTGTTTCCGTGACTACTTCAGGTTCCAATATGATTTTTCCTTCCTCATAAATTTCTGGCAATATTGTTTGAAATGGAAGATTTTCACCTATAACCTTCTTGAAGCATGAAACATGGAAAATTGGATGCACTCGTGAAGAAGCAGGAAGCTCCAATTTGTATGCCATAGTACCAATATTTTGCAACACCTTGTAAGGACCATAGTAATTTGGCAATAATTTATCCTTCTTATCTTTTTCGAGGGAAATTTGTTTGTATGGATGAGCCATAAAATACCCGCCTCCTACATTAAAACTTAGCTGCGATGTTGATCTCGCTTCGATTCGAGCCAAGCCATGATGTCAAATTTAGGTTATCCTTTAAGAGTTGGAGAACTTGTTGTAGATGCTCGATGTGATCTTCCACTACTTGAACCTTAGAATTTTCTCTTAAAGATGATGTGATGGATGGTGGATGATATTCATAAAGTGCCATAAATGGGGTCATTTTTGCTGCAGTATGGAAGGAAGTGTTATAACACCATTGAGCTAGAGGTAACCACTTTACCCATTGTGTTTTTTTATCAGATACAAAACAAAAAAGATATCCTTCCAAACATTTGTTCACTATCTCAGTTTGACCATCGGATTGAGGATGATAAGATGAGCTATGAGCTAGTTGAGTACCCAAACAAGAAAATAACTCCGTCCAAAAATTTCCAGTTGTAAAAATGGGATCTTTGTCACTCATAATAACCCTGGGTTTCCATGTAGTTTTCAACTGTGTCCATAAATGTAGTAGCAATCAGATTTGATTTAAATGGATGAGATAATGCACAAAAGTTTGCATACTTGGTAATTCTATCAACTACCACCATGATGAAACTCTTTCCTTCGGACTTAGGTAAACCTGTGATAAAATCCATTGAAATCTCCTCCCAACATTGACTTGGAATGGATAAAGGTTGTATAAGGCCTGGGGTCTTAATTGTCTCAACTTTATTCTGTTGGAAAACTAAACATTCCACCACAAAATTTTGAATATCATATTTAAGGCCATCCCAAAAAAATTCTTTCTTCACCCCGTGGTAATTTTTTAAAAATCTTGAGTGTCCTCCTAAAGGAGAAGTGTGCAATTCCAAAAGAATCTTTTGTTTTAGTTGAGAATTCTTACAAAGGTATAAGCGATATTTGTACCATAAGGAATCATTTTTCCAACTAAATGTATCAGATGCACTAGGATCTTGCTGCAACTTTTGAATGAGTGTTCACACTTCTTCATCCTTCTTCCATTCATCCCTTGCTTCAGTTATCCAATCTGGTTGGATAATAGATAAAGCACAAAGCAATGCTTCCACCTCTTCATCCTTTCTTGAAAGTGCATCTGCAACAACATTTAGCTTCCCTTTTTTGTAGATTATTTCAAAGTCATAACCCAACATCTTTGTGACCCATTTTTGCTGCTCTTTTGAAGATAGTATTTTTTCCAAAAAGTGTTTAAGACTATCATGATCAGTTTTTACCTTGAAGTGTCCTCCCATTAGGTAAGTTCGCCATTTCTTTAGTGCATGCAGTATTGCTAACATTTCCTTCTCGTAAATAGCTTTCTGTAAATACTTTCATTTGATTGGATGACTTTCAAAAGAAATGGGTCTTCCTTCTTGCATTAAAACAACACCAGTTCCATTTCCTGAGGCATCAAATTCCACAATAAAGGTTTTTGTGAAATCTGGCGTAGCTAAGACCGGTGCTAGGAACACTGCTTCTTTAAGATGTTCAAAGGGCTTAGTTGCTTCAGGAGTCCATGAAAATGCATCTTTCTTCAATAATGTTGTTAGAGGTGCTGCTATTCTCCCATAATTATTAACAAACTTGCAATAGTACCCTGTTAACCCGAGAAATTCTCACAACTGCTTTATGGTTATGGGAACTTTCTGTTAGGTCTCCATAGTTTGCAAGATTGGTAAGTACAAACGCTGCAGATCCTACATCAAAACCACTTTGGAATCTGAGGATCTAGCCATCCTAGATTTAGAGAGGGATCTCTCTATATATGTGTTCAAAGATATGATCTTTATGCTTTATGATATGATATTAGGCTAGTTATGAAGAACAAGGTTGTTTTTTTTTTTGGTTGGGCAGGATAACATGAAGATAAAGAAAGTCTATATGAAGGGTGAAGGTGTGAGTAGGTGAAAGAATGGTTTAGCTGATAAGACAAGCAAGGAACAACGTCAATCCATTGGGCTATGGAGTCATAAGAGGATTTAATTGCATAGCAAGGTTCAAGAGTGGTCCATGGGGCAAGTCATCTATGTCAAAGGATCTCTTTAAGTTGATTTTATGGAATGAAACACTAAGAAATGGAGTGAAAGAATTAAAACACATGAAGAAACAAAGAACAGTCTATGTTCAGGTGAGTACTTTTAAACTAGCCTACTTTTGACATGCACTTAAGGGGAAAAACACAAAAGTAACCTAAGATCAGGTAAGTACTTTGAAAATAGCCTGCTTTTGATGTACTTTCAAGAGAAAACATTTAAAAACACATAATAGCTTAGGATCAAGTAAAGACTTCTAACTTAGCCTGCTTTCAGCATATTCTCAAAGAAAACATTCATGATAAACATAAAAAGTAGTTTAATATTAGGTAATTACTTTTAAACTATCCCGCTTTCAACATACTCTTAAGGGAACTTTTCAAAGCAACTGTTGGAGAAGAAACTAGAGGACAGGGCTAACCATAGACTTCTGTAGCTCAATTTTTAATTAGCATACTTTTCAAGAACATTCAAAGACAAAATCTCAAGTTGTACTCAGGAAACATGGGCTTACCAACACTTCACTGGTTATACTCTATTGAATCATCTTTAAATAAACAATTAGCAGAAAACATAAAGGATAAAGATTTATCATTGAGACTTAGGGTACTTCAGAAGTATATCCTAATCTATGTTTGTTGATCTTTATTAGAGAAAAGTGGAAAAAATGGAAACAATAAGAAAATAACAATTTACAGTGAGAAACACATCACCATTGACATAGAACAGGATCCCATAAATCAGCTATTTCTTGATGTTCAAACCAATTACAATCTTCAAGTCCAGTGGGTCTTTACAGCTTCAAACTTCTCATCTCAGCTTATGTGTCTTCAATTACAAAACCGAGCTACAGCTGCTTCAAAGGCTATTTACATGCAACAGATATCTAGAGACCAACAACTATAATGTCTTCTATAGAAGTATTTATAGAAGAATGAGGAGGTGGAGTGTAAGAAGGGTCTATCTGTTCAATTAATACAGAGTAAGTGCTTCTCAGCCTTTGAAGGGCCAAATGCAGAATTTTTCTGAGTTTTTTACTCTGTTAATTGAATTTTGTGTTAATTCTCATCGACTTCAGTCACTTTTGTTGACTTTGAGGGTTTTTGGTAGGTTGGCAGTTAATGCTGAGTTGTCTTTAGAAAAATCTCTGACTGTGTAATTAATATGCACTCTTTTTTTAGTGAATTCAGCTTGCAGGTGGCATTCTGAGGAGTAATAGCCTCAATGATGTGGGATTTTGGAGGCTTTCTTGACTGATCTATCTCTTTAACTCTTTAATCATTGATATTAATCTTTTAATTTGTGCTTTAAGTCTTTTTCCGATCATCTTCGAGATTTTTTTCTTTCTGCTGACTGGATTAACCTTTAATCCCTTGTTTTAACTGTGCTTTTGACTATTAATCCTTTGTCTCTATGCATATCCCTTCTTTTCTATGAACATGTATTTGGGCACGCTGAGGGTTTCATTTGTTTTATCAGTTTTAATAGAGCACTGATAAACACCCATAAACCCCGTAATCCTCCTTTTACACTTTAAGCCCCAAGGATCGTCATCCCAGGGGGTTTCTGCTACTGAGCTAGCTGTGGAGGACTTTTCAATGCTTAAGACGCCTTTAAAAACCTGCAACATAAACAAATAATTAAATAAAATCATGTGGCGTTGGATAAACTGTTTACAGAGGCTGGAGGAGGGTGGAAAGAGCAGTGAGGAGGGGAAAATGCAGGTGGAGGAGGTTCTGCGGGAAAAACCTGCGAAAATAGGTTTAATTTTGAATATTGGAGCAAAAATGCGGATTGGTGGTTTTTGAAATTCCATGGGTGGTTTTCGCACGATGTTGGAGTGGTAAATGGTTTCGGTCGAATCGAACGCGATCCAGTTGTATTGTGCTGCGTGGATTTTTCGATACCATCGGTATCGCATAACTTTGGAGTGTTAAACTCCAGATATAAAAATCACGTGATACGCCACCACAGCCATTGGATGAAAGGGATGAGATCAGACGGTGCGAACTGAGTGCAATGAAAAAGCTGCTCGAGTGGAGACTGTAGTAGGGGACAGGTGTCGAGGCGCGATAGGTAGGGTATTTTTTAAAGTGGATGGTAGGCCCCAGTGGAGTTGGGTGTAGGGATGAATAAGGGTCGTTGGATCATGTAGATCGACGACAGAGATCGTTGTGGAGGGCGAATGGATAAAACCAAAGGTAAGGGGCGGGGGCTAATAACCACCGTCCGATCATATATATCTACGACTTATATTTTATCGGGGTATCATTATCAGAGTGGGAAAAATATGAAGGAAAGGCAGGTTTTTTATGGAAATGCCAATGCGATGGAGGTTTAACATAGGCATTGGAGTCTGGTCACATGGAGGGGTATGTGACCAGGGGCTAAGGAGAAGGGGGATTATTGCATCGGCGGGGGAAAAAAATGGAATGGGAGAGGAAAATCAGTAATGCCGATGCGATGGGGCTTAAGGAATGCGTGCTAGGGTATGGACCCATGGCGGGGTATGTGACTAGGGGCCGATGGAAGGAGGGCTTATCGCATCGGTGGTGGGGAAGGGGAAGCGAGGTAAGGAACAATGAAAATGCCATGCGATATAAAGTTTCAATGCGATGAGCACTTAGGTAAGGCTCGGGACACGGTCCCATGTTGCAATATGTGACCAAGGGCTGAGGAGGGGGAACTTATCACATTGGGGGAAAAATTGTAAAGAAACAATGGGTTTATAAAAACGAAAGGACGATGCGATGAAGGGGCTAAAGGTTTTAGGAACCCAGTTGCAGGGCTAGGTTATATGGTGGAAGGGGTCAGGGCTCAAGCCCAAAGGGGCTTAAGGCCTGCGTGTTTTTAACAAAAGGCAAAATAAGTGAGTTTTTTCATTTTTCAATGGATTTTCTTGGGGTTTTCCGAGTTCCGATAGAGGGAAAGGAAGGGTTTTTAAACCATAAACAAGGAGTTCTATGGTTTAAAAGGATTTTTTGAAGGTTTCTAAGGGGAAGGAAGGGAAAATGAGAGAGATAAAAGGAGACTTCTTTTAGGGAAAATGGAGGATGAAATAAGGGAAAAAGTGGGTGAATGAAATGATGAGAATGGTGCTATTAGGGAAACAGTTTTCAAAAGGGCACAATAGGTTTAACTTGGTGGATTTATTCTAAGGGAAAAACAATATTTCGAAAGGAACAACACTTAAGGAAAAACAACCTTCAAGAATGAATGATTTTCTATGAAAATGATCTCTTGAAGGCTCAAGGATTGTTTTAGCCATCATTTGCTTCTAAAAAAATTTACTGATGGCTAACAATTTCCATTCCTTAATGGATTTAATTTTGTTAGGGTCTACCTTAACACCCTCATGAAATACAATATGACCCAGATATTCCACCTCTTGTACTCCAAAGAAACATTTGTATGTTTTTGCATATAATTGTTTCTCCTGCAATAGTTTGAGCACCTTGTCAACACGTTGAACATTATCCTTCCAAGACCTGTTGTAGATTAGTATATCATCAAAAAATACTAGCACAAATTTTCTAAGGAAGGGTTTGAAAATGTAATTCATCAACCCTTGAAATGTAGAAGGTGAATTGGTAAGGCCAAAAGTGTAATATTCCCTTTCAGGAATTTCAACAATATCTCCAATGAGGAAGATGTATAAGAAAACTAGTGCAATAATAACGTAGTCCAGGGCTTGGATCCTCTAAAATATGTTGTATTTAGCTTAAATATAGAATGGCATGATAAAAAAATAACTCTAGCTACATTAAACAGATCTCCCCAACTCAAATATGCTAAAAAGCATCACAACCACAGTACATCATAAAATAGAAATGCCAGAGGCAGCAACAACGTTATTTTTATTATGAAAAATACAGAAATATATGGAATAAAATATATTTGGAGCTTTCATTCATTATAATATCAGAAATGAAAGGGTTGACCTCTTTTACAAACACATTAGGACCCCCCGACAAGGGTTTCCGACAAAATAGCAACACAAGATACAACACTGCAGAAAATAGCGTTGTACCCAGCAACTCTATATTGAGAAATATATGATATGCTCAAAAAGGGACACACAATAAAATAATTGGCTCAAAGCATCCCTCAATAGAACTCCTGGAGTGGAAATCACCTCCTCCTCTTCTGAAATAAGCACAAATGGATAGATACAACCCCAGCTACTGCAGAAATAACGCATTCACTGGAAGTGACTACACTGTCAAGGTTAGAGGATGGATTTCCTCAAGATATTTGATGATAATTGAACTCAAGACCTCCTCCTTAGCTCTCCCAATCAGATATAACAATGATGAAACTAGAATTCTCGCATGAGAACTCTTGCACTAAACAGTGCTGCAACTCCGGCTAAACAGCTGAAGTTTGCAATTAGTCATAAGACTAAAACAAGAAATATGAATGAATGAATCCTTTTTCTGCTATTCCTTCCTTTTTATGCTAAGTCAAATTCTCCATCCCGGGCCCCACTCATTGGTGATGTAGCTTCCTTGAGAAGTTTCCTCCTTCAAAAGTGCGCTGCCTTAGTGGCTTTCCCTCCCTTGTGACAGTGTTGTTGACTTGGTCAACTATAGCTAGCTCCTTGCTTTTGCTCCTCTTCACACTCAAGAGGCTTTATTTTATCCTCCTACCTCAATCCCTTTTCACACTGGGATAGATTTTATTGTGTTTCCTACTTCTTATTTAAAAAATGGAGCAATTATAATGTTCCAAGTAGCAATGGATAATTAGGAACATTACAGTCCTCCCCGCTCAAAAGTTGCTTGCCCACAAGCAACAGTAAATAAGGATGTTGCAAGATCTTCTCTCCCTCCCAAGTGGCATCCTCATCTGGTATATTCATCCATCGAATCAGATATTCTTTGATGACTTTGTTTCTCAACTGCCTCTCCCTTGTGTCTAACATTGCTTCTAGCTGCAAGATCAAATGGCCCTCATCATAAATAGGAGGAAGTTCCATGTTGGTAACTACATTCCTCCCAATGGCCTTCTTGAGGCAAGATACATGGAATATATTGTGGATCTTGCTCCCCTTAGGAAGCTCTAGCTCATATGCTACCTTACCAATACATCTGTTCACCTTGTATGGCCCATAGAAACGTGGTTTGAGCTTTTCAGCTCCCTTTATCTTGAGTGTGGACTATTTTTAAGGCTGAAGGTGTAGGTAGACAAGATATCCCACCTCAAACTGTCTCTCTATCCGACCACGGTCTGCATACATATTCTTCTAGTTCTGAGCAATAGCAATGTTATCTCTGAGTTCCCTGAGTATGTCCTGGTTCTCTTGAATCCAATCCCTTGCCCTTGGAGCTTTACTTGCCCCAACCATAACATCAAAAAATGAAAGTGCCTCATATCCATACAAGGCTTGGAATGGAGTCATGCTAATAGACATGTGGTGAGTAGTGTTGTAACAATACTCCCCCAAGTGGAGCCAATGCAACCAAGCTTTCTGCTGCCCTGCCACATAGTTTCTCAAGTAGTCTTCTAGCCACTTGTTCACTATCTCAGTATGCCCATCAGTTTGGGGGTGATAGCTGGTGCTGGGGGTCAAATCAGTCCCCACTAATTGGAAAAGTTCCTGCCAAAATCCACCCATGAAGCAACTATCCCGATCACTCACTATTGTCCTAGGGAGATCATGGAGTCTAAATACATCTCTGAAGAAGAGCTTAGCTACCTGTGAAGCAGTATAATGTGTAGAAATGGCAAAGAAATGAGAGTAATTTGTTAGTATATCAACAACAACAAAGATATAGTCCTTACCCTACACTGTCAGTAAGCTGGTGATGAATTCCATAGAGATACTTTCTCACTTTCCATCCAGAATAGGTAGTGGCTACAAAAACCTAGCAGGATAAGTGTGCTCTCCCTTATTCGTTTGTCAAGTGGTGCATTCCTTGACATGCTGGAGCACATCCTCCTTGAGTCCCTTCCATGAGAATCTCTCCCTGATAGATATGTAAGTTTTTGTGAAACCTTGATGCCCGACAAGTGGTGAATCATGTGATGCCAATAAGATCTTCTCCTTGAGCTTAGAATTCTTAGCCAAGTATATCTGATCCTTGTAATATATAACCTCATCCATTACTCTAAATATCTCATCCGATACCACCCCATCAAGTATCCAACATGAAAATTCATCTTTGGAGTACTCAACTAAGAGTTGAGCCTTCCAATCTGCATCCATGCCCCTCAAATACAACGTTGTAGGCCTCCTAGAAAGTGCATCAGCTACTATATTGATCTTCTCCTTGACATATTCTATGTCAAAGTCATAAGCTTGGATTTTTCTCACCCACTTCTATTGTCTCTCCTGAATTTGCCTCTATTCAAGAAAGAATCTAAGGCTGTTGTGATCAGTCTTCACCTTAAACTTATTCGCAACCAAATATTGCCGGAATTTGGCTAATGCATGCATGATAGCTAACATTTCTTTATCATAGATGGGGTATAGCCTCTCATGAGGGAGAAAATTACTACTTTCAAAGGCTATATGATGCCCTCCTTGCATCAAGACTGCCCCAATACCTTCACCTAATGCATCACATTCTAGCACAAAAGGTTGAGAGAAGTAAGGTAAAACCAAAATAGGACAACTACTCATTACCTTTTTGAGCTTATGAAAAGATCTCTGCGCTGTAGGTGTCCAATGGAAAGCCCCATTATTTTTCAAGTCCATAAGTGGTGCTGCTAATTGTGAAAACCCTTTCACAAACTTCCGGTAATAAGTGCATATGCCCACAAACCCTCTGAGTTCTGTAACATTCCTAGGTTCAGGCCAATCTCTGATAGCCTGAATCTTCTCCTCGTGTACCTTCACTCCATCCACTCCTATGATATGCCCCAAATACAACATCTCTGTGAGGCCAAATTCACATTTGGAGAGCTTGGCATAGAATTGCTGCTCCTTGAGGATATGTAAGACTGTCTCAATATGTTGCAAGTGCTCCTCCCAAGTGCAGTTGAGATCAGAATATCATCAAAGAAGATCAATACAAACTTTCTCAAATGTCCCCGAAAGATATGGTTCATACAAGATTGGAAAGTTTCTGGAGCATTAGTCAATCCAAAGGGCATTACCAGAAACTCAAAATTCCCATAGTGACACCTGAACGTTGTCTTGGGGATATCTTGCTCCCTCACCTTGATTTGATGGTACCCGGACCTCAAATAAATCTTGCAGAAATATTTGGATCCCCTTAGCTCATCCATGAGTTCATCGATCCTGGGTATAGGTTACCTGTTCTTCAGAGTATTATTGTTCAAGGCCCTATAATCAATGCACATCCTAAATGTGCCATCTTTCTTCTTTACTAGAACCATTGAGGAAGAAAAAGGACTAGTACTAGGCCGGATGTGCCCTAGTGCTAGCAGCTCTTGGATATCTCTTTCACTCTCATCCCTATAGGCCTTGGGATGTATATAAGGAGTGGTGATCACTGCTTGGACCCCTTGTTCCAACTCAATGGTGTGTTCAAATCCTCAGTCAGGAGGTCTCCCTGGTGGGATATCCCAAAATACTGTAGAATATCGGTCCAAAAGAGATTGAACATATGGATGCATCGGTGAGTCCTTTCCCTTCACCTCGGATATATGCAGCTCCAATACCCATGAAACATCTCCTCTATGCATATCTACCTCCATCCTATGTGCTGAAACAACCTGAAGGGGGATATGTGTTCATACCCTTGATCTTTTGTTGCTCGCCATCCTCCCCTCTAGTCCATTCCATCTCCAAAGTTCTCCAGTTAGTGGTAACTCTCCCAAGAGTGACTAACCACTAGACTCCCAATATGACATTAGTGTCTGGAATATCTACCATAAAGAAGTGGTCTGTCAAGGTATAGGTACCCATAGTAATGGTCAGTGCTAGAACATACTTGCCACATCATAGAGTCATGGCTCCTGGGACCAAAACTAAAAATCCCTCTAACTCCTCCATGGGAATTCCTCTCTTGTGTACCAGCTGTGCATCAATAAAATTATGAGTGGCTCCACTATCTATCAATACAGAAACTCTTTGCCCCATGATGATGCCTCTCACCCTCAAGGTTAGATACTTTGGGACCCCTCTTAATGCTGCAACAACTCCTACTCTTGGAGAAAAGTCTTATATGGGTTGTACAGCATTGGTATCCTTCTTGGAGAAGGTCTTGAAATGATGTGCTTCCCCTATAACACATTTCTCCTCCAATTCCTGAACAACAATTGTCTCCCTTGGCATTGAGTGAGTCTTGTGCTATAAAAATGTTCTTGACCTGGGCAAGATGTGTTGTAGATATCTATCTTTCTCCACAGCTTCAAGGAGTGTAGTTGGTTTGGTATACTTGACCAACCCTTGTAATGGTTCAGCCATTCCATTCAAAAACATGCATACCTTCCTGCTCATAGTGAGGTTGGATACCATCACTGAAAGCTACAGATACTCAGCAATGTAATCCTCAAGATCTCCCTCCTGCTTGAGCTTGGTTATCTTGGAAAAGTGGGCTTTCGGATCCCTTGGATAAAACCTCTCCACTAGCTTCTTGGTGAAAGTTGAGTATGAATTGATATGATGATGCCCAAGTGTGGTCAATCCATGAAACCACCAATCTTGAACTTCCCCTTGCAGGTGCAACACAACTATCTTGATAGCTTCTATCTCAGAAACCTTTTGGAGTTGGAAGTATGTGTCCAGCTTCTCTACCCATGATTTTGCTGTGGACTTAGGTGTCCCATAAAATGTGGGTGAGAAGAACCCTACCATACTACGTTTTAGGGCTAATCCCCGCATCAAGTTATCCTCCCTTTGATGAGGATCATTCCTCCTTCCATCCTTGATCCGACAAAACTCCTAAAAACTTAGGTGCTCCTTGAACCTTTGAGATTGGAGTTCATATTCTTCAAAATATTCTCCTATAGAACTCTCCTTATCTCCTTTAGTTAAAAATGAAGGCATGGTGGAGCGTTGTGATGTAGTTGAATGTCCCATGCCATTTGCAGTGCTGGTGCATGCCTTATGGCCAAACTCTAAATAGTCTTCTTCCTGCCTCATCTCCTTGAGATCCCTTGCAATGTTCTGCAGGGTTTGAAGTATGAGCCTTGAGATGTCTTCCTTCTCCATTCTGAAGATAAATCTCCCTCCCACAAGCTGAGCCAAGAGCAGAGCTTCGATACCACTGTAATATTCCTTTTTAGGAATTTCATCAATATCTCCAATGAGGACATTGTATAAGAAAACCAATGAAAGAATAACGTAGTCCAGCGCTTATATCCTCTAAAATATGTTGTATGTAGCTTAAATATCTAAAATATTATGTATGTAGCTTAAATATAGAATGGAATCAGAAACAAATAACTCTAGCTACATTAAACAAATCTCCCCAACTCAAATATGCTAAAAAGCATCACAACCCCAGTACATCATAAAATAGAAATGCCGGAAGAAGCAACAACGTTATTTTATTATGAAAAATACAGAAATATATGGAATAACATATATCTGGAGATTTATTTCATTTTAATATTAGAAATGAGAGGATTGACCTATTTTACAAACACATTAGGACCCCCCGGCAAGGGTTTCTGGAAAAATAACAACACAAGATACAACACTGCATAAAATAACGCTGTACCCAGCGACTCTGTATTGAGAAATATATGATATGCTCAAAAAGGGACACACAATACAAGAATTGGCTCAAGGCCTCCCTCAATAGAATTCTTGGAGTGGAAATCACCTCCTCCTCTTGTGAAATAAGCACAAATGGATAAATACAACCCCAGCTACTGCAGAAATAATGCATTCACTGGAAGTGACTGCACTGTCAAGGTCAGAGGATGGATTTCCTCAAGATAGTTGATGAGAATTGAGCTCAAGACCTCCTCCTTAGCTCTCCCAATCAATTATAACAATGATGAAACTAGAATTCCCGCATGAGAACTCTTGCACTAAATAGTGTTGCAACTCCGGCTAAACAACTGAAGCTTGCAATCAGTCATAAGACTGAAACAAGAAGTATGAATGAATGAATCCTTTTGCTTCTATTCATTCCTTTTTATCCTAAGTCAGCTTTTCCATCCCGGGCCCCACTCATTGGTGATGTAGCTTCCTTGAGAAGTTTCCTCCTTTAAAACTACACTGCCCTAGTGGATTTCCCTCCCTTGTGACAACACTGTTGACTTGGTCGACTATAGCTAGCTCCTTGATTTTTCTCCTCTTCACACTCAAGAGGCTTTATTTTATCCTCCTACCTCAATCCCTTTTCACACTAGGATAGATTTTATTATGTTTCCTACTTCTTATTTAACAAATGGAGCAATTATAATGTTCCAAGTAGCAATGGCTAATTGGGAACATTACAAAAAGGCATGACCAAAAATTCATAATGACCCTCATGAGTTTGAAATGTTGTTTTCAGAATATCTTCATTCTTCATTCTAATTTGATGATATCCTGAACGAAGATCCAAATTGGTAAAATAAATTGCTCCATGTAATTCATCCAATAATTCATCAATCACATGAATGGGAAATTTATCTTTAATGGTGAGCTTATTGAGCTCCCTATAATCTAGACACATGCACCAAGATCCATCCTTCTAGTGTACCAATACTACAGGAGTAGAGAAAGAACTTTGACTAGGTTGAATTATACCAGCCTCTAACATTTCTGTAATCATACGTTCAATTTCAATCTTTTTGACATAAGGATATCTATAAGGCCTGATGTTTGGAGGAACACTTCCTGGAATCAAATGAATAGCATGATCATGATCACAAATAGGTGGGAGTCCTTTGGAAGTTTCAAACACCTTGGAATGATTCTCCAAGACTTTTTGGAGATCTAAAGAAATAGATGATTTTGATGTTGGAACTTCTAGTGAGCATAATTGTGCAATTACACCTTGTTGTTCTTTTTTTAGAAGCTTTCTCATGACATTAGATCTTATTATCCTTCTTAGATTCCCTACAGTACCCTGTAATTTGACTTCCTTTCCTTCTGAAAAAAAATTCAAGAAAAGTTCTTGAAAATTAAAAGCTACCGTCCCCAAAGATTGTAACCATTGTACTCCTAGTACAACATCAACACCTCCCATAGGAATGGAAAGCATTGGACTATTCAATACATATTCCCTCATGGTTAGCTTGATATTATGGCATTTTCTAGAGCAATTTATAGTTCCTCCATTTGCAACCATCACTTGACATTCTGGTGCTGGGTATAGGAAACAATTCAATTCCTTGGCTACCTTACAATGAATAAAATTATGGGTACTACGTGAATCAATCAACACTATTACCTTTTTCTTCTTGATATGTCCTTCTATCTTGAGAGTTTGAGGAGTGGTAATTCCTGCCAATGAATTACATGATATGGTCAGACTCATTTCTTCCTCTTCTAGGGTTGGTTCGTGGTGTATACCATCTTCTTTTGAAGATTCTTGTTCATTTTCTTCTTCCTCTTCACAATATATGTAAAATAATTTCTTCTCAGCATACTTATGACCTTTAGTGTATTTTCTATCACAACTATAGCAAAGCCATTTCGCTCTTTTTTCTTCCAATTTTTGTGGTGTCAACCTTGTAGGTTGTGAAACTCTAGGAGTAGCAACACTTCCCTCTTTATAGAAGTGAGTGGTAGGCTTCCTTGTCGCCATAATTTTACATTCAATTTTTCCGGCCAACCTGAATGCCTTCTCCAATGAATCAGGTTCCAAAATGAAAAATTCATGTTGGATGTTATCCTTTAAAGTACCTATGAAGAGATCAATCCTGTGTTCCTCTGAATATCAGTTACCCTTATATTCAATTTTTGGAAGTCCTCAATGTGCTGCCCCACTGAACCCTTTTGTTTGATATTTATCAATTGGCTAAATAAGGTGTTGCTCTTTGTATCCTCATAATGTGCTATCATTTCCTCCATAAAAATTTACCAAGTGACAATTTTTTTACGAGAGAAAAGCCATCGATACCATACAAATGTATTTTGTTCTAAATGTAAAGTTGCAATGCGTACCTTTTGTGTGTTTTGTACATTATTGAGATCAAAATTTTGCTCCATATGTAGTATCCATGTTACAGGATCCTTTCCATCAAAATTCCTCATATCCATTTTTGGAATATGCTGGTTCTTCCTCTATTCTACAATGTGCCCTTGGAATCAATTCATCTTGATTCTTCAAACAAGACTTATGCAATTCAGAAAAAAAATTACACACCTTTTACTTGCTTTTGAGGAGCTTGATATTGAAATTGAATTATCTCTATAATTGTGGATCCTCAATATCTAAAATTCAGCCCTATAGTAGCCCTTTGAAGCTTCTTTCAAATGCCATAGGTCTGATCTGATTTGGATTCGTCAAGGCAAATTTATGTCTAATCTCCCACAATGACCCAATTATGGACTGGTTCAGTAGGATGAACTTGTACGACTTACCATGTGTCACTGTTTCCTCCTTTGGCTATGAAATTGATAGACAAAAAACTACCATCCATGTAATTGCGACCACTTTTTATAGCATTCCAATCCGATGCAGAGAGAGAGAGAGCTATGATATTTTTCCACGGTCACCTCTTTGAGATGAAATTTAGAGGCTTGAACAATTCCTAACTTCCACAGATCATATCTCTGAAAATATTGCGAACCAAGATCTGAAATTTTGCAAAGATGATCCTAAATATTTAGGATTCGCACTCTAAAAATTTCAGCTTCTAAACCTTCGTAGAAATAAATTTATAGCGAAAATTCCACGATGACCTGTTTAGGTTAAATTCAGGAGCCTACAAAATGGCCTAACTTCCACATATTATATCTCTAAAAATATTGTGAACCAAGCTCTGAAATTTTGTGATGATATTATTCCAGATTTTGGCTTCACACACTAAAGTTTTCAGCTTTTGAACCTTCGTATAAAAAAATTTATAGCTAAAATTCCATAATGATCTCTTTGGAGCAGCGAAACCCTAGAATGCAAAGCTCTGATACCAAATGTTGTGAAACCAGCTCCAAAAATAGAAGAAAAGAGATATAAACACCTTATAAATAAGCCACTTCGAGGGGGAAACCTCCAATACATTACATGAATGAACAATTCTTGGATGATATAAATTACAAAACCTCCTTTCTATATATAGGAGTCCATGGGGCCACAATGTAATCATAGTGGGGCCACAATGTAATCCTAGCCGACCTGACAATAGTAATTTAAGGCACAATAATAACAATATGGGGGGTTACAGGAGTACAATAATAACAATAAGGGAGTTACACAAACAAAAGTAAGGGACTATACTAGTAATATAGGGACCTAACATCAAGGAACGAGGGCAAAGGTAAATATGGTAAGTTTGATAATTTTTGGAAGGGACCATATAAAATTGATGCTTACAGAGGAAACAATGCATTTTTTTTTCAAGATATGTCTGAAGCAGAACTGCATGGTGGACATGTCAATGGAAGAATTCTCAAGCATTACTTTCCTCAAGGATAAATCACTTTTTCACTCAAAACATTGTAAATACCATTTTTTTTCTATTGTCAATATGGGTGGCTTCCATAAAAAAATTTAAAGCCCGAGTAGAAGGCCATAAGCTCTTGATGAGAGGCTGCCATACATGGAAAATATTAGGGGCTAATATTCACAAGTGGGCTAATTTTCCATGCTTTTTCCAAAAAAAGATTCGTTAATTTCCATTTTATTCTAAAAATTATTCACCCAAATTTTATAGTATAAAATTATTTTACCTTAAAAATCGCCAAAAGTTTATATACAGACTCTATAAAATTATTAGAAATTTGAATACTTTTACAAAAAAAAATTCCAAACATTTTAAAATTTTCATATTGCGTACTAGTGAGATTTGCCAAGGTTTCTAAACTCTAAAATAAATTTCCATCCTTAAAATTTCCCCTGCCATATCGACAACAATAATAGATCAATTCAGATACAGAATAAAGACTAAAGACAATGGACCAAGGCTACTAATCTACAAAATTATTTACACCTCACAGGGAGGATGTCATCGCCAGTTGGAGCCACAGTTAGGGTCCTATGATTCATAGGATCAGATGATGATTGGTTATTTTCTTTCAGTTGATGGAAATTGTAAATAATATTGTATTCTGCAAAGGATTTACAAAACAAAAATAAATATAAAGAAATGAAAAGAGGGTATAAAAAAATGTATATGTGAAAAAGAAAAAATAGAGTAAAAAAAGAAAAAGGAAAAAATGAAGAAACCCCATAAAAATATATAGGATTTAGCAAGCCTAAATGCAACTTAAGAAATAAAATGCATCAGTTAATACTTACAAATTTTGAATAAATGTGCTGATAGTTAAAATGCCACATTGTAAATAGGGCAAGTAGAAATAGTTAGTCTAATCACACTGTTTAAACATGATTAAGCTAAAATAAGATAGATTAGGTTAGTGAATAAATCAATCACATAGTTTAGTCGTGATTTAGCTAGGTTAGTGAAGTTAATCACACCATTTAATCATGGTTAATTAACAAAGTAACAGATAAAAAAAATTCTTTAAAAATTTAAATGCAGCATTAGAAGGTTATTAAGCTTGTATTAGATTAGTTAAATCAAAGAAATTAATTGTGATTTACCACATGTAATAAAGTTGATTATGAGGATTTTATGTAATGTTTTGACCTTAGGATAAAATTCGATGGCTGAGATCTTCCCCTGCCCTGATCAAGGGAGGGGGAGTGTTTTCATGCCCCTCCGAGCTCCTTCACGCTTTTGCTACAGGGGCTTCCAAAACAGTTGAACCCACTACACTACGTGGCAGCCCCAAAAAATTTCACACCCCCTTCCTTTTATATCATCTCACCCCACCCCCTCTGAAAAGTCACCTTTCGTTGACTCCCCACTCCCGCACCAATAACCCTTCGCCACGACAACCTTCCCAACCCCACCATCACTCCTCCCACCTCGGCTCACATTATTTCACTCACCATCCACCAACTCAGTGTCTTAGACCCCACTCCCCCAAATCCCCTTTTGTTAGACTTTTCATGATACTCTGTTCCTATCCCAATAGAAAGTTGTTGTCTGGCACTCCCTTGCCTATGTCAGCAAATTGTTACGAAAATAAATTCCTCCTCTCTCCCGCTACAATAGACCCACTCCTGGTTAATGATAAAAACATAACGATAAGTTATAAACGTCTCTATTAAACACTGTGAAATTGTAAAATTTACCTTCTTCATTGTTTTACATGACCAGGGAAATTTTACAGTCCTCCACATTGTCACAGTGAATATTAAATTTCCCAGTGATAGTAATCAGATCGCCATCAATGACCCCACTTCAACATCCAACTGTTAGCTTCCCTTTCCATGTAATCCGAAAGTCCTCATCCTTTGCTCTATTTTATAATTTATAATGGCACCTAAATGCAAGTCCCCCAAGAATAAAGGTAAGAAACTTGAAGAAAATCCTATGTTGCCCCCTCCCATTGACTTGGATCACCTACCTTTAGGTTACCTACAATACAAGATCGTTGGGACTATTTGTGCATTCAAATTGTTCAAACTTCATAGTTGGTTGAAGCAAAAAATTCTAGACCAAAGTGATGAATTGAGCCTATGGGAGTCTTCGCTACCCCAATTCATGTTCCCACAAACCCATTATTTCCCTGAGCTAATCTCTTGGTGTCAAATCAGCTATGTACTCTCCCAAAGAGAAATTGTTAGCCGTAATGATGAATTTTTGCTCACCATCAAAACTGAGGCCATTTCAAAAATGTTGCAAGTAAAAAATTCAGAATCTATAGAGCCACTATTAGTAGACTCTCTCACAGATCTCTACAAGAATTTTACCTTCCTAGAGAGAGCCAAGATCTTCGAAATCTCTCCCCGAAGATGCTCATTTTTCAAAATTAAGCCCTCCATAATCATCTTCTATGTCCCCTGAGGTAAACAAGTAAATAATCACCATCATCTCACACATACTTGGTTACCACTATGATCAGTGAGTTGATGAGGCCATTGTTGTCTTCTTGTCAATTGTTACCACTGATGAGAAACATGTTATTTTTAATTACAATGAGTTCATTTCATAGGCAATGCATGACCAATTCATGAAGTTTCCTACAGAGGGAGCTTTCAAATACTATGTTATTTTAGTTTATTTTTTAATTTATCATCAAGTAGAAAAGTTTCCCTTTTATTTGAAAAGTTTGGATGAGTAGGGTAATTCATAGTTAGTAATCCATTAGACCTCCTTGGTGAAGAAATACTCAATTGATTTTACCTACACATACTATGTTGATCAGTTCTTGTACACAATTATTTGTCTGCTAAATAGTTATATGGAACCTAGGATAGGAGAAAATATTCAAAAAGTATTACATCTTAGTGATCAAGAGAAGATAGGTGACTAGTATTTATACCAGAATTATATAGAGATCAGAATCTATGGGTGTGAATTTCCACCCTACAAGCAGCTGAAATTTGTTCCCATGAGACTATTCTCATTAGAGACCATTAGAAAGATGATACATATGGATGGATTACATTTTTTTTTAGCTAAAAAGAAGGCACAATTTAAAATGAAAGCATGGATTGGGCCATTTATGTGTAATACCAGAACAGCTAGTAAAGAAGTAGATTCGTTGTTGAAGAAAATTAATTTTAAATTGAGTTTTACTTAGTCTTATGAACCTTTTTTTCTAATTTCAAGGTTGAGAGTGGAGAAAAATACCACTCCCTACACGCACACTCCGAGGCCAGAGATAGAGAAATATATTAACTAGAATCATTGGGAGGAGAACACACTGCAGGAGGCTAAAGAACAATTCATATCAACAACCACCTCTCAAAATCCTACACAAGACAAGTAGCAGAAAAGGATAAGGGAAGAATAATCTTCCCCAGTGACAGAAATTGGAGCTAAGGAATTCCTGATATACAAGAATAAACAGAAGACCAACTCCGCACCAATTTTTAAGAAAGGAAGCAAAGAGAATTTTTTTTTTTTAGGATAGGTCCTCATGTGTCTACCAGGCAGGATGAAATTTTCACGGGATCCCCCTCTTCATCGACATCCAAATATCCTCAGGATACACCACAAACAATAGATTTTTATCAAGACACTGTTGAGCCTAATATATTTTTCCAAATACAAGGCAATCAAATAGAGGAATGAAATTCTTAAAGCCACAATGTACACATAGTTATGGAAGCAAACAACCACATCATAGCACAGGATCCTATCAGCCTTTGACACAAAAACACAAAATGAAAATTGCATTCCTTAAGGCAAAAGTTCCAACCCCAAGAACACCAATAGATTACAAAGAAAATTTATTTTCATTTTATGCACAACAAATTCATCCAATTGACCAAATGGATATGCATAAGAGAACCAATTATATGATGTATTCCACTCTAACTAATGTTGCCATGTCAGCTTCCATATTGTAGGTATCAATAAAAAAGACATAGAGACAACTAAAATTTGAAATGTTTTCGTCCTTAGCCAAGGATACCAAGATCAAGTCACTCAAAGAATTGAAATTTCTAAGTTAAAAGCTCAGCTCAAAACACTAAAAGAACAAAAATTAAGAATAGACACTTCTTATGTTGCAAAATTGCAGAAAACGCACCAACTCACTCTGAAATTTCAACAGTTACAAAGTGAATAAAAAATGGCACAAACTCTAGCACAAGAAAAGGAACGTATGTGGATAGAGATAAATGAAGCTGTCACTAAGATATGGCTTTCAATTTAGATTATTTTTTAGCAGAAAGAATTAATATAGAGGTCCAAAGAGGTAGTGAAAGAGATCAAAACAAATTTGGGACATAAACTTGGGGAAACAACAACCATCATCAAAATATTGAATTCCAAAAATAGAGAAGAATTAGAGCATCTTGGGATTCAAGATAGCACAAAAACTATTTTGGAAGTAAAGAGGATGCATACCAAAAGGAACCCAATTCTCCAAGTGGAAAATAAATGTCAAAATTTGGAATCCGGCATCCAGATATTTCATAAGAAGATGTAGGTGCCGAATAGGAATGGGCTACCATAATTGATTAGTATGGGAGACAAGTTGATAAGCCTGAATGAGTATCAAGAAAATTGTGCACAAATTTGGAGGTCCACTCATCGACAATCAACCTGAAAAATAGAGCTAGCAACCACATCAGTTTCAAGTTGCCTATTTTCTTGCTCTATTTTTTAAAACAATTTTGATATTTTGTACTAATCTTGAGATTTTCACTCAAGATATTTATTTGTTAAGTTTTTTATAAATAATTCCAAATTCGAGGTATTAGTGTTGATTTTTGTGGGAAAGAAAAAGACCATTGATGTAAAGTTGTTCCACAAAGTTCCAGTGGACATATTTGAGTAATAAAAAAGCTTTTACATGATTCTTGGGTCATATTTTGTTGATGAAGTGATTCTCTCTCTTGTTAATGTGTTTTCCTTTCTATGTAATTCCATATGTGTTTCTGTGCTATGTTATTCAAAGAAAATAATCAATCCAAATTTGTTTAAATACACTCAATTCTGTCTTTGAATAATTTCAATGTTTTCAACTGAAGTTAAGTATTAGAATTCTTAATTTCTCTATCTTTAATGGAAACTTAATCATCTATTCTGTTCCATCTCATCAAGCATATAATATCTAAGAAATATGCCTTCCTTGCCCTGTTTAATATGTTTGTAAATGATGAAATGGATCCATTTGAAGCCAATTGACTCCATTTCCAAATGGTATTTTTTTTTAAACAAACCAAACCCTGAACTTTAAATATCTAGCTTGAAATTTTAAAATCAAACAGAACTAAATTTAATAGAGAGATCCCTCTATGAGTTAGGAGAGCTAGATCCTAGACCTAAAAGTGATTCTGTGGTTTCAATAGCCTAAAGGGTTACCACCTAAGAGAGAATTTGAGCATGAGATCAAGCTTTTTCCAAACTCCCCATTGCCAAATATTGGATTGTACAAATAGTATGTTATAGAAGAAAGGGAGGTGAAGAAAGAGTTGTAGCAACTGCTAGAAAAGGGTGTCATTCGAACAAGTACATCACCATGTGGGTCACTCATCGTCATTGTGCCAAATAATAATGGGACTTGGAGGATGTGTATAGATTATAGGGCGTTGAATAAAATCATGCTCAAGAACAAATACCCCATTCCTAGGATAGACGATCTTTTGGATTAGTTGTAGAAAGAAAAGTCCTTACCAAGCTAGAATTGAAGTTTAGATATAACCAGGTTCGAGTCAAAGAAGAAGATACATGGAATACCGAATTCAAAACCAAGAAATGTTTGTAAAAGTGGTAAGTTATGCCATTTGGCCTATGTAATGCACCAACGAAATTTATGAGATTAATGAATAATGTGTTGCGCCCTTTTATAGATTCATTTGTTATTGTATATTTGGATGATATATTGGTGTATAGTGATACCTAGGAGGAGCATATGTCACATTTGATGCAGGTGATAGAAACATTAAAGAAGCACCAACTGCTAGAAAATATCAAGAAATGCGAGTTTTCTCAACAGTCCTTAGTGTATTTAGGGTATGTGGTCCGTGGAAGAGAACTGAAGATAGATCCTTCCAAGATGGAGGCCATTATGAAATGGTCAGTGCCTACAAATTTTTCTGAGTCAGGAATTTCATTAGGGAAACATATTACCTAAGGAAATTCATAGCCTCATTTTCAACTATAGCAGCACCTCTCCACGCCATAACAATACGTTGGAAAATTTTTCAGTGGGGAGAAGGTTAAAAAAGGGCTTTCGAGGAGTTAAAGAAGAAGATCAGTCAAGAACTAGTCCTAGCATTACCAAACTAGTAGAGGCCTTTCAAAGTGAAAAAAAGTGCAAGTGGGTATGTTATGGGAGTTATCTTGATGCAGGGAGGAAGGCATGTATGTTACCATTCTTAATTTTTTCATGGGGAAGTTATTAACTACCCTACCTACGATAAGGAGATCTATGTCATGGTGGAAGATGTGAAGAAGTGGAAGCACTATATTATGGGAAAGGAGACATTAATCCACATATATCACTAGTCATTACAATAATTTCAGGCGCAAATTAAGCTACAGTAGACCACACATTACATGTGGATGGGGTTTTTACAACAGTTTCATTTGGTGATCAAGTATAAGAAGGGTAGCACAAACATCCAACATGCTTTCAAGGCTACCCACATCAAATATTACAACTCTAGGGACTCTTATGTACATGGATCCATTCACCCATGATGCATACAAAGAGGCATTTTCAGAAGATGAGGACTTCAAGGAGGTGCATCAATAATTGCAGAGTCAGAGTCATGTGCACAATGGCAACAACACCGTTGACTACCATATCCAGGATGGGTTACTCTACAGGTTGGATAAGCTATGTGCTCCAGAAGGTGAGCGATTGCAGATGATTAGACATGCTCCAACTTCCAAGGTCGTAGGGAACTTTGGTGTAGGGAGATTTTCGCTAACTTGCAGAGGTATGTGTATTGGCCCAAGATGCAAGAGAGGGTATCTAGTTTCATAAGAGGATGTGTGATTTTTTGTACCAGCAAGCCTAGAAACATGAAATAGGGTCTCTATCATCCTTACCTATTCCTAGTCATCCTTCAGAAATCATTTCCATGGACTTTATGGGAGGTTTATTGACAACCAGGAAGGGACATGACTACATGTTCGTGGTAGTTGACAGGTTCAACAAGATGTGTAGTTTGATACCCTCTAAAAAGACCATCAATGGACAATAAGAAACAAACTCGTTTTTTGGACAGGTCTGGGTGCACTTTGGGATACAGGGGAGCATCATTTCATACAAGGATACACTATTTCTTAGTGCATTCTAGACTACATTGTGGGATAAGATGGATAAAAAGTTCAAGAGATATACAACACTATATCCACAAATAGATGGGAAGACAGAAGTAGTCAACAAGGATTTGGTGTAGCTTATAAGGGGATACAGCTAGAAGCATTTGAAGACCTGGGATGAAAATATGGTATATACACAACATTCTTATAATAGAGCAGTACACACTTCTACAAGAAAGTTCCCATTTGAGACTTGTTTTGGATATTTTCCACCTCCACCTTTGGATATTGCATATTTGCAATAAGGAGGAGTGAAGAAAGATCTTACAGGAGATGATTTAAGGGTTGAAAAATTGATAGAGAAGATCAAGTATATCTATCTACAGGTACATGAAACACTGAAAAATTCACAGGAGAAGTACAAGGCTAGGCATGATCAACACAGAACAGAGAAATAATTCAAGGTAAGAGATAGAGTATGGCTACATTTGAACAAGGAGAGGTTGCATGGGCATGGTAAGAAAATTAGGCCTCTCAGATATGGTCCCTTTGAGATGCTGAAAAAGGTGGGTGATAATTCCTATCGACACAATTTACCACCATATATGCACATTTACTCAGTTGTGAATGTAGAAAATTTGAAACTCTATGAGCCTTCCATGCTAGATCAGGAAGAGGAATACGTCCTACCTTTTGTGGAGGATTTGGAACCAAACACTCAAGTAGAGTTGACAAGAGATACAATTTTGCAGAGGAGTTCTAGAACTACAAGACAAGGTAAACCCGAACTTTGGAAGATTGGGTTGAAGGGAAAACTTCCAGGAAAAGCTAAATGGTACACTAGAGAGAAGGTGGAGGAAACATTTCCTCACCTCATTCAGTAAAATATTTTGGGGATAAAAAGCCTCCCAAAATGGGGAGGTGTTATCTGAATTAGATCAGTTTGGAGTGGAAAAAGTGAAGGAATCAACTCACGGGACTATTTTTACCAGAAGGACCCAGTTTGGCAAAACGGGGTTGGAAACCTTCTGGGAGCATTTTGAGGCATCAAATGATATTTTTTAGGGGTAAATATTTGCCACTTTAGCACCACATATTTTCATGATATTATACACAAATATATTTTCAAAGACGCAAGAAGCACGCCAATTAGAGTATGTATGCAAAATTTAAGCCACTCAGAAGCTTACCTTCTTGTTTTCACACCTATAGTTTGGGAGGATGTCATGTAAACCCCCATTATCCATGGAAAAGGGGCTAGCCACATGTTTTTGATGTAAAATAATTTATAAGAGTCTATTTTGTAACTCTAGTTAAGATTTGATGTAATCAAAATTAACCACCAGTAGGCTATTGGGTTGTGTTATAACCAAGCCACTAGGAGGAAGAGGCATTCCATTCTTTCGAGAGAATCTTGTTCCATATCTGAGAAAAGATAGCTAGGAGAGATAGGAGGTAGAGGACATAGAGAGGATCTATGTAGTGTAGCATCCCACGAGTCACATGCATTACTTATTTGTATCTACATCCATATTTATAGACAAAGAAAGATTGACCCCTTTCTTTCATCTTCATTTCTGTAACTTAAGGATTCTTAGTTGCCCTTTTGTTCAGATTTCACCCATTTCATCAAAAAGCCTATTCCAAACCCTTTGAATCTCATCTACCCTGCCCTTAGTACATTTTCTCTTTTGATCTTATTTCCTAGCTTTTCTTGCCAAAAAGTTGACTCCATAGCCCAATGGTCTGGTAGATCCCTCTGTGGTTTACCTTGAAGTACGTTTTATTCCCACCAAACTTTCAAAACAAACCAATTGTCCAATCATACCTAGCCTAAAATATTATAACAAAAATCAAGCTAAATCTTGAGGAGAGATCCCTCTCCGGAATTTAGGAAGGCTAGATCTTGAATTTCAAAAGAGGTTCTTGGTTACCCCTGGTTTTATTTAACTATAAATCAAAATCCCACGACCTAAGAATTACTAGGGTGATAATAGGTGTAAAACCACACGAGGCGTAGTGTTGGTTATACAACGCACGAGGCCGTTCTAATTGGTCTTGGGATTTGTGTGTTGCCCATAGGTTGTATCAACGCACCGGTGCGTATACCTTTATGACGCACTGGTGCGCCATATCACAAAAAGGCACCAAGATTTATAATTTGTGTTGGTATTCATGCGATGCCCATGGATCATACAAATCCACCAGTGCTTATAGATACATAAACGCCTCATTACGCAGTATCACACAAACGCACCGATATTTATAACTAGTATAGGTATTTGTGCGGTGCCCATAGATCGTACAAGGACACCGGTGCGTATAAACACATAAATGCACCGGTCGACAGTTACTGACACGCACTGGTTTTTATTTTGTTTTTTTTAGAAACATTGACCTGTGACAATTCAATTATTGTGATTGTTTTAAATTCATTATTCATCAAAAGTCGACACATCTTATAACAATATTCATATTAATTACATTTTTATTAATGCATTTGAATGAGCTGTTTGGATTAATTTTTTGTATAATATCAGAATTATTGTGGTTTTTTAAAATTCATTATTCATCAAAATTCGACACATATATATCATATAACAATATTCATATGAATTAAATTTTTATTAGTGCATTTGAGAACGACAATGGAGAACGCAATAGAATAAATTAAAACACACACACACACACACACACACACACACATATAAAAGACAGTCTCTATCATACAAAATGGGACAGTTTTTCGTATCCCTTTGTCTTTCAATTGGGACACTATGTCCATTACATTAAACAAAATGTCTGATTTCATAGACATATTTCAAAAAATAAAATGTCTTACTTTGATATCCAAACATAGTGATCATAATTCTTTGCTTGAACTACTGTCATTGCTAGAGCTACTTCCATGACTTGGGTTATTTTCAGGAATGTTTTGTTCACGACGTTGATTGTTTTCTTCTTCTTGACCTTCCATCTACAAACATAAAAATAAACTGAAATGAGTGTATATACATTGGTGAGAATAATGAAAATTGCAATATTAAATAATATGCATCAATGTAAATTGAAAAGAAAAATGATGTACCATAGCAACAATTGACTCATAAACTATACACATTCTTTCAAAACCATGTACCATGCCATCTTTCAAAATTTTATCTATTGGCACAATTCCATACTTTGTTTCCTGCAAGTTTTATACCCCATAACAAATCATATATTTAATATAAAAGATGTTTTTTTTTAATTAATTATAGATGAAGGTAAGTAAAACAAGATCGATAAATGCTTACAAATTCCACACTTAAATTTTGATATGCCAATATATACTCACAACCCATATTTAACCTAATTTCAATCAATTCATCTGATGGTTCTTCTTTGTATGTTAGCACCTATTTGAAGACATTCAATGATGATTTTTGTAAAACAACTTAAAAAATACAAAAATGAAATCTAGTTAAGTTGTTATAAGGAAGTAACAATTACTCACAAAATTAGAGATCAACCCTTTTCTTCCTTGTTGTCATATTTTATGTGCTGAATGGGTTCCATTTTCTTTTCTTTTCTACAAGAAAATTCTTGAAAATTAATATTTAATGTTAAATTGTTTATTTATTGTACCTAATGATCAAAAAAATCAATTATTACATATTACATTTGAAGCATGTTGTTGTTGAGATGACTCCTCTTGCGATGCAATTTTGTCCGTTTCTTTGACCATCTCCTTGTACACCTTTTTGAACATTCCTACTGGCATATTTTTGATATCAGCTTGTTCATCTTTTGAGATTTTCATAATCTTCCTAAAAATGTAATATGAAAATAAAGTATTTAATTTTTATATTGGTATATGAAAAGTAAATATAACAAAAGTGATATTTATAAATAATTCCAGACAAACATTTAAAGGAATGTTACTTTTTCATTCCTTTTTTTTTTGTGCGTTTTTGCTATTAAAAGTCTGACATGTCTCGTTGACCAATTCCCTGGAAACTCTTCTTGTAGTTTAGATAAAATTTGGTTCTTAGAATCATTGGATTAATTTTTGTATTGTAAGTGGAAATAACATCTATACATTCATTCCACTAGATCCCTAAAACTTTTGTAAAAGTTTTTCCCCCTTTCATTAACTTCCAGCACCACTCTAGATGAGCTAACAAGCAATTCATTTTCATTTGCATGTTCTATTTTTTTTCTTTTCTTAGAACAACATTCATTTTCTGAGTTGTTGGTCCCAGTAGAACATTAAACATATGTGAATTAGTAGACTGTTTTACACATGCTATCTAATAATTTTAAGTATATTATTAATGATAATTAAAAAAAGAAACTCATATTGGATCGATAGTATTTTTTCATTCACCTGATTCATCCTTTTGCAATTTTTCCATTAAAATTTTATGCTCTTCTGGTCCTAGATCAGAAATAATCATATCGAGCTTCATCATTTTTTTTTATCAGCGGTTGTCATTGATGTCAACCCAAGCAGCACCAGGGGCTAACCCAATATTGCATGGGAATTTTGACCTACAAAATTAATATATTCTGGGTCAATAATTCTTTTGATGGTTTCTACTTGTCGAGATGTTTCTATTGATATATAGCACACCATGTAATTCTTCACGGTTTGAGAGATATTCATGTTTGAAGTCTGTATCCCCAGTTAGTGGGCTAAAACCCCATGGGGTTGGGGCATGGGTCATTGAAAAGTCATAATTAATATTTTTTAAGCTCCTAAAATCCCTCCCGCGTTCACTTGTTGAAGCCCCTCTCAACCTAAGAATTTATATAAATTGTGATCCTCATTTTCTCCTTATGCAAGGAATTCGACCATCTGAAACATGTCATCATGGAATTTGCGCTCTAAATTTTTTTCTACAAAGGTTTAGAAGTTGAAATTTTTATGAGGCGAAGTTGAAATCCTAAGGAATATGCTGTAAAAATTGTAGATCAAGGTCCAGAATATTTTTGGAGATATGATCTGTGGAAGTCAGGGTCTTTGCAGGCTCCTGAAATTCATCTCAAAGAAGTGACCTTGGTAAATTCGTCATAACTCTCTCTCTGAGTATCGGATTAGAATTCCGTAAAAAATGGTAGATAGTGCACATTCTGTAATTTTATCATTATCAATTTTAGATCCAAATGAAGAAACAGTGACAGGTGGCATACCGTACAAGTGCGCTCTACTGAAACAGTGATAATTAGGGCATTGTGAGAGATTGGGTATAACTCTCACTTGAAGAATTCAAATTGGGTCAGACCTATGGTATTGGAAAGATGACTCAGAGGAATACTACAGGACTAAAAATTAGATATGGAGGATCTGAAATAATAGAGATACACCAGATTCAATATCAAGCTCCTAGAAGGCAAGAAAAAGCTAGATCATGTGTTGTCAAGGGTTGCAAAGGACCATAATTTCTACGGTAGAAAAGCAAAGAAAGGTGCAACAGAGGGTAGCATGACAAGAGCAACAACCAAGGTTCATAACAACAGTAAGAAGTTCATTCTATGAAGTCTTCAAGTGGGCAGAACTGCATACAATCATTGTAAAGGTATCATTGTGCTTAGTCATTGTAAACACATTATTGTAAAAATTGTATTAGTGTCTATCTGCCAAGGGTTGAAGAGGCAGTGCTGGGAGGTCTAGGATCATCATTAGGTGGTTGTGTCAAAGTTGGGGTTATGGTCTAGTATATATTCTTCTTCTACATCATTCTATATTATTGTAAAGTGGACCTTTTTCCTTGGTACAGGAGTCCATTCTTATTTTATTCTTCTATAGGGTGGTAAGGTGGTGCTAGGATGAGTTGTAGCTCATTGGGTATTGGGGCATCCATTCAGTTGACTACTGAAGAATCTTGGGCGTTGGAGCGTCCATCCAGTAGGAGCTGGAGAAGAATGATTTTCTAGATTCTAGGAAGTTGGAGCTTTATTTTCAATTGGAGTTGAATATTAAAGAATTATTAGAAAAGCATTAGGTGGTTTTTGTCCCGGAGTGGGTTTCCACCTTTAAAAATATGTTCATTTTTGTTCCTCTTGTTTGCTGATATCATTGTACAAACACTGATAATAATTGAAGATTAACTAATGCTCTAATTGAAAGGAATACTGATTCACCCCCCCTCTCAGTATTTCCAACAATTTTGTGGCTCTGAATGATACACAATAAACAATACATATTAGTTAAACTTACATATAGTTCAAAAATAATATTTTTTATAAATAATTTACAAAGAACTTACCTTTTTTGATTTTCTTGATGTGTTAACATTATTTTTGTTACTTGATCTCTTTTCAGCCATTTCTTTATCAATTTGAAACCTGTACCATATCATTCATTAATATATTTATAAATAAATTCTCAACTTTTCAGGTAGAAAATATATCTCAAGACACCGATGTGCCTTTCATGAGGTACGCATTGCAGCCGGTGCGTGGGTATATTAAAAACACACTGCAAAACAATATAATAGATTGTATGGTGCATTGGGTATTATAAACGCACCGCAAAAACAACGTAATCAATTGTACGGTGAGTGGGGTATTACAAATGCACCGCAAAAATGGTGTAATACACCGTACGGTGCTATCCTCATTAAATGGAGCACTAGTGCCATATTTAAGATATGGTGCACGAATTTACAAAAAATGTTTTCAATTTTTTTACTACACAGTACTTGCGCGATGCGCTGTATAATATAGCGCATCGGTGCGGTAGCATGCGCAGGGCACACCGATAAAGAAAAATCCATTTTTCCCAAAAATTCACGTAATGGCCGAATGGATTGGGATCCGACTATGCAAGTCATCCCGTGGGTTGGACGTCAATCCAAAATGAAAACCCCTAATTCTGAAATCACAGAAACAAGGAGAAGAAAGGGAAAAAAAATGAAGGGTTTAGGGTAAAAATGGATAAAACTGAAGAAAAAATAAAAAACTACATAAAAAAGTAAAAAAAATAATCAAATTTAATCACGATATGGTTTGAAATTCTATGATACCGAGTTTGAATCACCAGAGGTTTGGTTTCTAATTGTCTGAATACTTCTATTCGAACATATTTCGCTGCTCCACAGTGCCCTCGAGCTCTCTTGCTCCAAGTCTGTCTCCTGCAAATATCTGGCTGAAAATTTTAGCAAAAATAGTGAAATAATGAAAAGTGTTTTGTATTTAAAGAATTATTTTATGAAATTAGATTTTTGAAAATATTTTTCCACCTAGTTTTCAAATTGCTCCTTTTTTTCACTTAAAGAAAATAGAGTTGCATTTTTTTTTATTTGCGTTTATTCATTACCGGTGCGAAAGAGTTGGGAAGCGCCGGTGCGTCTTCGTAATATGACGCACCGGTGTGTGTTATGATGATAAGCGCACCGAACTGTATAAAGTTATTATTTTTTGTATGTAAGATCATAATAAAATAATGATAATTCTAAAGTACATGAATTTATTTTCATTATTTTCTAAACTTTATTATGTTACAAAAATTCATATTATTCTAGATTTGTTTTTTTACAATTATTTGCAAATTTACAAATTTAAGTATTTTCATAAAATCATTTCACATTAATAGAATAAAAATTTTCACATTAATAGAATTAAAATTTTACAAATATTTTACATACAATTACAATTAAAATTACATTTACAATTAGAAATAGAATTAGAATTACAATTTTACATTAATTTCACATACATGAATTACGATTAGAATTAGAATTAGCATTAGAATTTTATTTTTACATACAATTACATTTACAATTTTACATAGAATTACATTTACAATTACAATTACAATTTTAAAAATATTTTACATACAATTACAATTAAAATTACTGTTAGTATGAAACTTAATTGCAAGTGTACGAAAAAGACCACTTTAGCTGTGCATAACAAAAAGCCCTAACAAAAAAGATGGCTGCCATTATCTTCAAATCTGAAATTAGGTGATCAAGATAAATGTTGCAAAAATCTAGATCTATGCATCAAAAGACATTGAGCAGTAAATAAAACGAGATTTACTCCATGCATCCAATAGACAAGACAAGAATATGTTGAATGAATTTTATATTAAGGGCACCTGGGAGGAAAACATAGAAGGATGTTACCATTTGTCCTCAATGGGATGGGTTCTTGTAAGTCCTGAGCACTTCAGATCTAAAATTCCTTTTTCTTGATGGTGTAGAAAACCCAGACAAAAAATGGAACTCAAAGGGAGCTCACAAGCAAAAAGATAGAAAAATATGACAATGATGGTGGATCAAAGTTAGACAAAAAATATAGATCCAAAGTGATCTTTAGGCAACAAAACATAGTGAATGAATGGAAAAACCCTTCTATTTATAACAAAATATTGAGTTAGTCTAGATATTGGTGCATAATTAAAATATTATTAACCAAATCAAGATCCAATTTTTATGGAATATTTTATTATTTTTGTTGGAGAGAAAAAGAATTTGACTTGGGTCAAATCCCTTTATTTGTAAATAATAAATAAATAAATGATTTATTTGCTATTTTAAGGATGTGGTTGAGTAATAATCAAATAAATAATGATTTATTTAATTATTAATGGATGATTTAGTCAAATTTAACAAGGAATATTATTTAAATAAGGTTTAAATAATTATTCCTAGAAAATAATAAGATAAATAATAATTTATCTAATTAATTTTCCTGTTTTGGGTTAAATATCACTAGGAATATTAATTAAACTGTTGTTTAACTAATTATTCCTTGAGGAAAATCAAACAAATATGGATTTATTTAATATTTCCTCATGGGGTTTCCTGTTTAGACTATAAACAACTTAATAAAGGTGTTTTACTAAGTTATTTTTCATAGTGAAAGCAATTTTACTTAGGGTAAAATTGGTCTTAAATGGTGTACTTAGGTCCATCTAATAATAACAGGTTAGATGACCAAAAAATGGTGTAACAGATTTCCCCTCAGCGTGCGAGCGTTAGGAACTAATCGTATGACCGAAGTACGTTGTAAGAACTCAATCACTACACACCGAAGGGGAATTCAAAGAGAGACAAATATAAGGTAGACCAAAGCACTAAAGGACTAGACCCTGAGGAGGCGAGATTTACAGGTACGACAAGTCTCTTTTATGAGTGAGTACATGTGCTATAGGCGGCAGGGGAGGCATACCTATGCTCACCAAGACAAAGTACAAAGAATAGTGCATCCAGTAAACAAGGGACTGAACAATATAGTACATGCTGGAAAAAACATGAGCCAGGTAAAAACATGATAATGAATCCTGCATACATACTATGCCTAGGATAACATCCAGGACTTATACAATAATATCTGAGTACATGAGATACAAATACAACCCAAATTCCCTTGTAAATAGGAAATGGCTCTGAAAATCTGACTGATACATGAAAACAAAAAGGCGTTGCATGCGGCTGAGGCTGACATCATCAAATATATGGAGCTGCATCAAAGGCTATAATGAAGAGGTCATCCAGGCATGTGGGGGGTTACCTATAAGGCCACCCCCTCATGAGGGCTGAAAACATCTCACACACACTCAGGAATCACCGATATCAGCTGCTGCATCACTGAACCATCAAGTATACGAATCTCAATCATGCTAAAAAGAGTTGGAGCTGAGAAACAATCAAGTCAAAGGGTAATAAGGATTTCCTTTTCCTGATCCGAGGCATCGAAAAAGAGTGGAAGCTGGAACCAAGGTACACCGCCCTCTAGACCTATCTTCTGAAATGAATGATCTGATGTCGACAAAAGGAGGTCTGCCATAGGTGAGGCATAACGCATCCTCAACTAAGGCTCGAGAGAAAATAGTAGAATGACTGACAGACTAACACTAGGGATGATGATGAAATGGGGGGTACTGAGTAGTGGACGAACGAATTCCCTTGTTAGAGCATAAAGGGCATGGATGACCTAACAGTGACTGACACAATATCATGAGGGATAGGGGATAGTGGGACTGAAGGCCATAATTGTGCGACAAAAGAGAGGAGCCAAGCAATGAAGGATGGAGGACTATATTGGGATACAAAGGGACTCAGAATAGACTCCATGAATGCAATGATGACTCAACTTGGATGCTCTAAACAAGGGCGACTCGATGATGCTACCACACAGAAAAGGTCCAGTGGGGACCATAAAAACATGAGTACATGATGGTTACTCACGATGAAAATTGACACGAGCATGGACAAGTATGAAGGAAAAGTGGTGCCCCAAGTACATGTGTTGCAGGTGAAGAAATTCTATTTGAGGAGTAGTAAAGTGACGCTTCGTGGAAAAAATGTGTCTTGGTGAAGTATCAAATCACAAAATCATGAGCTGGATACCTAAAGAGATAAAGCATGCATTTACGGAAGGAAGGGTAATATTTCTTAAGATAGAGTGCATTGCGAGGATTGGGAAAGGGATGGCCTTCGAAATCCTCTAAGAGATATGCCCCCTTACCTAAATCCTTACTGATGATGTAAGGTCCTAGCCATAATGAGTCAAACTTCCCATGAACAAGGACATCATGGGCCTGGTCATACACCAGAACAAGATCCCCTTCATGAAAAGTACGAGGGTGGACTTTTCGGTCATACTGAGCTTTGGTGCATTTATTAGCCACCTCAATGGTTTGCAATGCAACACAATGGTCTACAGAAGCATGCTCAAGCATGATAAGTCATTGTTCTAAAGGTTGGGTGTCACGGAGAAGTTTGACGGCTAGATGAAGGGAAGGGATTTCACACTCGATAGGTAAGACTGACTCCTCTCCAAAAATAAGGTGGAATGGAGTAAACCTTGTGGCAGTTTTAACAGAAGTTCTATAGGCCCACAAAGCAGGGAAGAGCATAAGGTGCCAGTTGGTTTTGTGCTTATCCACCATCTGTTGAAGCATGGTTTTAAGGATTTTATTGACTGCTTCAACTTGGCCATTACCTTGGGGGTAATAGGAGGAGGAATATTGGTGCTCAAAGCCCAAAAGTGAGGATAGCTCATGCCATATCTCATCTTAAAAATTTTGAAAATGGTCAAGGCCAATTGTTTTGGAACCCTGAATCAAGCGATCACATGGTTAAATAAAAATAGGGTTGCGGTAGCTGCCGTGTTGTTAAACGTTGGCATGGCCTCGGCCCATTTGGTGAAATAGTCAACCGCCACAATGATATACTTGTGGTTACTAGCAGATGATAGTCGAAACTCCATAAAGTCTATGGCCCACTTACAAAAGGGACCAGCTGAGATGATAGGATGGAGGGGATCCAGAGGGGCTCGTGCCTTAGGGGCAAAATGTTGTCAATTGTAACAGTGTCTGACTGCCTCAATGCAATCACCGAATAGAGAAGGCCAAAAGTACCCAGTGCGCATGATGTTTTGGGTAGTGGCTAGACTAGAGAGGTGGCCACCACAAGCGCCGCTATGACAGGCAATAAGGACTTGCTCTACTTCAGCGTGTGTGAGACAATGATGAAGGAAAAAATATACACCACGAAAATAAAGGTCGTCAAGGATAAGAAGGTAGTGGGGGGCCTGGTGTCAGATACATCGTCGAGCATCACGGTCAATATGGAGGGCGAACTTTTGGGTTCGCATATAAGTAAGGATGTCACCATACCAAGGATCATCAGTGGTAATAGAAAACAAATGTTCATCGGGGAAATTGTCAATAAGTGGAGGATCTTGCGTACCGGTAGGTAGTTCGGAAATGAGTTCAGTGAGGGCTAAACCTTTCTTACTTTTTGGTTTGACAAATTCAAGATCGAATTCCTGGAGGATAACGATCCAATAGGCATACTTCCCATTAATGATTCAGTGACTCAATAGGAAGGCCATAGGTTTGGAATTAGTCACGACCTTGGTGGAACACATGAGGATGTAATGACAAAGTTTTTGGATCGAGAACACGACAGCCAGTGCTAATTTCTCTTCATGTGAGGACGATACAGGAGGTCCTGCTAGGTTATTACTGACATAATAGATAACATGCTCAATTCCATTGTCATCTTCCTGAATGAGGACTCCAGCGATCGAGTAGGTGGAAGCGGAGATATACAGGGTGAGATCCCTATCAAAGTCAGGGGGATGGATCAAGGGAGCAGACATGAGAGCATGTTTCAGGGCATCAAAAGACTCTTGAGCATAGGCATCCCACACAAAAGGGATGTTAAAGCAGAGGAGTCTAAGGAACCCATGCACAGTGGTGGCATAGTCAGGTATGAACCGAAGAAGGAAATTATCTTTGCCTTGGAGGCTTTGTAACTGGCATAAAGTAAGAGGGATAGGAGGCTCAAGGATGGTTTGAAATTTCAATGGGTCAAGCATGATACCATCTTTAGACACAATGAAGCCTAGAATATGACCGTAAGGCACACAAAAGACACACTTCAGCGGGTTGAGGCAGATATTATACTTATGACATCGGAGAAAGATGGTATGCAGATCGTGGAGGTGTTGCGCCTGATGTTTATTGTTGGGAAAAATACTGAGAGGGGGGGGTGAATCAGTATTTACTGCATAATCTTATCTTTTTACTTTTTCATTCCTTAAAACCCATACGCTACTTTCTTTCAGTAAACTAGCGTATATACGCGGATATCCTTCATACAACTCGCGTATTAGCAGAGATCTAAATATGCAGATATTTATTAACTTAGTTCTTTTCAATATTCATTCATCTGATGTTAAGTTAGCAGTAAACATGTGTAGTAACAACAGAATAAACCATCACACAAAGCATCACACATGAACACTAGGATTTTTAGGTGGAAACCCAAGTCGGGAGAAAACCACCGCTGCAGTTGCTCAGCCTTCAATATTTTATTATAGAGAAAACATCTTACAACATATGTACTGGCGCAGACTTGACCAGCACGCAGGCACCCACCTGCGCTCGTTTACCAGCCTCTCCTGGAAGGGAGCTCCAACCCCCTGACTCGTTTACCAGCCTCTCCTGGAAGGGAGCTACGACCCCCTCGATCTCGTTTACCAGCCTCACCTGGAAGGGAGCTACAACCCCCTGACTGAAGGCTACAACCCTCAGCACCACCTTGGACCACGTTTCATCAATTTTCACACCGGATCCAACAACTTCAATAGAACAACACTTGCATGCCACGTTTCATCATATTTTCAGACTGGACCCTGACCGACTCCATACATTTAAGCTCAATCATACATCAAATCGAAACTTATCAATTCACAACTCAGAACCGTAGAATACATCATTCATAGATAGCAAGATAACAAATGCAATGCATCGTAATATTTCCATGTCTCTGCTTCATCAAACCCTAGTTTGCATACGCGCTTTCCTTTCACTGATGTCGCGTATATACGCGCTTCCGTTCACATAAACCAGCGTATACTTCTGTACATATTACAGATCCAATTTCATTGCGCATACGCGCTTTCTCTTCAGCGAAGCCGCGTATATACGCGCTTCCTCTGCGGTGAACTAGCGTATAAATCTTCAACCATTATAGAGCAACATACTTCTTCAGATCAGATATTCAGTTCAGATTTACCCTTTTACTCCAGACAGATGTTCACCTTATCTCAGATTTAAGCCTTCCATAAACAGATCTAGCAAATACAAGTCCATTTCAGATCTAGATACCCTTCTTCATCATTGGTGCATCATGCAATCAGATCTATCATTCAACTGTAACCCTTTCCATTCAGATATACTTCAGAGAGAAGTATTCATTCAAGCTCAAACATCTTGCACCCACACTCATGATTTGCACAATGAATTTCTTCTCTTTATATAGGTTTACCCTTTTTCAATACCATGAGCCCCTTTTTCAATACCATGAGCCAAAAAAATACCATGAGCCCAAAACTACATTACTTCCGATGGTATTCCTGGACGGGGTCATTTAGACGAATCATTACCCAATACAATGGGTCAATACCATGGTGGTTACCCCTGGTTTTGCACTTTATGAGTGCTTTTTCCCATACGCGACTTAGCACGTACTTTACCACGTGCATACGCGACTTCTCCTAGGCAAATCCGCATATGCCTTGAGACATACTCTTTTCATCATAGATCTAGCACATATTGAATTCCTTTCTTCATTACCTTCTGTAATCTCTGTAGATACATCAGATTTTCATCTTTAAACAGGTTCATCAAGACATATTCTATCAGGCACAACTTCATCAAGTAAGTTGCCATCATCTTCATCAGGTGGGTTGCCATTCAAGAACAACTCTCTACATCATATTGTCAACAAACATCATATCACATCATATTTACATCATTTACCAAGTCCATCAAGTCAAGAATAACTTCATCAGGTGTATTGCCATCAAGGAAAACACATGCCAACAATCTCATGTCTTCATCTTCATTTAGTGGGTTGCCATCAAGGACAACACTCTGCATCATATTGCCAACAATCTCCCCCTTTGGACTTGATGGCAACCACGATGGTGTTTGGTTACCACAACAGATAGGTTCATTAAGAATACAATGACACCATGTCACTCTCCCCCTTTGACATCAAGGGCAAAGGGCGGACCAAAACCAACATACTCTCCCCCTTTTCTCCGCATGTGGAAGAAGCGTTCTGCAGATCTGATATATATACTGACGTGACCAAGCTCCCCCTAAGTTCATGCTGAATCTTCAAACATATTTTTCAATGAAGTACAGGACTCTATGAACTTCCTATCACCAAAGACTCATACTTACATCAAATATCCAACCAAGTGGATTTACATATAAGACTCAAGTACCCAACCAAGTGGGTTTAAACATTTCAACTCAGCTACCCAACCAAGTGGGTTTACACATTTGACTTAGCTACCCAACCAAGTGGGTTCACAAATTTGATAAGTCCTTACATGACTGAAATTTACAATTTTACATCATGGGTCTCAACATGACCTTTTCATCAAAATACAAATATGATTTTTCATAACCAACACCAAAGAGTCCTCAAGAAAGAGAACATATTTCAGAACCATCATAATGCCAACAATGCATAATACTCAGCAACGCTAATGCTCCCCCTGAATCTGTGCATCCAAGCAACCTTTCCATATGACTAAGGCTCCCCCTTAGTTTGTGCATCCTGAACACTTTTACCAACAAATCATCAAGGCATCTTTATCAAAACATTAGAAATAGAATTATGAGAACTGGAACACCACCAGAGATACCAAACAGTATCATAGATACCAAACAGCACTGCAACTGTGCTGAAGAAAGCTGACTCTAAACAGAAAATTGTCAGCAATCAGACATACGCGATTTTCTATGCATGAACTCGCGTATATACACGACTGTGTTTCATGAAACCCGCGTATCCAATACCATCTTCTAAATTTATGCAGATTTGTTCTTTTGACTGGCAGAGAACACTCCCAGCTTCTGTCTTAGATACTCGAATGCTTCCCTGGGCAGAGGTTTGGTAAAGATATCAGCAACTTGTTCTTTGGAGGGAACATACTCCAACTTCACCGTTTTCTCAAGCACTTGTTCACGTAAGAAGTGATACTTGATGGGAATGTGCTTGGTCTTTGAATGCATAACAGGATTCTTTGAAATACTGATGGCACTTGTATTGTCACACTTAATGGGGACAGGAGGAGTACATTTGATTTGAAAATATTGTAAGGTTTGCATCATCCAAAGGAGTTGAGTGCAACAAGATGCGGCAGCCACATATTCTGCTTCTGCTGTAGATAAGGCAATAGAATTTTGCTTCTTGCTGAACCAAGATACTAACCGTGGTCCCATATAGAATGCACCACCACTAGTGCTTTTCCGATCATCAACACTTCCAACCCAATCTGCATCAGTGTAAGCATGAAGAGTAAGATCAACATTCTTTGGATACCATAGACCAAGGTCTTGAGTTCCTTGAAGATATTTGAAAATTCTTTTAACAGCCTGAAGGTGAGACTCTTTTGGATTAGCTTGGAATCATCCAACAATCCCAACTGCATGCATAATGTCTGGTCTAGTCCCAGTGAGATAAAGTAGACTTCCTATCATTGATCTGTATTCAGGTTGATTCACCGTGGGAGAATCATCATGAGAGCTGAGATTGCATCCAGTTATCATTGTGTACTTACAGGTTTGCATTCTTCCATGCCATATTTCTTCAGAATTTGCTTAAGATATTTTTCTTGTGATAGGAATATACCATCTTCAGTTTGATGCACTTGTAAGCCAAGAAAGAATGTTAGTTCCCCAATTAAGGACATTTCAAATTCTTGCTGCATGACAGAAGCAAATTTTTGACTCATAGATTCTTCGTTACTCCCAAAAATGATATCATCAACATATATAACCACAATCAATAGTTTATCATTTTCAATTTTTGTGTATAAGTTGCTATCAGCAGACCCCTTTGAAAATCCTTGTTGATGAAGATATTTGTCAAGACGATAATACCATGCCCTTGGAGCTTGTTTGAGACCATATAGAGCCTTTTAAGTCTACAAACAAGTTTTTCATCATTTCCCAAAATGAATCCTTCTGGTTGTTCTATATAAACTTCTTCTTCTAGATCACCATTGAGAAAAGCAGATTTAACATCCATTTGATAAACTTTGATTTGTTGGAAGCTTGAAAAAGCAAGAAACATTCTTATAGCTTCAAGTCTAGCTACAGGAGCAAAAGTTTCTTCAAAGTCTATACCTTCTTGTTGAGTATACCCTTTGCAAACTAGTCTAGCTTTGTTTCTTACAACATCCCCATTCTCATTTAACTTGTTCTTGAAAATCCATTTAGTTCCAATGACATTTTTATCATGTGGTCTTGGTACCAATTCCCAAGTGTCATTATTTTCAATTTGATCGAGCTCTTCATCCATGGCTTGCTTCCAAAATTCATCTTTGCTAGCTTGATTGACATTGTGTGGTTCAATTGTGGATAGAAGTGCCAGATGACTAGAAGATCCCACCAGAGTTCTTCTCGTTCGTACACCCGATTCCTTGTCTCCCAAAATTTGAGATTCAGGATGATTCTTTTGAACATATCTGGATGGAGCTTTTTCAGATAGATCATTTTCAGATTCTTCATTGGATCCACTGTTTATATCATTTCTATTTGATGTAGAAGGCCATAATTCACCATCATCTTCTTTTGTTGTTTGTTTTTCTTCTTTAGGAGCTGTAGGAGACTCATCAATAACAACATCAATACATTCAACAATCTTTCGAAGCCTTTTATTGTAACATGTGTATGCTTTTCTTGAAGATGAGTAACCAAGAAATATCCCTTCATCTGATCTAGGTTCAAACTTGCCAAGCTTTTCATCATTATTTTTGATAAAGCATTTACTTCCAAAAACTTTAAAATGCTTCACAGTGGGAGAGTTACCATACCAGAGTTTGTATGGAGTTTGTCACTATTTACCCGAACATGAGCCTTGTTGAGAATGTTAGCTGCTGTATGTGCTGCTTCACTCCAGAACATGTCAGGAGTTCCAGAATCATCAAGCATAGCTCTAGCCATTTGAACAATTGTTCTATTCATTCTTTCTTCTACGCCATTTTGTTGTGGAGTGCCTGCTACAGAGAACTGTCTTTTTATGCCATGTTGTTCACAAAATTCAAAGAATTCATTTGATGTATATTCTCCTCCTCGATCAGATCTAAGACACTTGATTTTTAGATCTAATTCATTTTCTACCAATGATTTGAAGCTCTGAAATTTTTCAAATGCTTCATCTTTGTGTATAATGAACCCGATCCAACACATTCTAGAGTAATCATCAATAAATAAGATGTAGTATTCTTCCCCACGTGGTGAATTTTTCCTCATAGGACCACATATGTCAGTATGAATGAGTTCAAGAGGCTTACTTGATGATCCTTCTTTGGCATTAAATCATACTCTGGTCTGCTTACCGAATTGACAAGATTTTCATATGATACTTTCTGGTAGATTAACATTGGGAAGATCACGAACAGCTTGAAGTCTGCTGGCTTTGTTGATTTGAGAGAAGCTCAGATGCCCCAGCCTTCTATGCCATAGCCAATTTTCTGAAGAATTGCTCAAGTAACATTGATCTATGCCGTTCAGTACATACAGGTTGCTTGGATTTCTTTTTCCTTTTATAATGATTTTACCTGTATCAAGATCACGAACCACACATTCTTTTGAACTAAAGACCACTTCTGTTCCTTGATCACACATTTGACTTACACTTAACAGATTATGCCTTAATCCATCCACATACATGACATTATCAGCCTTCACCTTTTCTTTTAGAAACACAGACCCTTTTCCTTTAATTACAGCAGGAGAATCATTTCCAAAAGTTACTTTCTTTTCCTTTTCTAGAGAATTATATGTAAGGAGTTTGCTTTTGTCACCCGTCATGTGTCTTGAGCATCCACTATCAATGTACCATTGATTTTCTTCACCTTCTGCAAATAATGATATCCCACAATTTTCAACCTGTAATTCCTTCTTTTTCCATACCTTGGAACTTGAGGGAAAGTGCTATTTTGGCTGGACTTTGCTCCTGCATTCAGATTCTTCATGGCCAAAGTTATTACAATAAGCACATTCAACTTCATTTTGAAGAGGAGAAAAGTTGTTATAGGTATTCTTCTTTGGTTTAGTATCCAACCTTTTCTTTCTCGCTTCTCTTGTCATGATGGTTTTGTAGGCAACACATTGAGCAACTTTGTGGCCAAAATTGTGACATGTAAAACATTGTCCATTGAAATAGACATTTTTGTAATCACGAAATCTTCTATGTGGATTTACCTGCTGGTTGGAGCTCCTTTGAAAGTTATTCCTGTCAGTGTTCTTTGAAGTGCGATGATCCTGCTTTACCTGTAAAGAATCCTTGCTTCCTTGTTGAGAGGCAGAATAATGTAAACCAGTAGTTACTGCCTTTAGATAGTTTGGTGCTGAAGCCTGAGAGGATTCTCCAATACATCCAAGACCTGTTTTTATGAGAGGAGAACGTTGAGCATTGATAATTTCATCTAAGGTTTCTGAACTTTTAGCAAATCTAAGATTGAGAGTTTTTTATTTCTCATTATCTTTCCTTAGACTTACTACTTCACACTCCAATTCCTCAATGCGTTTTTTCATTGCTTCAAGCTGATTTTCAATAGTCTCTATGATTATGTTATTTTCTTCTAGGCTTACTTTGAGTTGATTGTTTTCTTCAAGAAAATCATTGTCTTCCAGAGCATCCACAAAAGTATCCTTTTCTTCTCTAGATTCTTTTGCCATAAGCAGTTTAATATCATGGTCAGAATCTTCTTCATCTTCACTAGACACTTCATCATCATCTTCATTTGCATAATAACTCTTCCTCTTTTAAAATTGTTTCCCTTTACCACGTTTTTCTCTATAAGGACATTTAGCAGCATAGTGACCAACTTTTCCACACTCAAAACATTTGAAGGGAAGCTTACCTTTGAATCTTCCAGTTCCTAGTTGGAGTTTTCTCACGAAATTCGCTTCTTCTTCATCGGATATATAGCTGGTTTCTTTGACAACTTCCTTTTCCTTTCCTTTTGCAGACACCTTAAAAGCAACTTCTTTGATTTGAGAAGGACCTCCTTGTCTCATTTCAAAAGCAGTCAGAATACCATGTAATTGAACAATAGTAAGAGTTTGCAGATCTTGCCTTTCTTCAATAGCTGAAAATTTAGAGTCAAATTTTGAAGTCAAGGATCTTAAGACTTTTTCCACCAGAGTAGTATCGGTTATGGTTTCACCCAAATTTCTCATCCGATTTACAATATCATCTAGACGAAGAAAGAAACTGGCAACACTTTCATCACTATGCATCTTCAAATTTTCATATTCAATTCTAAGAGTTTTGAGTTTTGCACTTTTTACCTTTGTGTCTCCTTCATAGCTTAGAATGATTTTGTCCCATATTTCTTTTGCTGAATGTAGCTGCATCACTTTAGCAAATTCTGGTTCAGACATGCTTCCTAATAAGACATTTACTTCTTTGGCATTGATTTCATACTTCTTCCTTTCTGCTGCATCAGTAGGAATACTTGCCGGGTATTGATAACCTTCTTCCACGATTGCCCATACATCTGCACCAAGACTTTGCAGATATGCTTTTGTTCGTACCTTCCAAAATATCAGATTACTTCCATTGAATAGAGGTGGCTTTATAGACATCACTCCTTCTTGACTTCCCATTGCGACGGATCTCCTTCAAGCGATCAAGCTTCTGCAGAAGAACCTGCTCTGATACCAATTGTTGGGAAAAATACTGAGAGGGGGGGGGTGAATCAGTATTTACTGCATATTCAAAACTTTTACTTTTTCACTCTCTAAAACCCATACGCTACTTTCCTTTAGTAAACTCGCGTATACACGCGGATATCCTTCATACAACTCGCGTATTAGCAGAGATCTAAATATGCAAATATTTATTAACTTAGTTCTTTGCAATATTCATTCATCTGATGTTAAGTAAACAGTAAACATGTGTAGTAACAACAGAATAAACCATCACACAAAGCATCACACATGAACACCGGGATTTTTAGGTGGAAACCCAAGTCGGGAGAAAACCACCGCTGCAGTTGCTCAGCCTTCCAATATTTTATTATAAGAAAACATCTTACAACATATGTCTTTGATGCAGACTCCTACCGGCTCACCATAACAGAGCTTCCTCCACTGCGCTCGTTTACCAGCCTCTCTGGAAGGGAGCTCCAACCCCCTGACTCGTTTACCAGCCTCTCCTGGAAGGGAGCTACGACCCCCTGCTCTCGTTTACCAGCCTCACCTGGAAGGGAGCTACGACCCCCTGACTGAAGGCTACAACCCTCAGCACCAATATGGACCACGTTTCATCAATTTTCACACTGGATCCAAAGCTTCCTTTAGGACACAACTTGCAGGCCACGTTTCATCATATTTTTAGACTGGACCCACTCCATACATTTAAGCTCAATCATACATCAAACTGAAACTTATCAATTCAGACAACCCAGAACTGTAGAATACATCATTCACAGATAGCAGTAACACAGCAGACCAGATCAGACATTTCATACCCCTTGCTTCAGCAAACCCTAGTTTGCATACGCGCTTTCCTTTCACTGATGCCGCGTATATACGTGCTTCCATTCACACAAACAAGCGTATACTTCTGTACAAATTATAGAACCAATTTCATTGCGCATACACGCTTTCTCTTCAACGAAGCCACGTATATACGCGCTTCCTCTGCGACGAACTAGCGTATGCTTCTTCAACCATTATAGAAGCGACACTCGCTGTGAGGATCGGATATTCGGTTAAGTTTGCCACACACTCCAGAGACAAATGTTCGCCTCTTCTCAGATCTAATCATCCCCTAAACAGATCTAGCAAATACAAGTACATTTCAGATCTAGATACCATTCTTCATCATTGGTGCATCATGCAATCAGATCTATCATTCAACTGTAACCCTTTCCATTCGGATATACTTCAGAGAGAAGTATTCATTCAAGCTCAGACATCTTGCACCCACACTCATGATTTGCACAATGAATTTCTTCTCTTTATATAGGTTTACCCCTTTTCAATACCATGAGCCCCTTTTTCAATACCATGAGCCAAAACAATACCATGAGCCCAAAACTACATTACTTCCGATGGTATTCCTGGACGGGGTCATTTAGACGAATCATTACCCAATACAATGGGTCAATACCATGGTGGTTACCCCTGGTTTTGCACTTTATGAGTGCTTTTTCCCATACGCGACTTGGCACGTACTTTACCGCGTGCATACGCGACTTCTCCTAGGCAAATCCGCGTATGCCTTGAGACATACTCTTTTCATCATAGATCTAGCACATATTGAATTCCTTTCTTCATTACCTTTTGTACTCTCTGTAGATACATCAGATTTTCATCTTTAAACAGCTTCATCAAGACATATTCTATCAAGCACAACTTCATCAAGTAAGTTGCCATCATCTTCATCAGGTGGGTTGCCATTCAAGAACAACTCTCTACATCATATTGTCAACAAACATCATATCACATCAGATTTACATCATTTACCAAGTCCATCGAGTCAAGAATGGTTTTGCACTTTATGAGTGCTTTTTCCCATACGCGACTTGGCACGTACTTTACCGCGTGCATACGCGACTTCTCCTAGGCAAATCCGCGTATGCCTTGAGACATACTCTTTTCATCATAGATCTAGCACATATTGAATTCCTTTCTTCATTACCTTTTGTACTCTCTGTAGATACATCAGATTTTCATCTTTAAACAGGTTCATCAAGACATATTCTATCAAGCACAACTTCATCAAGTAAGTTGCCATCATCTTCATCAGGTGGGTTGCCATTCAAGAACGACTCTCTTCATCATATTGTCAACAAACATCTTATCACATCAGATTTACATCATTTACCAAGTCCATCAAGTCAAGAATAACTTCATCAGGTGTATTGCCATCAAGGACAACACATGCCAACAATCTCATGTCTTCATATTCATTCAGTGGGTTGCCATCAAGGACAACACTCTGCATCATATTGCCAACATTATAATGTGCAGTGAGGCCGTCTAAATAAGAAAGGATAATATGAGCGAGGTCATGGAAATAGTAAGACATAGCCCGCTGAAAAGTGGCTCCGTCATTTTTATGTCCAAATGACATGACTCGATAGGCAAAGGTTCCCCATGGACTAATGAATGTGGTCTTAAGTTGATCAGCATGATGGATAACAATTTGGTTGTACTCAGAGAAACCATCCATAAAGGATAGATCCTCGTGCCCCACACACTCATCAACGATTTGGTCAATGAATGGTGTGGGGAAGTTGTATTTGGGACAATATTTGTTCAGATCGTGAAAGTCAGTGCAGACACATATGGTGCCTTGTTTCTTGAAAATAGGAACCAGATTGGACACCCAAGTGGTGTATTCGAGGGGATATATAAAAGCAACCTACTTGAGCTTATCGATTTTGGGTTTGACAGCTTCTCGTCTGGAAGGATTAATGGGTCTCAACTTCTAACGGATAGGATTGGCATCCAAACATGTATTGATATGGTGTTTGACAATAGAAGGATCAAGTCCGGGCATTTCTGAATAGGACCAGGAAAAAACTTCACGAAATTATTTAAATAGCTTGGTGTAAGCCTCAACCTCTTCCAGGGTGCAATGGGCACCCAAGGTGATATTTTCTTCTACCCCTAGTTTGTCAGAAATGTCAATTTTAATGGTAGGAGAGATATTGGCCATATTTCCTTCTTTGAAAGTAGCAGGTGTAGGGATGTGATTTCTAAACCAATCGACTTCATCGGGAATGAAGTCTTTACTTTCCACAACATATTGGTCATTGGACTGCTGTGGGAGGAAGTATGCACGGTGGTGCATATCGTCCCATGAAAAGTTAGGGTTGGTCATGGCTTCCATAATGTCTTCATATAAATGGAAGATGGGGTGAATGGAGGAAGAGAGACCACTTGATGTGGTAGAGCTACCTGACTCATCATCATGTGAAGAAAGTCTCACATGCACAACGTCATGGGGGATGACATAAGAGTAAGCAGATAATGAATCTACCAATGTTGAGCCCAGGGTGATCACTGAAGGGAGGTCAAGTGAAACATCAGGGGAAGTCTCCAAGGGGACTTTCACTGAGGGTCTCATGGATGATGATGGGTAGAAAATGGTGGTTGAAGGCTCCATCATTTTGACATCCGGAGGGGGGATTTAAATGGAAGCAGACAAATCCTCTGGTTCTGTTGGAGCAGAACTCACAAACAAGTGAGAGGTGAACTTGTCATGCTTGGCCTCGAATTGGAAAAATTCTTCCAAAGAGGAATGATACTCTTCAAGGTGGGGATAGAGGTGAGTGTAATGGCCATGGAAATCGTACAAAGCACAAGGGTAATTGGTGCGCAAGGATTTGAGTTTCAGGACTGAATCAGGTATAGTGACGTAGACCTCAGGGATATCAAACTCTGGAAACATCTCATCAACCATGGACTTGAGGTGAGGCAACTCCAGAAAAGTATGGGTGGCATGACCGACAACATCACACAAAGCACACTGGATAGTGCATTTTGGCGGCCAAGGAGGGGAAAGGTTTTTCGGGGTGGCCTTGTTTTTGGTTGCCTCCTTTTAAGCTTTTCCCTTATTACCCGAAGTGGTCGCAATAGGAGGTGGTTCCTGTTAAGGTGGCTGAGGCACTGTAACAATGGGATAAGTCATGGGGACTGGTTGAACTGGGGTCAAAGAAAGATAAGGTTTGGGTTGACCAGGCTAGGTAGTGGCTGGGAGATCAAGGTACCAGACGGGAATCCCAAGGGTCAGGTTAGGAAGAGAAAGGGTAGCCATGACAGGTATCGTGTATACTTCTAGAGGGGGAGCTAGGAACGGTATCTGATCGAAGGGGTAATGGCCAAGCGGGACGGCTCCAAGATGGTTATGGCCTGGAGGAACCATTCAAGGAGAGTAAAGAGGCTCATGGATACCAGCTGTAGGTGAAGGGCCAGGAGGAGGAGGTCTAGAAGACTGAATTGAAGGGATAGGAGTAGGCTGCAGAGGGCAAGGAGGCTACTAACTAGCTAAAGAGGGCCGCTTGAGGGAAGCCTGAGATGATTGCATCATGCAAACATTCGATTAACTAGGATCAAAGACAAGAGGAGGAAGACCAAGGAATGTACCAAGAAATGAGGAGTCTTTGTAGACTCCAGGTGAGACACTGTTCAAAGGATCAACGATTTTCTTATTGGCCACCGAAGAGATGATGGACTCAGGGGAGATTTGAGACTTCGGTTTGTAATATGTCAACTGGTCAATGGTGACTATCTTTCCGTTATGAGGGAAGGACATCTTGTGGTGAACCATAGATGGGACATAAGACATCACATAGGTGTAGCTACGACCCAATAGAATGTTGTAATCTAAGGGGGCATCTATGAATTCTACGTCAACGCAAACAGTCTTGCCCACAAGAGTAATAGGACAGTTGCGGATTAGGCCAATGGGCTAGGAGGCGTGGGCATCCCATGCTCGGAGAGTGATTGTGGAAGTAGCCAACTCAGTGATCTGAGTTGCTTCCAAACTGAAGCAGACATCAAACAGGTGGATGCCCCCTCATCAATGATGCACCGGGAAATGTTGGCATTCCAGATCTTGATTGGGATTTGGAAGGTGACAGAAGCAAGGAGAGGAGGATGTTCTGACCAGTCAACATAAAATATAATCAATTGATCATCAGAAGGATCTACAGTGCCCATGGCAGATAGTAGAGATTTTAGTTGTGAAGGGCATGACTGGAGGAGTTCCAGCGTTGAAATGGCAGCAGGAGATTGCGCCAAATCATCTACTATACTATACGAATGGGAAACTTTTCCAGAAGCAACATTTCGGCATAGTGGTCCCTTATGAATCTTGGTATGAACCTCCACCTTAGGTTGAGGGATCTGCAAGGGACCATTAGGTGTCGAAAGAGGCTTTGTAGGGACCGAAGAAGGTGGTTTGGGGATAGAAATAGTGGGAAGCTTGTTGTACTGACGAGACCGAGTCTGAAGATTGATGTCTACGGTTAGAGGTTGGTCAGAATTCATCATGAGAATATGGTAATTGGAGGTACCATATGGAAGAGGTTGAGTGGCCATCTAACCTTCAGGTGGTTGGGTAGCCACAAATCCTTGCTGAGGGAAAGGTTTAGTAAACACAATCGGCTGACTAGGTGCAACACTGGGAGGGATGGAAGGGGAGGCTTGCTGTCCTCGAAATGTTGCTTGAGACTCCCACATCTGCTTCATCTGTGGTAAAAGAGGACAATCATGCATGTAATGACCATAAACACCACAACAAGAACAAGGTTTGTTTGTGCAAACAGGCCTATCCTGCTTGGGATGAGTGCCCTGTTGTTGGTTAGTAGTGTTAGGAGCATTATTTTGAAGAGTAGGTCCAAGATTACCTGGAGCAGATTGATTTTGAGTGCCTTTCCTCTTCTTTTTGAAAGAAGGAGGATTAGTCGCGCCCTCCTGTGCATACACTTGCCCCTGAGGGGGTGGTGGCTGCTGTTGCTTGGGTTGAAAAGGAAATGGAAGCAGAGGTGCTAATGCTGGAGGAGCTAGAGCACCAAGCTGCAGATACGGATAATAAGGAGGTTGGGTAACATTATGGTAAACACGAGGTTGGGAAAAAGGAGGAGGCATGCTGTATCCTAGATACATGCTACCGAGAGGGGGATAAGTGCAGGAGGTGCTGGCCCCTCCCTGAGGAAAACCATATCCCATGGGAGGCTGAGCCTATGGATGAGAGAGAGCTCCAACAATATCATTGGCGGCATGAGATGCCCCCGGTGCGTTGGCACCACCGGGTCTAGGAAGATCAGGTAGAACGGTATAAACATAACGTGACTGAGCGTAGATCAGGTCATATTTTAACGCAATTTGGAGAGCGGCTTCTTCGGTTTGAGGGAAATGCGATGCGACATCTTTGCCATAGCAGGCAAGAGAGATCTAAGGAACCAGTCCATGTAGACACGGTCTTCGAAGGTTGGGGCTTGACATAGGCTCCTTCTTCTCCGCCATTCCTGGACATGATCGAATAGGCGGGTTGCAAATGATTGATAGAAATAAGTCAAAATTTTGGTACCAGTGTCATAACAAAGAGGAAGCTTGAAATAAGACATAAAAGCCCAAGCAAGATTTGCAAAGGTGGTATGAGAGGATGAGGTCTGATCAACATACCAGTTAGAAGCTTCACCTGTAAGCGTACGTTGGAACAACCGAAGATGGATAGAGTCATTGGTAATGGAGTTAGACGAACACCACATGTGGAAAGATCGAACATGATTTGTAGGATCTTCTCCAGAAAGGCCTTCAAACTTGGGGATGTCGGAAGGGAGCTTGGTCGGCATAGTAGGCCAACTAGCGTCATGGTGTATAGGGTCATTGATCAACCAGTTAAAATCGGGAAGACTGAGGCCTTCCATATAGGGGAGCAAGGGAGTGGCCAGAGTAGTTCCTGTTGCGGTCCCACTAGTAGTATTCCCAGCATTAGGGTTAGGGCTACCACTAGCGTTAGGTCCTGAACCAGACATGGTGAAGGTGACAGGAGGAGAACAAGGGGTGGAACCAAAAGGAGAACCCAATGAACCAGAAGAGGATTCAGAGTGCGGACTTGGTGGAGGACTAACTCGAATCCTACGCAGAGGAGTAAGCCTTCCTACCGGAAGCTGAGGATGAAGGCCAAGAAGTCTCTGGGATAAACTCCTTGGCGATGCAATGATGACGACACAAACATGGCACAAGGGGAAGAGAGACCAACAAGGGTGAAAAGGTGCAGGGTCAACTGATTACAATATCGAAACAAGGGCAGAGAGGTGCAGGATAAATTGATTTCAATGTTAAATTCTTGGCTTGGCGGTGCTAACCAAGCTCTTGTTCACTTAGGGTGTGTGTGTAAAGTGTGTAAATTTTAATTTTTAAATCCAAACATTTGTAGAGAAAAAGAAAATGTGTGTTATATAACTATAAATAAACCTGCAGATAACAATATATGAAACTAAAATAATAGAAAATAAATAGCTAATAATGCAATAATCTAAACCTAAGGAGGCAGGCCTCTCAACAAGTAGTCTGTAGGTGGGAAAAAAACTAGTCAAAACACACCAAAATAGCCAATAGATCTAAGTTCAAGAGGGACAGGGATCTAAAGGTTAGATCTACTGGAAATAGGTGCAGATAAACATCAAAAAATCAGAGGAAAAATTATTGTAAATGAGGTGGCGAAAGGCTATCTCCTGGAGGGAAAGGGAGTGGACCCTAGAGGGAAACCCAAACAAACTAAAGGAGGTGATTTCAATGGATAAATAGACAATTTGAAGTGGATCTGAAGGTGAGGTATCAGATCTGAAAAAATGGCTGAACGCTCTAAAAATTTCAGACAACCTGAAGCAGCTAAAACTCTTCCACAAAGCGTGGAGGGTATTGAAGCCCTAGGGGGCTAGGTTCCCACTTACATGAGTAAAACAGAACAATTACAAGTCCAAAACGGGTGGAGACGGAGGTTAGAAAACCCTGAACAAAGGCTTAGACAAACCTAGAAAACTTTCTAAAAAATTCCCACAAAAAGTCCAGGTCGCAGGTTTAGGGCCAAAAAGTGCAACCTGCACTTCCGGCGCTCTCAGGAGCAAGTTTCAGCAGAATTTGTCATCTCAGCTACGGTTGATGTCAGTCACCTGCACAATAGGTCCGAAAACACATGGAAGTTAGAATTTTTTATGTTTTAGGGTTTTATAGGTTAAAAACAACATCAAGAAAAGAAAAAAAAAAGAGGCTAAAGATAAATCCTAGGGTTTGAAGTAGCGGGATATGTATGGATATGAAAAAAGACAATGATCGTAATCATAAAACCTGTGTGGAGCCACGAGTTGTTAGTATGAATCTTAATTGCAAGTGTAGGAAAAAGTACCAATTTAGCTGTGCATAAAAAAATCCCTAATAGCAAAGATGGCTGCCAATATCTTCAGATTTGCAATTAGGTGATCAAGATAAATGTTGCAAAAATGTAGATCTATGCATCAAAAGACATTAAGCAGTAAATAAAACAAGATTTACTACTTGCATCCAATAGACAAGACAAGAATATGTTGAATGAATTTTATATTAAGGGCACATGGGAGGAAAACATAGAAGGATGTTGCTAGTTCTCCACAATGGGATGGGTTCTTTTAAGTCCTGAGCACTTGAGATCTAAATTTTTTTTCTCTTGATGGTGTAGAAAACCCAGACAAAAAGTGGAACTCAAAGGGAGCTCACAAGCAAAAAGATAGAAAAATATGACAATGATGGTGGATCAAAGTCAGACCAAAAATATAGATCCAGAGTGATCTTTAGGCAACAAACGTAGTGAATGAATGTAAAAACCCTTCTATTTATAACAAAATATTGAGTTAGTCTAGATATTGGTGCATAATTAAAATATTATTAACCAAATTAAGATCCAACTTTTATGCAATATTTTATTATTTTTGTTGAAGGGAAAAGAATTTGACTTGGGTCAAATCCCTTTGTTTGTAAATAATAAATAAATAAATGATTTATTTATTATTTTAAGGATGTGGTTGAGTAATAATCAAATAAATAATGATTTATTTAATTATTAATGGATGATTTAGTCAAATTTAACAAGGAATATTATTTAAATAAGGTTTTAATAATTATTCCTAGAAAATAATAAGATAAATAATAATTTATCTAATTAATTTTCCTATTTTGGGCTAAATATGACCAGGAATATTAATTAAATTGTTGTTTAACTAATTATTCCTTGAGGAAAATCAAACAAATGTGGATTTATTTAATATTTCCTCATGGGGTTTCCTGGTTAGACCATAAACAACTTAATAAAGGTGTTTTACTAAGTTATTTTTCATAGTGAAAGCAATTTTACTTAGGGTAAAATTGATCTTACATGGTGTACATAGGTCCATCTAATAGTAACAGGTTAGATGACCAAAAAATGGTGTAACAATTACATTTACAATTAGAATTAGAATTACAATTACAATTTTAAATTAATTTCACATACATGGATTACGATTAGAATTACAATTACAATTTTACTTTTACATACAATTTCATGTACAATTTTACATAGAATTACATTTACAATTACAATTTTACAAATATTTTACATACAATTACAATTAAAATTACATTTACAATTAGAATTAGAATTTTAAATTAATTTCACATACATGAATTATGATTAGAATTACAATTACAATTTTAAGTTTACATACAGTTACAATTACAATTTTACAAATATTTTACATACAATTACATTTACAATTTGACATAGAATTACATTTACAATTACAATTACAATTTTACAAATATTTTACATACAATTCAATTAAAATTACAAATACAAATACAGTTACAATTTTACAATTTTTCATATATACAATTACAATCATTTCACAATAAATTAAATATTACAATTAAAATTTTACATTAATAAATATTTTACATACAATTACAATCAAAATTACAATTAGTACAAATATAAATACAATTTTACAATTTCACATACAATTAAATTTTAAATTTCAATTACAATAACGACATAAAAGTTAATAAATAGCATGGTCATTTAATATTAAATTAATGATTAAACATCATCACGATCATGATACTATCGTACAAACATCATATTCGACTAAAGAACAAATTCAAACATCAAATTAACATTATATATTAACATCATCACAACACAAACATCAAATGTACATCTCATGTCAAATAACTCATGCTATCACATATACACATCTATCTGCAAGCTAAACATTAAATGAACATATCTAACATGACCTAAAAATATGCGCCACATCATGATGATCACCAACATGTAAATTAAGTAGAATTGCAACATGAACATAAAATACATGGACCACACACACACACACACATATATAACTGAATAATTTTAAAAATATACAACTGTAATATAAATTTCATGGATTAGCTAGTGGTAGTATAACAACATCAATAGAAATACCATTGGAGGCCTGCTCAGTAAAGGGTACAGCCTCGACGGTTGATGGTCGAGCCTACTCATGATCATGATCACCAGTACTAATGAATGCATCAACTGGTGGTACTAGTACACCATCAATATAACCAGTAGTAGTGGAGGCATGCTCAGTCAATAGTGCAACCTCAACAGTCAATGGTCCAGCCTGCTCATGATCATGACTAGTACTGATGGATGGCGTTGTAGGCTACTGACTGGACATGGCCAATGGTCCAGCTTCATCTCCATGATGACTACTAGATGCTTCTAGTGGATCAGCCTCATGCTCATCAAGCGCGGCGCGAGGTGAATGATCATGAGATGCATGTGAATCACTGCTCGCAAACTGCCCATCACGTGTCGCGGCTCGACTAGTATGCCTATAGCTATGGCTAGTCCTCCTCAGTCACGTAATATCTGTCGTAGCTCCTACGACATGCCGCATCAGGCCATACATGTCATGCAACATGCCTCTCCACATTTGGAGCAGCCTATCATTGGCCTATATGTCTCTGTAATGAGCGGGCCTGATGCTTGCATCAACAATCAATGCACAGAGTTGGTTTCCCAACTCCATCCTGTATCTAGTCTCAGGTCGACCGCGCCTAGCAAAAGGCAGTACCAGTGAACCATGAGCAGGAGCATGTCTCTCTGTTGCACCGGCCTCATCCTGGTCATGATCATCCTTGGCATCGTCCATGTCCTGATTGTCATCAGGATCGACACCTGGATCATGTGGTGGATCCGACATCTCTTGGCCATTAAAAGAGCCAATGTCTGGAAAATATATACAAGTACACAACAATAATTAGACAATTTCATTACACAAATTAATAAAAACAAGTTAAAGAACATGTTAGAATAAATATAAATAAAACAGTAATATTACCTCTATCATCTGGCAGCTTATCATCTGGCAACTTATCATCTGTGAAGAGGGTGTTGGGACACCCTCACCAATCTAATCTAGCATAATGACATGGGACCAAAATGAATGGATGCAACCCGTCAACACTGGCTAGTAAGTCCATTGCATCTGTTGATATCCTGGCTGGAAACATAGTGTCTCCCCTCTTGGGCATCATCTGCCCCCACATGTGCATCCGGGCCTCAAAAATCACCCTACGAGGTTGTCAAGCAAAACTAGGTATCATCTCTGGAAACCTCTGAAAAAATAAATAAAACAACTCTGAAGCAAAAGGGAAGTTGACCCTCACTTGTGCATGAGCACGACATCTATCTAAGGCTGTACAAAATTGTTGCAAAAAAATGGCAGATCACTTGACAAGTCGTGGCTGTTGTACTAAAGAATCAACATAATATAAAAGCGAGCAACTAATGTGTTGCCCGTCACACTGGTGTTGTGCGAAATGGTTGAAATGATAAGGGAGAGGCACTGCATGTCTTGTCTACAAAATGCACCTATACATAATTCACCTCCAGGTACCTAAAAATCTGAAGGAGACAATACATGTGCTCCAATGTATCTCTATGAGTAAACTAATTGACTCCCTGCTACAAAACCAGCTAGCACATCTGGGAATGAGGGAAAATCCACCCCTCTCCTCGATAGTCCTATAATAAAATAAATATCCTCCTTAGTGGGTGTGTACCATTGGTCAAGACCAACCTGGAAAGCTTGTCAATGGGCATTCCACCTACGGATAAGATATCTCATAAACAAACTATGGGCCTTTAGGGAAGTAGCCTCCTCATAGAACTTGAGGAGGCCTACCTGCCTAAGGATCTCCTAAGTATCTGCTATAATAGGCCGAGGTATGCATCTCTCTCCCTCTCTCAGGCCTCCCATTGGCAAATCATGTCATACTATTCAGCTTGTCATTGTTTCTATTCCTCATCTTCTCTCTGAATCATTAACATATTAAATAATTTTATTTTATTAAAACAAACATGTATTTAGGAATATACATATATATATATATATATTTTGAAAAAAAAATAGACCATTCGGTGCACCACAAAAACAGTCATGCACCGAGGTCGGTGCGGCTTAAGTTTGTATCGCACCATTCCCGGTGCCCCTAATGAAATGCAATGCACCGGCCTAAGTGCATCTGTCTATTTTTCAAGCACCATTTGTTGGGGTCCTGTGTTTTGATAGATTTGAAAATCAAAAGACAAGGCAACATCAGAACCAATATTTAGAGTTCTAGGATCTATTCCTCTTGTTCTCAAAGAGGTATCTCTCAAATTTATTTGTTTTGCAAAGGTTTATCTTGTTTTCTTTGAGTTATTGGTTTTAGACTAGTTATTAAGTGCAAGTGTTTGTTTGTTTGTTTGGTTGAATGTCATAGAAGAACATGAAAGGTCTAGGAAAGATAGGTAGAAAGGAGAAATGTCAGATTCATTGGGCAATGGAGTCAAGAAGAGGTTTATGAAAAAATTATCAATGGATATGGGATATCGAAGGGCAAATCTAACTTGGCCACAGGATCCTTTGGTTTTGTGAATGATATGGACATCAATGATTTGGAAAGAGAGTTTTAATTCTCAACAAAGGGAGTTTGAAAACATAACTTGGGAAATAAAGAGGTATTTGATAGACAGGGCTAACCATGAATTCTACAAACCACACTTTAAGTAAATAATTACCTCAAAAAAACTTTCAAAATGAAATCTAATATTCGGGAGCACATCCTATTTCCTCAAAGATTTTATTTCAAATGACTTAGAAAACATAAAAAGATTCACTGATAATTGCATTCATAGAAGAGGGAACACCTAAAAACGTCTATGATCACAACTATAAAGGCCTTTAAAACAATTGTTCAAGCAAGGACAAAGGGCATGATCAAAACAGACCTCCTTGGCTAACTATAAACAATGGTACTTCAAAGGGAGACTTCAAAAACAACTTTCAAGTGGTAGAAGACAAGCAGGGAAAACCATAAATCATGTTGAAACCAACTATTTGAACTATTAGAGAAATAAACAAGCATGAGGACGAAAGAGAGAGATTAAAGATTCTAAAATACCTCAGCAGAAGAAAACATAAAATAGTGAAGGATGAACAGGTCTAAGGTGCTTCTAGGAGTCATTTCTTAGCATAAGCTTTTCATCCTACTATAGTAAGCATTTATGGAACAAAATGAAAACAATATAAACATCAGCCAGTTCAGAATACACCACCAATAGCCAAGCTCATGGATCCAATGATAGAGCCTTCTCAAGAACAAGCATGCAACAACATCATCAGGTTTCCAAGACTTCAATTTCTTCCTCAACTTCAGACAGACCATGTATTATTTTAGAGATTTTCAGTATTACAACTAGTGAACAATCAACCAACAACTTCTCATCTTCCTCATAAGTATTTATAGAAGAAATGAGGAGGTGGGAGTGTTTTAGGATTGAAGTGTAATAAATTCTACACTAAATGCAACTCCTAGCCTTGAAAACCATGCAAGGCCTAAGGCAGGAAAGCATTGAATTATGATTCTATTCCATGTACTATGTTTCTGTCTTTTTAGGCTTAATGTGTAAAAAGATTGACTTCGAGGCCTATTTATCCTTTACAATAACTTCACTGACAGTTTAGAATTTTTTCTTTCTTTGGTAATAACTATTCAGGTGTCTTTATGCAAATATCTTTGAATTGGGCAATAAGTAGGCCTTCTTTTGATTTATTAAGGCTACAGGTGGCTCTTTGGTAGATGGGGGATTCAATTAGCCCCTTTGATGTGGCTATGAGGTGTCCTTGGACTGATATTTTCCTCTGTTTTACCTTAGAACAACTTAATTTGCTTTTTGTCTGTGTTTAGGCCTAATTAGGCCTTGATCTTCGTTCTCAGGTCTTTATTCCTTAACACTGTCTTTATCCTTGTGGATTAAACCTTTGATTTATGAGTTTTCTTTCTTAATCCCTTTAAACTCTCTGATTTAAACCTTTAACATTGATACTCTTATGATTATGCTATCTTCAATGTTGATATTCTTCATTTAATAGATTATGACTATGTGTTTCTATGTTGCAGGCGCGTAGAGGGTTTTATGACTTCACAAATGCTCATGAGGCAAGGGTGAAATCGCAGTTGGAACCCTGCAGATTCATTTCATTCAATAATAGTGGCCTGGGGGATCATCATCCCCGGCCCTTGATTTCTTTTAAAAATTGTGGAGAAACCATAAAAACCTACAAAAAATGAACAAAGTTATGAAAAATCCAGTGAAAATAGGTCAAAGGTTGCTTTGGAGGCGAGGATTAATCATGGCCATTGGATGAAAACATCTAATGGTCCTAATCACTTGATGGGGTCAATCGGGGGGCGGTTGGGTAAGTGGTGGTGATATTAAGTCCGGGCCGTTCGATCTAGATTGATCAACAGCTGAGATTGATCAGTGGGGTCATTTGGGAAAACAGAGGGTGGGTGAACAAGTTGGTGGTGAAGTTGAATAAGAGCCGTTAGATTAGAATATCCGACGGTTGGGATGAATTGGTAAGGTTTTGGGAGCAAAGGTGAGGGGCAATGGCTTGGGGTCGAGAAAACAATCTGAGCCATTGGATTAAAATGATGGACGATCAAGATTAATTGGGAAAATGCATTGCGGAGGGTGGTGGTTTAGAAAAAAACCGGAAAGGTTTTCGGCTTTATTTGGGGGGGTAAGTATTTTGCCCAAAACAAATGCAATGTGATACATCTCTTGACGCGTGTACTCCCGAATACCACCCTTTTCGCAAAAAAATTTGGTGTTAAACTGTAGTCGTAAAAATTTTGCGAAATGGAATGTCATCCATCGGATCGGAGGGCCCAAATCCGATGGTGTGGAAAAATTATGATGGGAAAGCTGCACGGATGGGAGGTGATAGTGGAATACACGCGGCAATTGGTGAGTGGATAGATGTTTTACGAGGTGGGAGGCAGGTCGCAAAGGAGTTGGGCCTATCAGATTGAATCTAGACTGTAGGATCTTTTGAATGGATGGCTTAGATTTAATCTCGGGGCGGAGTTATTTTAAAAATGCAAAGTTTTTGGGTATCGAGTTAGATCCTGGCCGTTGGATCTCTTTAATGGACGGCTAGATTTGAATCAGGGATCGCAAATCGGAGGAGAAAAGGGGATGGCACTTGATAATTTGGGCGACGCGAGAGAGCGTTGTCCATCAGATCTGGGGGTAAGATCGACGGTCAATACTCAATCGGAGGGGCAAAGGCAAAGAATTATGGGCGGAGTGTGACGAGATCTTAGCCGTCGGTTCTTGTGGATTCAACGGCTAAGATTTAATCAGGAAGATCGACATTGGAGGATGGCAACATGATGTATGGGCGTGATGCGATGAGATCCAGAACGTCGAATGAAGGTGGATCAATGGCTGAGGTTTGATCGGAGGGATCACATTGGAACTTTTGAAAGAGATGAAAAAGGAATGACCCATGCGGACGTGTGATGCAATGAGTCGAGGGCCGTTGATCTGCAGGGATCAACGGTTTGGATTAACTCAAACCAAAACGTCGGGGAAGTGAAAAAATCAAAGGAAAAAGGGTTATGAGTGGGTTTTAAGCACTTTAGTGCCCTGTTGCGGGGCTTAAGGTCTTATGAAGTAGAGGTTTTAAAGGAAATAAGCCCTCAGGGGCTTAAGTCCTATATAATATAAAAAGGGTGCTTTATACCAAAAAACATAATTTTTCAAGACTAAAACAGGGTTTTGATAGAAGAGATAGGAGTTTTTAAACCAAATGAAAGGGGAATGAATGGTTTAAAAGGGTGTTTGGAATGATTTAGAGGTTATATGAAGGCTTATGGAGGGATTTTATGAAGGAAAAAGGGAGGAAAATGGATTTTATTTATGAATGAAAGGAGGGGTAAAAATGATGGAAAATGGGGTTTTAAGTAGTCTTTCTCTTGGCAATTAGAAAAATTCTTAGGATTATGAGGGAAAAAGCAGTGAAGATTAACTTAGAGGATAAACATCTTCATAAGACTTTAAGAACTCACAATTTGAACATGAATTGTTTCTTAAAGGCTAAAAAGAGATTTTGCCACCATTTGATATGACAAATTTTCTAGGTGGCTAACAGTGGCTCCACAAGGGGATGGCATCTTCTTGAAGATGCCAAGAACTGTAGATAATTTCTGTGGAAGCTGACCAGTGCCTTATCCAATGGACTGCAACTTTCTTTCCCTTTTCTGATCTTTGTTTTTTTTGATGATTTCTACAATAATATGAAACAATGGAATTCTATCAAAACAATATCTCTACCTACCCAATCCTAATGATCCTAACATTTTTTCTTCTTTTCAGAGTGCATTTAGATTGTCAAACTCTCTTCAAAAATATTTTATTCTTTTGAAAAACAAAAGCTAATCTATTTCTAATCTTATTTCTCCATGAACTCAGTTTAAACAGTTGAGTTCATAAGCTTCTCTACCTAACTATTGTCTATCAGGATTAGACTGTCTGAAAGGTTTTTATTCTCTAAATTCAAAAACAGAAATTTAAAAGCAGACAAGCCAGGATTGAACAGTCTAATTTTTTGCTGATATATGGCATAAAAACAAGCTGCACATAGACTAAAATTGGCAAAAAGTTTAAAACAAAATGTGAAGGCTTAAGATCTGAAAATTAAAACTTCCTTCTTTATCTCTTCAGCTCTGATTTTGAATTTATTTGAGTTGTCTTTTCTCTCTTTCTGGTTCAAGTTTTGAGCCTATTAGGACCATTTTTTCATCAATCTCATAGGTTCAAGTTTTGAGCATGTTTGAACCTTATTTCTTCTAACCTAATCTACCTTACTGATAAGCCAAGATTGAGCTGTTTGGCAAATCTAACTCACTAACCTATTAGCAGTCAATTGAAAATCTAATTAGTCATGATTAGGCTGTATGACTAACTAGAAGTGTGTTTTTAGGAGTGGCATTTGAGCTTGCACACTTTCAGATTTTGTTTCTCTTTTTTGGTATGGGGTTGTACCTTTCTTCTACCCTCTTTTCTCTTTTTTCTTTTCTATTGTTTTTGGATTTTTATTTTTCTAAATTTGAATGCAATGTTTAACAATGATATTTACAATGGAAAAAAAATGCTTTGAAACTCATGACTCTTGGCAGAAGTAATGCTTGAGCATCCTGCCATTGACAGGACCTCCATATAGATCTTCTCCATTCAATTATCTTAAGAAAAATGCATTGTGACCCCTCTCAGCATGAATAATATAGGGTCCTTTCCACAAGTTCTCAAACTTGCCATGCTTTCCCTTCTCTTCTCTTCTTGAATCCAATTTAAGAACAACATTTCCAAATTGGAAATTTTTTGCCTTAGTCCTTTTTTCAAATAACTTCTTGATATTTTCTTGGACTAACTGTGTTCTTTCATAGACTTCTTCTCTAGTCTGCTGTAAATGAATTGTTTGGTTGATTCTTCTTTGCATATAATTCTCTTCAATTTGCACTTCTTGAAGGAGTTTCATGACTGGAACTCCTAGTGAGGTTGGAAATACTGCATCCATGCCATAAACCAGCTGATAGGGGGACATATTTATTGATTTCTTTGTAGTTAATATATCAGCCCATAAGGCATGAACCAACTTACTATGCCATGATTTCTGATTCTGCTCCAACAACTTTTTGATGATATTGATGAGGCTTTTGTTGGAGGATTCAGCTAATCCATTTCCTTGGGGATAGTAGGAAGTAGAGTGGCCCAAGGTAATGTGATATTTATGGCAGAAATCAACCATTCTCTTAGACTTGAAGGCCAGCATTATCAGTTATGATTTTTCTAGGACAACCAAATCTGGATAGGATATTTGTTTCAAGGAACTTGATAATGACAGAGTCAGTATCATTCCTAGAGGGTATAGCTTATATCCACTTGGTAAAGTAGTCAGTGGTAGTGAGGATCCACTTATGTTGGGCTGATGAAGATGGGTGAATTTTCCCAATGAAGTCCAAGCCCCATTGTTGAAAGGGTGTCTCAACACTGATAAGATGTAAAGGTAAGGGAAGGAGTTTTCTTTTGCCATCAAAAATTTGACACTTATGGAAATACATGACTAACTTCTCAGTATCTGGGAAAAGGGTGGGCCAATAGTGACCAGATCTGAGAATTTTGTTTGTTGTGGTCTTCTAGTAGAGGTGTCCTCCACATTCTCCTTCATGCATCTCATGCATGATTTTTCCTGCATCATCTTCAAGTAAACATTTAAGCAAAATTCCAACAACATTTTTCCAATACAATACCCATCTAAGATGCAATAACTTAAAGCTTTCTGTTTCAAAAATCTAGCTTTAGTTTTAGACAAAGAAGGAGGGGCATTCAAATACAAAAGCACATAAATGATGTCAGCATACCAAGGAGAATTCAGAAATGTTTCTTCAATGAAAGGGGCAGTGAATTCTTCTACTTCTTCCAACACATCTACCATGTTCATATCTAGTGCTTGGAAGTTTGACTCAGCCATGATTTTTTCTAATCCCTGCCCTTTAATTAGTTTGGTGGGCCTGATTTCTAAGTCATATTCAAGAATAGTTGCAATCCATTTTCCCCTTTTACCATCAGGGTCTTGACTTAGAATATCCTTGACAATAGTATGTGGTACAAAAGAAATTATGTGAGAGTGTAAAATGTAGATTCTAAATTCCTTTAATTTTTTCACTAATGCTAAGGCTTGCTTCTCCATGATGTTATATTTGAGAGGAGCATCTCTCAAGGCCCTACTAAAAAATGATATTGGTTGTTCTTTCCCTACGTCATTCTTTTGAAGTAATATTGCAACTATTGTATGTTTAGATGTAAAAGAAAAGATATAAAAGTCTTTGGTGAAATCTGGACTAATCAAGACTAGTGTTTGAGTAAGAGCTTGTTTAACCATTTCAAATTATTGTTTAGCTTGTAAAGTCCATTTCACACCTACCTATTTCTTAAGCATGTTTGTAATTTTTTTTAATAGCTCAGCAAGGTTGGGGATAAACCTCCTCAAGAAATTTATCTTTCCAATGAAGGATTGTAATTCCTTGAGGCTTCTTGGATGGCTGATTTGCAATATTCCATCTATCCTTTTAGGGTCTACTTTGATTCCCTCTTCTGAAATTATGTGACCAAGAAGTTTACCTTCTTGGAGACCAAAAAGTGTCTTCTTGGGGTTCAAAGATAAGCCAAATCTCCTACACTTCTCAAAAAAATTTCTCAAGTGGATCAAATGTTCTTCATCAGTTTTTAAGAAAAAAGTTATGTCATCAAGGTAAATAATTATAAATAGCCAATATATTCAAAGAATGCTATGTCCATGGCCCTTTGGAAGGTGGCCCCTACATTCATCAAACCAAATGGCATTTTGACATACATAAAGGTGCCCCAAGGTGTAGTAAAAGCAGTCTTGTGTTGATCACTTGGGAGCACTAACACCTGATTGTAACCTAAGAACCCATCCAACAATGATATTCTTTTTGACCCAACTACCCTTTGAAGTATATGGTCCATCTTGGGCAAAGGATAGTTGTCTTTTAGGGAGGCTCTATTTAAGTTTCCAAAGTCAATACAGAACCTGATTTCCCCTGTATTTTTCCTAACAAAAACTAAGTTTGACACCCACTCTGAATATATAATAGGTACTATGATGCCAACATCATGCATTTTTTCAATTTCTGTCTTAACTAAAGGTAATAAAACAGGGTTTATCCTCCTTATTTTTTGTTTTAAAGGTTTTTTAGTTTCCTTAAGAGGAATTTTGTGCTGGATGATGCTAGTATCATAAGATTTCAGATCTTTGTATCCCCAAGAAAACACATCTCTAAATTATTTGAACAACTCTATGTATTGCAATTTTATGTGAGCTGGGAGAGTGCCGGACAGTTTGATCATCTTGGGTTCTGTTAGGCTGCCTATGTTATGTTTTCCATAGGCTCCATTCTTGGTTCTTTGGCTACATCATTTAAATCAAAGAGGTGTTCTAAAGGTGTGAGACCCCTTGGAATTGTATCATTCTTGCATTGTAAAAATTCCAAGTCTTTCTGGTCTACGTTGTCAAACAATTCTACTTCAAAAGGATTCTCATATTGATTTATATCAGCAGAATATGTCATTTCTATCTTTGGGATTTTTTCATTGTCAAAACAGTCTTCCTCATGGCTGGTTTCCGATGTTGGTATGTCAAAATCATTTTCTGATTTTAGGAAATCATCTATGTGTTTGTCAGAATCAAACACTTGCCAGTGATCCTCATTATCAGGCACTGCAGGCCTGTGTTTTACCTTTACACTAAGCTGTTCATTTATCTATGGTATTTGGAAATTACTGGCATTGAAGGAAAGTTCATTTGCTAGATTATTTTATGCTCTTGGAATGAAAATGAGTTCATATTTTTCAAAGGTTTGTAATAAATCAAGGGCATCATTTTGATATTATCTAAGTCTCAAGTTTCTAGCTGAATATCCTCCTTTGATTTGTCTTATGATGAGTTCAGAATATCCTAAGATTGATATCTTTTGGGCTTCTAATTGTTTAAGCAATTGTAAGCCAAGGAGAAGTGCTTCATATTCAACAATATTTTTTGTGCATGGAAAATCTAGTTTATATGAATAACTCTGATTTGTATTTTTAATCCATACACCTACTCCTGCACTTGTTTTATTACAAGATCCATCAAATTTTATTGTCCAAATTATATCTGCCTCATTTTCATTTTCTTGTTGCTGTTGATTGCCAATGTTTTGTATCTGATTTGAGGGAAGTTCTGATTGTTCTGGTAAACTGATTTCCTTTTTTTTTTCCATTTCTTGTAGAGTGATTTCATCTTCACTATATAAGATGAAGGAATCTAAGCTTGACTGAATGGAATAGATTGGAGAGTTGTTTGGTTTATCTATGTTTCTCACCATGTATTTCATGTGGGATTCCCTGTATAACCTTCTGTTTTGGTTAAAAACTAGGATGGTGGCATAAGACATGTCCATTTGAAGGCTCCCCTGAAGTTTGGCTCCCCATGATCTTGATAAAAGCATGCCATACTTTGGGGGAATGTCAGCTACAACTATGTCCATTACTAGACTCTTAGCAGGGATTTGAGATAAGTTAACACATAAATCTTTGATTAAACCCAAGAATTTGACTCTGCTTGAGTCAAAGGAATACAAATCCTTGTATGGTTTAGTAATTTCTAAGCTTAAGCTTTCCATTACTACTTTGGGCATAAGATTATGTGAAGCTCCAGAGTCTAACATGGAATTGTGTAAAATTTTCTCATGTATATTCAAACTAACATAGAAGGGAGGAACAACCCCTTCTTGGTATTTTCCTTCAACTTCTATACCAAACAACAACTCAGGCTTTTCATCTGTCAAGTTTAATGTATCAGTGTCACTTCCTTAGTTCAAAGCTTTAAAAACTTTGTTTTTTTACACTTCTTGGGTTACTAGTTCAAATAGGGAGATGGTAATTTTTATCTATGCAATCTCTCCCTCAAGGTTGAAAGGAACTATTGATCTGGTCATATTTACATTTTTTTTTTGAATTGAATTCCTTTCAACAATTTTGATTTGCTGAACTTTGTTTGGACTGCTATTTGGGACAGTTTTTTTAGGACCACTAGCTCTTTGTTTAAATCTGGTTTCTTAGCCAAAATGTTGGGTTTCTCTGCTGTTTTCTTAGGCTGATTTTCTGCCTTTTTATTAACAACATTGCTAATGTTTTTGTCTTTTGAATTGTCTATGTTCCCTTTGCTCCTAAGATCATATTGTTTGTGCACTTCCATGATTGCATTTTCAAACCCCAATCTATAATCATCAGAATCTTCATAGGTGTTTGTATTTTAATCTGAAGAGAAGAAACCTTGCTCTTCTTCAGTGAGGAAAAAATCATCCCCACTGTCTGATCCAATTAGGTTTACATGATATTCTCCCAACCTTTCAATCTCACTTTCTTCTTCATATTGATCTACATAGTTTTGTTGGAAGGGAGGTCTAATCTGTTGGTCATTTTCTTTTTTCCTATCTTGATTGTTTTCTCTTCTATAATTCTGATTTATATTTCTGTTTTGGTTGTTTTGAGGTTCTCTTGGTGGCACTCTATCATTCAAGTTGATATTTTCAAGCATTTTCTCCATTACCTTTACTAGGTTGTCAATTTTGGTGTCAAAAGATGAGGTTGAGGGTGCAATATCATCTTTATAAGTTACCCTCTTCTTTGATCTTAACCTATTTATTTTCTCAATTATGTTTTCTTCTACACTCACATCTCCTTTCTGCATGTCTTCTAGAGTTAAGTAATATCTCTCCCTTAGCTGATAGACCATTTCAGCATCAAAGCCTTCAGGGCATTTTACTATGGCCATGCCTTGGGGAGGTTTCATGTGAGGTGGAAGGGAATTGTAAACACTGTTAAACCTAGTGGAGTAGTCATGAACACTCTCTCCTTGATTTCTTTTAAGGCTGCTATACTCTGCTAGTATTTGGAGAGGGTTCTTTTTGATTTCCCATTTGTTGATGAATGTTTGATGCAAAGAAGGGAGATCATTGATGCTGTTAGGAGGTAAGTTTTTAAACCACTTCTTTACATCTCCTCCTAAACTTTGGGCAAAGATTATCATCTTAATGGTTTCAACTTCTATCTCCGTGTAATCAAATGCAGCCTTCATCCTATCTACATGTTGTTGAGTTATGGTAGATTCTTTTGCAGTGAAATGGGGAATTTTTTATTGATAATCATTTGGTAATGGAAGTATAGGTTGAGGTAACACTAATGGGGCATACCATGCTGCCATGGCTGGAAGGAAAGGTGGATTTACAAGGGGTGGATTTACAAAAGGGAAAGTGGGATGAAATGGAGTGTTTTGAACAGTGGTAATATGGATTGGAGTGGAAGAGACACTTGGGCCAGCAAATTGGTTTTGAGCAGATTTGTTATGAAAAAGGCTAAAGTGGTGAAGAAGCTGGGAATCAGGAGGAGTGGAAGGTGAGGCTTCTCTACTAAGCTCTGTTGAAAATCGGCAATGTCAAGATCAGTTTGGTTTAAATCACCTTGAGACCTAGTTCTAAATATGTTCTTTGTGTGATGTAAGTCAAAGTGTAAATCCTCTAAGACAACAAGGTTTTCAGGGACAGATTTTGTTCTGAAGAGGCTCCTATCAACAGTTGATTTTCTAGATTTAGAAGTCTACCATAGAACTCTCTCTGGATTGTCAACTATTGTAGGAGGATTAGGGTTTGGATGAGATCTAGTGTTGATCCTATGTAAAGCCAAACTGATTTTCAAAAAATGAGAAAGGCTGAAGTTTTTTGGGATTGTTTTGAAAGTATTGCCTCCCACAATGTCTTATCTAGTATGGGACTAGGCTTCTAAACTTTCTTCAAGGCTAGTTAACACAGTCCTAAAGAGATCTGGAGACCTAGATGAGTAATAGGCCTATCGGGGCTAGTGGAGTCGCCAAGTGGAAACTTTTTAGCTTCTATGAAGGTAAAATATTGGATGGTTGCACCACTATGTTTATTATGACGCCAATCTGAACTATTTTTGGGTTTTTTTGAGTTTTTTCAGTCCTATGGGTTATGAGAGTGTCCTAAATGTGATTCAACACTTAGCTAAGGTGTTTAAAACATACAGAGTTCACTCTTATGGCTTGGTAACTAATTCATTCAAGGTTTGATAAGGTTGTATGAGAATCCTAAGGGTTAATTAGTTTGCCACTGATTCAAATGAGTCCTATCATGATTACCATTAGGCTTGGTAGTGCTTGAAGAAAGTTACTTATGTTGTAATGGACAGTGAGTGTTTTTTTTAAGGATTTTACTCAGTGTCCCAACATGATCGCCATTATGTTGGGGTCCTATGTTTTGATATATTGGAAAATCAAAAGACAAGGTAAAATCAGAACCAATCTTTAGAGTTCCAGGATCTAGTCCTCCTGTTCTCAGAGAGGGATCTCTCAAATTTATTTGTTTTACAATGGTTTATCTTGTTTACTTTGAGTTATTGGTTTTAGACTAGTTATTAAGTGCAAGTGTTTGTTTGTTTGTTTGTTTGGTTGAATGTCATAGCAGAACATGAAAGGTCTACAAAAGATAGGTAGAAAGGAGAAATGTCAGATTCATTGGGCAATGGAGTCAAGAAGAGGTTTATGACAAACTTATCAATGGATATGGGATATCAAAGGGAAAATATAACTTGGCCACAGGATCCTTTGGTTTTGTGAATGAGATGGACATCAATGATTTGGAAAGAGAGTTTGAATTCTCAACAAAGGGAATTTGAAAACATAACTTGAGCAATAAAGAGGTATTTGATAGACAGGGCTAACCATGAATTATAAAAAACACACTTTAAGAAAATAATGACCTCAAAACAACTTTTAAAATGAAATCTAAGATTTGGGAGCACATCCTATTTCCTCAAAGATTTTATTTCAAATGACTTAGAAAATATAAAAATATTCACTGATAATTGCAGTCATAGAAGAGGGAACACCTAAAAACATATATGATCACAACTATAAAGGCCTTTAAAACAATTTTTCAAGCAAGGACAAAGGGCATGATCAAAACATACCTCCTTGGCTAACTATAAACAATGGTACTTCAAAGGGAGACTTCAAAAACAGTTTTCAAGTGGTGAAAGACAAGCAGGGAAAACCATAAATCATGCTCAAACCAACTATTTGAACTATTAGAGAAATAAACAAGCATGAGGACTAAAGAGAGAGATTAAAGACTCTAAAATACCTTAGCAGAAGAAAACATAAAACAGTGAAGGATGAACAGGTCTAATGTGCTTCTAGGAGTCATTTCTTAGCCTAAGCTTTTCATCCTACTGTAGTAAGAATTTATGGAACAAAATGAAAACAGGAAAAATATCAGCCAATTTAGAATACATCACCAATAGCCAAGCTCATGGATCCAATGATAGAGCCTTCTCAAGAACACGCATGCAACAACATCATCAGGCTCCCAAGACTTCAATTTCTTCCTCAACTTCAGATAGACTATGTATTATTTCAGAGAGTTTCAATATTACAACTAGTGAACAGTCAACCAACAACTTCTCATCTTCCTCAAAAGTATTTATAGAAGAAATGAGGAGGTGGGAGTGTTTTAGGATTGAAGTGTAATAAATTCTGCACTAAATGCAACTCCTAGCCTTGAGAACCATGTAAGGCCTAAGGCAGGAGAGAATTGAATTATGATTATGCTCCATGTACTCCGTTTCTATATTTTTAGGCTTAATGTGTAAAAAGATTGACTTTGAGGCCTATTTATCCTTTACAATAACCTCACTGATAGTTTATAATTTTTTCTTTCTTTGGTAATAATTGTTCAGGTGTCTTTATGAAAATATCTTCGAATTGGGCAATAAGTAGGCCTTCTTTTGATTTATTAAGGCTGCAGGTGGCTCTTTGGTAGCTGGGGGATTCAATTAGCCCCTTTTATGTGGCTCTTAGGTGTCCTTGGACTGATATTTTCCTCTGTTTTGCATTAGAACACCTTAATTTGCTTTTTGTCTGTGTTTAGGCCTAATTAGGCCCTGATCTTCGTTTTCAGGTCTTTATTCCGTAACACTATCTTTATCCTTGTGGATTAAACCTTTGATTTCTGAGTTTTCTGCCTTAATCCCTTTAAACTCTCTGATTTAAACCTTTAACACTGATACTCTTCAGATTATGCTGTCTTCAATGCTGATATTCTTCATTTAATAGATTCTAACTAGTGTATTTAACAACTGCCCTTTGCAGGAGGGTTCTAAAACTACTAACGATACTCATGAAACGAGGGTGAAATGCTTAATTGGAGACAACAGCAGATTGGACATCTTCATTGATAGTGATGCAGGGGATCATCATTCCTGGCCACATGATTTCTTTTAAAAATTGTGGAGAAACCTTTAAAACCTACAAAAAAATAGATAAATTTAGCATCTGGTGAAAATAGGTCAGAAGTGGCACAGGTGAGGTGTCGTGGTCGTTGGACAACATCGATGGTACGAATCGATGAAGTCTGTCGGTTGGGTGAGTGGTGGTGATGTTAGGTCAAGTGCGTTGATCAAATAAATTTATTGGTGTCTTTTAGAAGTCATTTGGGAAAACAAAGGGTGGGCGAACAAGTTGGTGGTGAAGTTGAATAAGAGCTGTCAGATTAGAATATCCAACGGTTGGGATGAATTGGTAAGGTTTTGGGAGCAAAGGTGAGACAATGAAGCCAAATTGAAAAAAATATGGCCGTTGGATCCGACGATGAATGATCAAAATTAATTCGTGGATGCATTGGAGAGTGGTGGAATTAAACGGAAAGCGGAATAGTTTTAAAACGTTACAATTTGGGGAATGAGATGATACACTTAAAAAAATATGATACAACCCTCTCTACAGCGAAGCATTAATCACTCCCAAACCTGCCGTTTTAAAAATTTTGAAGTTTTAAATTTGTAATTCATAAAACTTTGAAATGGAGTGTGCTCACATCTTATCGGACGGATCCAATGTGGAAAAGGTGCGATGCCGGAATATTTTGGATGGGAAGGCGACAGCATTATCTCCAATTTAGTGGAAGATAGATGTTTGCAGTGGGAGGTAGGTCCCAAAGTTTAGACCTATCGGATTAGTCTAGACCGTAAGATATTTTGAAATCACAAAACTTCGATTGAATCTAGGTAGAGTTAATTTAAAAATTTAAAGTTTTAGGGTCTCAGATTTAGATCAAGAGAATCGAATTATCTGTGGGCCAGCTAAGATTTTTTGTCGGTGATATTCCCGGAGAAAAGGATGGCACTTGAGAATTTGTAGGCGATGCGAGAGCATTTCCAGAAGATAGGGGGTAAGGCAGAGCTTCTAATACTCAATCGGAGGGAGCTGGCATGAATTGCCAGCTGAGAGTGCTGTGGAATCTTGGCGAGTAGGTTCTTGTGGATTCCTTCATGGTGCTGATTGGGAAGATGCCTGCATGAGGAAAAATGATGAGCAATGCGATGAGATGGAACAATAGGATAGTGATCTTGGTAGGGGTTTGATTGGAGGGATCGAATTGGAACTTTTGAAAGAGACGAAAAAGGAATGAACCATGCGAACTTGCGATGCGATGAGTCGAGGACCGTTGATCTGCAGGGATCAACGGTTTGGATTAACTCAAACCAAAACGTCAGGGAAGTGAAAAAAAAGCAAAGGAAAAAGGGTTATGATGGGGTTTTAAGCACTTTAACGCCCAGTTGCGGGGCTTAAGATCTTATGAAGTGGAGGTTTTAAAGGAAATAAGCCCTCGGAGGCTTAAGTCCTATATAATATAAAAAGGGTGTTTTATACCAAAAAATAGGGTTTTTCAGGACTAAAACAGGGTTCTGATAGAAGAGATAGGAGTTTTTAAACCAAATGAAAGGGGAACGAATGGTTTAAAAGGGTGTTTGAAATGATTTAGAGGTTAGATGAAGGCTTATGGAGGGATTTTATGAAGGAAAAAGGGAGGAAAATGGAGTTTCTTTATGAATGAAAGGAGGGGTAAAAATGATGGAAAATGGGGTTTTAAGCAGTCTTTCTCTTGGTAATTAGCAGATTTTTTAGGATTATGAGGGAAAAAACAGTGAAGATTAACTCAGAGGATAAATATCTTCATAATACTTTAAGAACTCACAATTTGAACATGAATTGTTTCTTAAAGGCTAAAAAGAGATTTTGCCACCATTTGATATGACAAATTTTATAGGTGGCTAACACCGTTGACTAAATGTAGGTTTAGAATAGCGGTGTGCTAACTAAAATATAAAACTCGGAGCGTATAATCGTGTCAATGCACCAACATGACAATTACATAGTCGACAGTGTGGTATTTTACCCGACTGCACCATTAAACCTCTTGGAATGCAGAATGTGGTGTACAAACATATACCAGGGCGGATAATACCATCAATGCAATGCACTGGGATTCCCTTGGTCAACGGTGCACCTGGCTAAATGAGCGCACCGCATTTTTTTTTAATTTAAAATTATGCGGGGCGTCTTTCAGTACTGCCCCGGCAACGATGCGGATACCATTAGCACCGGTGGCGGTGCGGTCTGTAAATTTTACAGGTAGCACCACTATTCAGTGTGAGCTGAACGGCTCAGGCGCACCGCGCGATATTTTTTATTTTTTATTTTTTAATGGTTATTTCAAATTCTAATCCGCTAAAAGGCTTAATTATGGAAAAACTAGAAAAATACCTATACATTTCGCCGTCGAAGAGGCATATTGGCTGTAAAATTTGCAAAAGAAAATTTGTCCATCATTTTTCAAAATTCAAGCTGGATATTGGAGGCCAATGTAGAGCAGCAGTGCGTACAATGGGTACAATGAGAGCACCGATGTCAGGGCATCTCAGAGAATGGGAAATGGCACTAGTGCTTGAGAGCTCTGGAGCACTGAGGAAAGTGAAAAATGTGGTTTTTCGGCCGTAATTTTTTTTTATTATTTAACCCCGTTCTGGTGCGCAGGGTTTTATAGGTGCACTGGTATGCTTACTTAAAATCACACTGGGTGGTGCCACATTTGGCGCATTTTTTATAATGCACTGGGGCGGTTCCCTAACACCACACTGGGATGTTTCATTTTTGGCACATTGTTTTGATGGTGCACCGGGGTGGAATATTCGTAAAGCACCGCTGCAGAATAGTCGTAAAGCACCGGCTTTTTTGCCTTGAATTTTTTTTTATTTAATGCTATTTTGGTGCGTGCATTTTAGAGGCAGACCGGTGCTCTTGGATAAGAACGCACTGGCACATCTCTATTTTGGTGCAGTGTTTTATGATGCAGCAACGCGGAAGAGTAGTGAAGCACCCATGCGTTACCATAATTGGACGCCCCAGGTGGGTGTGTACATTATGCACTCTGTCTGGTGTGAAAATGTTTTGTGTGCACTGGTGCATTCTATGGTAGAGCGTGCACCAGTAATTGAGAGCTCAGAAGCACTGGAAAAATGAAAAATCTGGGTTTTTTGTCGTATTTTTTTTTTAATTGAACCCTTTACTGATGTACATGGTTAATAGGTGAAACAGTTCTATTTCTCACAAACACACCAGTGGGTTTTTGTTTTGGCACGTTGTTTTATGATGCACTAGTGCGGTTTCATTCTACTACACCGAGTGGTTTCAGTTTTGGCGAAGTGTTTTATAATGCACTGACACGAAAGACGTGTGACACACTGGTGCTATAGAATAATAGAACGCACCGGGAGGGTGTGTATGGAGTGCATGGTGTCCAGTGTGCCAATTTTTTTGTGCTGATTGGTGCTTTCAGTATTGCAGAGCACTGGGGCGACGTTTAATGATAAACGCACCGATCGGAAAACATCTGCAAAACCCTCCGCCTACCAACCTCCTCTAGTAACCTCTGCTAGAAATGGATGTATGGGGTATTTTTTTGTGGGGTTCCTCAAAAAAATCCGCTAGATGGTCTTTTCCTTGTAGTGCCAATATGATGTGAAATTTATATAATACCATACCAACAATCAATCCTCCTAGTGTTTGAAAAGGGTTACTAGGATATTACAATAATTCAAACCATTCTATCAAAAGACATAGTATCCAAGAGGAATCCCATAGGGGAAACCAAAAGGGGATAATTAGGGGTAATGAAGAGATAAATTCCATAGAAATAAAACAATATGGTAGTAATGTGGAAGGTGAAAAATGTAAATAGATGTAATCAATGGTAGGGACATTAATGGAAATATCATTATGGATAGGTTAATGGAGGCATACAAATGAATAATTTCCATAGTACAGATGAATAAAATATCTCTTGATACATGATGATCCACAAGACCAACCATAAATATAAGTTTATGAAGGGTTAGGTTGTCAACATGATGGAAATAAATGCATGTAGCTTCAACTCTAGGATGTATGGTAACTGATATCCCAATCCTAAAGGGTATTAAAGGATACGTGCACCAAAATGAAACAAAGGCCACTATTATACAACTCCCATGGATGGAAGTATCTATTTTAATGTAAATGGTAGATGCAAAAGATGGAAGGGCTAAACCATCTACCTAATCGATTTTCCTGCAAGTAATTACAAAGGGAATAAAAATAAAAGGTATCAAATTGAGGGGAGTTAACCTATGTTAAATTCTATCTGAGAAATTTATACCTAAATATGACTACTTCCCAGAGATAATAAGGCCATCCAAGGTGAACTCCTATGCACAAGTCAAAAAATATGAAAATGTATAGGTCGTTACGTAAATAATATAAATTCATAAAAAATTGAAAGGACCTTGCTTTAATGCTTCTTCAAAAAAATTCTTTTGAATGAAGTATCAAATCAAGAAATTACAAGAGTACAATCTTTGAAGTTGTTGGAATTACAATTCCAATGAAAAAAATGGTGCATTAATTAAAGTTCTTATGAATCGAAACGAGCCAAAATAAAAATGAGGGTTTTTCCTATAGATGGGGCTTTGCCTCCAAATTCCAATTCATTTATGCATTTGTGGATACTAAATTTGGAGAGGAAAAGGAGGCCCTAAATTTTGGCAAGAATAATTTGGATAGTCTAATAGCAAGAATTTGATTTATCAACTTTTAGGTTTGTAGCCTAACATTAATTGTTAATTTTTGTGGAATAATTTTTTAATTTAAGGCTATAACTATCTTGGGGGGACCCTAGGAATTTTTTTAGGGATAGCACGCATTTTGGGGGTAGTTTCTATACTAGAAGAAATTTTTTGCATGGTATAGTGCTAGAAAATATAGTCTTTTTTTTCACTATGGGCCCAGAAATTTGAAAACAATATCCAATTCTAAGAGGGGTAAGTGTTAGGTGTTGGAAAGTGTAAGTAGGTTTGGTCTTCATAATGACTAAGTAATTATGAAATTATGTAATGAATAAGACAAATATAATAAAATATATTTTGTAAATTATTGATTCATGGGTTTCATGAGCAAGAAGTTTTCATTATAGATCAAAGAATTCTTCTTGATGTCTTTAGGGATTTTTCATCATGTTATAAAAGTATAATTTAGAGTCATATATATGAAGTGTTATTACACTTGAAAAGGACAATTATTGATGTAAGAAGAATGCCTCACGACCTTGTCATAACCCTCCTTGAAGTCAGCCTAGAAGATGTTCGAATACAGTCCTTGTAAAGTCGGCTCACAAGTAGATGATCATGTCGGCCTAGGGTGATGATACAGTCCCTACATATAGGACCGCGGTCTCATTATTATACCATCAAATTCATATCAAGTTTGATATTTCAGTGCGTGGAAGGGTTTGCGGTCTTGGGTACAAGAATAAAGGACAATACAACAAAGAGAAGTGTCAAGACAATGAAAGAAATCAAAGATAAGAGGAAGAATATCACTGTAATAGTAGCTCTATGTTTGTGAATGAGAAGCTCAGTCAAGTATTATAATCATTTTTGAAGGAAAAGGTTGCAATTCATGCGTAAAATATGTTAAAATAGAAGACATCTCAGCGAAGTCAAGTACGGTTATTGGGTAGAATATTATCACTTTTTAGAGCACATATGTCCATCTCATATTATTCAAGTTGGCTGAGGGCTATCTTAGTGGAAGTAGGTCCTATATACAGTGTGAAAGGAGGGTGACCATACAGTGTGTAAAGAAGAATATCCACAGAAATATAGAGTCCAAAGACTTGGTGCAAAGGAAGTAGCAAAAGGGATCTCATAGGAGACCGAGCCTAAAGGATTAGGAAGAAGCATATTAAGGTTAGAGACCGATTTTCTCTAATACTGGTGTATTACAGTGCAAAGAAAGGAAAATATACATAAGAGGACAAGAGGAGTAGTGACAAGGTCTTGGAGTCATTCTAGGTTAAGGTTCCATGTCATGGTCATGTTACTTGTTAATTGAAGATCTATAAGAAGAATCTTGATCGGGTTTTCCTATCCTAGAGGGAGAGGTTTTGGCCCTGGCTTGAAGATCCTAAATCTTGTGTCTCTTGTGTTTTGATAATTGTCTTGATGAAAGATATAATAAGATAAAAAATATAAGATTTAAGTGAAAGAAGCATAACATATTCAAAAGTAATTATCAAGAATAGAAATTGAATTAAACGCCCTAATTTCTCAACATGGTTTCAGAGCTAAGGTGTTGAAGACAAAAAAGGGCTATTTGTAAATAAGGCACTCAAGTATCAAGAGATCAAAGATCTTTTTTCTAGAAGGAAAAAAAGAAAAAGTCAGATATCTACAATGAAGAGTCAATGTTCAAATTCTAAAGAGGAAATTTGCCGAAACTGGAAATCCATCTCAAGAAGATCAAGGACCTATACATCAATAAGGATAGTGTGTAGAAGTGATCGCCAAAATTTGGTATTGAAATCAAATCAACATTGTTGGAGTCACCATCAATCCATTCTTGATCATCATCATCATCAAGGAATCAAGGTGATCTAGCTCTCATTCACCACTATAAAGAAAGTTAATCTAAGAAGGAGATCCTACTTCTCTCTACATCATCATAAAAAAGGAAGCTGATTGAAGAAGAAAATCATCTATTAAAGTAAGCATATTTATGACTTCATCTGAATCTATCAAAATTCCTTTTTTCAAAGAAAGAAACAAACTGGTTAGGATTTCAAACTTTCTTGAATGGAAGAAAATAATAGATCTAAAATCTTATAGAGAATGAAGTCATGAACTATATCAAAAGGTAAACAACTAGACCTTCAAAATAATATACTCAGGAAGATACATGAAGGGATACATAAGAGCCCAAAGGATTCTTATAGAATTCATAAAGGACTCTCTCAAACACTATGTATCAAAACTAAAACCTTTAAAAAAAAATATGAAAAATTGGTGGAGCTATACTCGGTGGATACTGCAGGGAAAGTAATATCTCTAAGACAAGAACTATACAACTTGGAGCTGTCAATGTAGGAAGGAATGACTTCATATTTTATGAATATTTATGAAATACAAGATTAACTACATGAATTTGGAGAAGTAATGTCTGATAGATAAATGTCTATAGTAGTACTGAATGCTCTACTGGAGGGATGGGGAATATTCACTTCAAGTATGTATGGGAAGAAAGAAGAAATATATAATATAAAAGGAAGGAAGGAAGTTGAGGATGGATCAAATGAATAAAAGTATATGCTGTCATTTCAATAAGAAATGGAAGATTTGGTAAGTCTGGTCCTCAGAAGAAAAGGAAAAACACGAATAAGTTATGATGCTTGGATATAATGAAATTGGGAATCATAAGAAATATTTTCCTGAATAAAAGGACAAGAGTAAATAGGAGGAAGCCCATGTTTTCGGAGAAATAGAAGAACCCGATTCAAATAAACCTAAGAAATAAGAAGTGAAATATCTCTACTATGATTGAGATCATATTCCTCTTTAAGAGGTATTTTTTGGTTGCAAAATAGTATGTTAGGAATAATTTTATATTGGAATTGGCATCATGATGAAAGAATTGAATGGTGATCACTCATCGTAGGAGGATGTATGTAACACATGTGACAACTATGCTATCAGATAAGTGGCTCCTGGGAACCTCATGAAAACAACATTTATGTAAGTTAGTCATCTAGATCAAGGGTCATCATTCAACAATCAATATTGAATCACGTGTTGACATTTTCTAATGGAATCTTCTTTGGATTCACTGGTTCGAAATAAATAGAAAAGGTTTCTTCGAGAATTCTAGCTTGAAGAATTCTAGGATTAGAATATGATGACATATTGATGAAGTGGGTCAAGAAAATGAAACTCTTTCATTCTAAGGAAACATGCTACAGGATGAATCAAAAGGAAAGGAATGAGGTACATATATATTCTGACACTAGATGATATAAATTCATGTCATGTTGTTGCGGGTAGTATACATCTATCTTTAGAAGTATGATCAAAATATAAAGAAAAATTTATTTCAATGCACAGGTTGCCAAAAATGCATGATATACAATAGATTAAATCAACATAATATTTCCTCATATGGAATATGAGGTTATTTTACATTTTCGAGGAATTGTACAATGGAATTTCTTGGGAATGAAATAAAACTGTGTAAGGAAGCGATTGTGGGAAGTACAACCGTGGAAAGAAGCGATCAACATCCAAGGAAGCCAAGAATATTTGACTAGGATATCTCCTGGGAAGATATGTGGAATATGATAGAAGTATGGAAAAGATAGATACCCTTGACAATACATATCTTTAGGAGATGTTTTAATATGTAACAAATGATGTCGATTGCTACAAGAAGATGTCATGGTGAAAGATCATCACTAAGGTAACTTTTGATTTAAACGTTCATATTTATAATTAACTAATATCCGATGAGATTATGCAGGGTTGCCAAAGGGAAGCATATGTCTTCCATAGGTTGAAAACCATATGGCAGGATGAAATATACTTGGAAGAAGTATGGTTAGAAGGAAAGTAGAATGGCATGAAGCTAAACCAGATAAGAAGATTGATGGATCACTTTCTGGTACAAGAAATGACTCCTGGATGAAAGTGATGGATGATCTATGCCCAATGTAGAGATACCAAAGATTAAGATTCCTCAACATAGAATAAATTCATGACATCGAATAAAGGAGTTTTTTATGATAATTTGGGTGTTTTCATCATTACTGTTGTAGGTCACTGATTAAAAGGGATCTTTGTAATAAGTTTCTTACTTGGTAGAAACTTGGAAACAAGTCCCTAAGATTCTGGACAATTCCTTGGCTAAGAGGGATCTTGGAAGTAAGTCCAGGGACCCTAGACAAGTCCTTGGATAAGAGGGAACTTGAGAACATTCCTTTATAGGAATGGGTATGCCCTCCCTAGTTAAGAGGGGGATATAGACATGTCATTCTAGTCTTCACCTAGGAATATAGAATGGAGGATTGGGTAATCATATGACATCTGATACTATTTTTCAGGATGTATTAGGGCATCCAAGTAAAGAGTAGTCATGGAAGGACTTATATTCTTTGAATATAAGCTATCTTGATAAGAATATTTGTAGGAGGTCATACTAGGTGAACACCAGGGTGTATGTACCTTGGAGACAATGATGAAGGTGTCTATAATCATTGGTCTCGCTAGCATTGTAGTTCATGGTATCATGGAGAGATGGAGTTGTTAGTAAAGTTCTTGCACTGTAACAATGTTGATTAATATTATGCTATAACATATGGATTACTAATCAAATTATTCTTATGAGATTCTTCAAATTGAGACTGACCATGTACCATTATGAATTCCTCCCTAGTTAAGAGGGAGTGTTGGAAAGTGTAACTAGGTTCGGTCTTCATAATGACTAAATAATTATGAATTTATGTAATGAATAAGACAAAGATAATAAAATATATTTTGTAAATTCTTTATTCATGGGTTTCATGAGCAAGAAGTTTTTACTATAGGTAAAAGACTTATTCTTGATGTATATAGGGATTTTTCATCATGTCATAAATGTATAATTTAGAGTCATATATATGAAGTGTGATACTTGCAAATGAAAATTATTTATGTAATAAAATTTCCTCAGGACCTTGTAATAACACTCCTTCAAGTTGGCCTAGAATATGCAGAAAGGCACTCCTTGTAAATTCGACTCACAAGTAGATGATCATGTCAGCCTACGTTGATGAGAAAGTCCTTATATATAGGACTACGGTCTCACTATTGTATCATCAATTTTGGATCAAGTCTGAGATTTCAGTGCATTGAAGGGTCCGTTGTCTTGGGTACAAGAATAAGGGACAATACAACGAAGAGAAGTGTCAAGACAATGAAAGTAAGTGAATATAAGAGGAATCATATCATTGTAATAGTAGCTCTTTTTTTGTGACACGAGAATATAATTCAAGTAATATAATCAAGTGTGAAGTAAAAGGCTACAATTCATGCGTAAACAAATGTGAGAATAAAATCCATCTCAACAAAGTGAAGTATGTTTATATCATTTAGGTTGGCCGACAACTACCTCAATGGAAGTAGGTCCTTTATATATTGTGAAAGGAGGGTGACCATACAGTATGTAAAGAAGAATCTCCATAACAAGATATATTCCAAAGACTTGGTGCAAAGGAAGAACCGAAATGGATCTCATAAGACACCGAGCGAAAAGGAGAAGGAAGAAGCATATTAAGGTTAGAGACCAATTTTCTCTAATACTAGTGCAGTACAGTGCAAAGAAAGGAAGATCAACATAAGAGGACAAGAGGAGTAGTGACAAGGTCTTCTAGTCATTTTGGGTCAAGGGTTTATGTCATGGTCATGGTACTTGTCAATTGAAGATCTATAAGAATAATCTTGATCAGGTTTTCCTCTCCAAGAGGGAGAGGTTTTGCCTCTAGCTTGAAGCTCCTAAATTTTTTTGTCTCTTGTGTTTTACTAATTTAATTTATGAAATACATAATAATCTAACAAATACACTATCTAAGTTAAAGAATCATAACATATTCATAAGTAATTATCAAGAAGAGAAATTGAATTAAACACCCTAATTTCTCAACATTAGGGACCTTAGATATGAAACACATTGTATGTTTGAATAAAAAATCGTTGCATCTGATCAAGTGTGGTTGAGTTTAGAGTGATTTGGATGGAATGTGAATATGAGGAAATATGAACTACAATGGATTTGAACAAGGCATTTCTAAGGGCCTTCACTAGACATGGATTGTTGAAGTTCATTAAGAATTCATTGATGATAGTTCTTGTGGGACTCTAATAGAGTACTAGGATGTTTATATAAGATCATTCCTGGTACAGGGAAATTGGATAAAGATTAATGTCTAGGATATATAATTACTAATAGGGCTCTCTCTTATGGGTATTATGGGAGATACTTACTCGATTATGTCCATGGTAAATTTTAGGGGCTAATGTTCGTAGGTGGGCTAATTTTCCATGCTTTTTCCAAAAAAAAAGATTCATCAATTTCCATTTTTTTTCTAAAAATAACTCACCCAAATTTTTTAGTACATAATTATTTTACCTTAATAATCACCACAAATTTATATCCACTAATATAAAATCATTGGAAATATAAATATTTATATAAAAATATCACGAAACATTTTACAATTTTCATATTAAGGACTACTAAGATTCACCAATGTTTATTAAATTTAAGATAAACTTCCATCCTTAAAATTTTCCCTGATTATGTATTAAGGGGTGAGGTTAGATGATTTTGCAATGGACCATTACATTACTTGTGCAAGATTCATGGATGTCGTACTCTAGACTATTTACATAGAAATACTTAAGACATGGGAAATTGTTGTGATGATCATCCACATACAAGGGAATCCTAGTACCCACAACATATATGAGGGTATAATTATTTTGGTAAAGAGTGTTATGTTTGGGACCTACTCTAGGTGGACCTAGATGATGATGATGGTGCTCAAGCACCAATGGACCTTCTGCCAATGGGTGTCAGGAGCTAAATATTTTGTTGGGAAAATATTTTGTTTTTGATTCCCACAAATTTTCCCCATTTTTTTCGTTCATAGTGGAGGTCCACAAGGTATTAGGATGTAGTAAAAGGGGTAGCTATTGAGATAGGGAAGAAGTGGGGAATCAAGAATGCATTATAGGCCATCTTTTTCACACATTGGTATAACTCCCAACACTTTTAACTATTCCTACATGGGGATGGCCTATCAAGGGGATATTGAATAACCCCACCCACCAAGATAAACATGGGATATTAATGGAAAGTATAGTTGTGCCACTTTATTTTTTATCTTTTAATTTCATATAGTATGATGTTTCAATATATGCCATTAATAATCAATTATATGAAATGTGTAGATATTGCACTAATGGGGCTAATGCGATGGACCTCCCATGACCCAGATAGTTTCATTATATTTTTGTAATCCATATTGATTCTTTCATAGCGGAAAAAGGAAATGAATCAACTAACATGGCCATTTTTACCGATTGGACCCAATTTGGGAAAATAGGGTCTCAAACCTTCTGGGAGCATTTTGAGGCATTAAATGATGGTTTTTTTTTTTGCGGGGGCACGGGGGGTGTTGGGAGGGGTGGGATTTTACTGTTTAGAGCCACACCTTTTTTTCATATTCTAGACATAAACCTTTCCAACGACACAAAAATCACCTCAATAAAAGTCTGTACGCAAAATTTATGCCACTCGGAAGTTGGCCTTCCAATTTTCACCAACATAATTCGAGAAGATGCCACGTCAACCACCAGAACTCATGGAAAAGGGATAACCATGTCATTATGATGAATGAGACTCTAGAATAATGCATATTGTAACTTTGGTTAAGAGTTGAGGTATTCAAACATGTCAACTAGTAGGCTATTGAGGTGTGTTACAATTGGGCCACTAGGCAGGAAAGGGGTTTAATTATTTTCGAGAGAGTTTGTTCCATAGATGAAAAAAATAGCAGAGAGGGATATGGGATAGAGAAAAAAAATAGGATTTTTGCACTATTGTATCCCACAAACCATAAGCCATACTTCTTTGCACTCACAACCATTTTCTATTTAGACAGAGAGTAGAGAAACATCACCATCTAACTAGGTTTTCTCCCAAAAGGGTTTCCCAAGATATGTCTTGTGTCAAATATGGTTCATGAGTTTTTATTTCAATGCTCCTAGTTTCTGCACAAATTTTAATTTTCATGCATATGTAATAAAAAATAATTTATATATCCAAAAATTATAAACAGAAATAAACCCTAATAGCGTAGATTTCATATTTTTAAGTATAAGTTATTAGATCTATTGTGAAAAACTATCCAATGGAATATCCATGGAAATTTATGGATCATATTGGTATGAGAGCAGATTTATTTGGGTATATTGTGGAGATTTGTAGGGGATCTAAATCAGCTAACCCAAAGGTCAGAAAACCTTAGTTATGGCCGACAAATCTATGAATGAGCCTCATTATACTGTAGAGGAGATGTTTTTACAACTAGAAGCACAAGTTTCTTATATAATCCATAATAATAATATCCTCATGTCATCCCTAATAAAAAGCTTCGATATTCAAATAAGATGGGGGTTCTAACATAGAGGAAAAATCATAGGGGAGATCATGAGATTAGGAAGAAAAAGAGAACCAGTTGAAGAAAGGACCCAAAAAATTTCAGCCCAGTTCGAGTGCCTTGAATCCTTCACAATCCTTGTTGAAAATGGCACCAAGAAAGATTCTAATTTAATTTTCCCTTGAATTAAATTAGAAGAAAAATGTAATTCCACATCACATGACAAATTATATGAGATAAATAAGTTATTATGACTTATTTGGTTTAGTTAATTAGATTTGAGGGTCTAACTTGAGTAATGTAGAGTGGATCCTACAAAATAGGAGCCCTGGTTGAGTTTATTTTGAGTTCTAATTAATTATTTAAGTTTATTTGAGTTCAAGTCGGTTTAACTAGTTCCAACTGTTGGAGGAACTAGTGAGAGGTTTAGTAGTGAGTTTTGCATTCTATGATCAATCAATTAACTAATGATTCAACCATAAATAGCTCATCCATGTCAAAACTGAGAGTTACCTAGTTGAGATTAAAGTTCAAGGGAAGTGTACTATTAATTGTCTAATAATCCAAACTATGTAGGTGGTGCATGAAATCATAGACAGATAGAGATAGTGTAGAGGTTTCTCAAGTTGGAGAAAAGCATTGTAATCTTCTCATATTTTATGACTAATTAAATATACAGATACCATGTTTTTTAGTTATGGCTTTCACCAGGAAATCATTGTGTAATTTCTGATTCTTTCCCTTTTATGTTTCGTGATTTCACGATTGTTTAAATTGGTTTCTGCAATTAATAGAGTAGATTCAAGTCCATAGTTTCATAAAATTACAAGTATAAACTTGAATCTACGTATATTTTATACATGGTATCAAATCTTAAATCACTATATAAGAGAAGTATATGAGTTTGTACTTGCAGGAGGAACAAGTTTCCCAGATCTCTTCTCTAGAGCTAGAAACAAGATCAAGATAGAATTCTATGGTATGAGGCTTGAATATGCCCTTGAGCGTGGCTTGAATTACATTTATTGGAGGGATTGGATGGAAGAAGTCTTGGAAGACAAGAGATTGAAGGAATTCATTGACAAGGACATCCCAAAACTAGCTCTAGTTGATGCACAAGATCTAGCAGAGTGGAAGAAGTGCGTAACAAAGGCCATAAGGATTCTGCTAGAAGGAGTTTGAGATCATATTTTCTCGAGACTACATGGAAAGGAAACTCCATATGCAATGTGGAAGGCCTTAACAAATTTATTTCAAAATAATAGTGACCATAGGAAGTTGGCACTGAAGTAAAATCTCAGAAAAATGAAGATGGATAAGGGCGACACAATACCAAAGTACTTGACCGAGTTTACCCAATGTCAGGATGAGCTTGGAATTTTTAGTGTTACAGTTTCTAGATATGATCTGGTGATCCTAAGACTTATAGGCCTTCCCAAGAGCTTCCACAACTACCAGGATTCAGTAAATGGGAGGGAGAAGCTACCAGAGTGGGAGAATTTGTGGTCCAACTTGGTGCAAGAAAAGATTCAGTGGAACACCAGAGATGAATACTCATCCATGCATGATGATGAGGAGAACTATTCCTTGGATGGAAAGGAAAAGAAAGGGAAAGGGAACTTCCCATTCAAAATAAGATTATGGTCAGGTAGGAAATAAGAAGTACTTATCAAAGATTAAATGTTTTCACTGTCACGAGTTGGGACACTATACTATGAAGTGTTTGCACAATAAGGTCGATAAGAAGCTGTCAGGAGGAGTGGTAGGTGAAGCTCTTGCTTCACAATTCTAGTTGTATTTTACCCTCATCATATGCATGGTGTCATCGGTGATGGGTAGTGTGTGGTACCTGGATAGTGGAGGCTCATTCCATATGACCGATAATAAATATTTCTTCTATAACATGGAGGAGAAGGACCTCCAGATGCACATTGAGATGGGAGAAAATTGAAGGTATAGCATGAACATCAACGATACTGCTACTTTTCAGAGGGATTTTGGTTCTCCTCTCACATTGAAATATGTCATGCATGTTATGATTTTTATGAAGAATTTAGTTTCAATTACTATGTTGGAATACCATGGCTACGATGTGGTTTTAAGAAAAGGAAAGAAGATTTGGTTCATGACCAGGCTGAACTAAACATATTTTTTGAATACAAAGAAATTAAGAATAAAAATGATATGCTCAAGGCTACCACTTATACATAGTCTTGGAAACAAACAGAAACTTCACATAATAGGCTTATTTATGCTTTTGACATAGAGAAATGACAAATGCAAATTTCATCCTCCAAGCAACATTTCCTACTCCCAAAAATGCAGATGACTATAATAAGTATGTATTTTCCTTTGAAGTTGATCAAATTCATCCTATTGATAAAATGGACCTACACAAACAAACAGGTGAAATGTTGTATTCAATGTTGACCAGAAAAGCAATGACAACTTCAAGATTAAAAGCTTTATTCAATAACATCCAGTCACAATTCAAACTTGAGAATATATCCTCTATGGCTAAAGATACAAAGATTAAATCATTGGGGGATTTAGTGATAAATTTAGGATATAAAGCTAAAGATGTAAACGTTGTAGAATAAATTTTTAAGAGACAGAATGCAGACATTTCAGCATTTAGGAAGCAGCTCAATCTTCCATCCACTGAAGATCCACAAGAAAAAAAGTTGGACACTTAGAACAAGATAAAGAAGACATGTTCAAGATCATCATTGAACAAAATGTCAGAATTAAGCAAATGGAAGCTGAGATTTAAAAATTGTTAAAAGAAAAGGAACAATCCTCCCAACTAGTCGTTCTTCCACTCACAACACTTCCTATTGCAAGTACAATTCCTATTACAGGTACATCAATAGCAGAAGCATCCACTTCAGTGGCCATCACAATAGGGGTAAAACCCAAAAATGCATAAGTAGAATTGATCAAATCCATGGAAGACATGTCCATCAAAGGGTAGGAAATTGAAAAACTGAAGGATCAGCCTAAAACCCTTCATTAATATAAGTTAAATGTCAACAATAAGTATGTAACAGGGCTTGAAAAGAGTTAGAGATAGACCCAAAAAATTGAATAGCTAGAAAATGAGTCTATTATGGTTCAAACAATTGCACAGGCTAAGGAGACTATATGGATTGAAATAAATGAAGAAATCATTGAAATATGGCCTTCTATTGAGATAATTTTTTAGCATGAGGAACTATAATAAATATCAAAAGATATCATTGCAAACGTAAAGGAAAATTTAGGACAAATTCCAGGTGAAGAAAATACATTGATCAAGGTCCTAAATTAAAAAAATAAGGGTGAATTAGAATAATTTGAAATCACAAATAGAACAGAAACCATCCTGGAAGGTAAGAGAGTCCTTACCAAAAATAATCTAATGTTCCAGTTAGAAATTAAATGCCATAACTTCAAGGCCAACATCCAAAAATTTCATAGAAAATTTAATCTGCTAAATCAAAAAGGGCTAAAAGGAATTGGAGATAAGTTAGTTAAACTGGAGGATTATCAGCAGAAGTTGTACACCATAGCCAAGGAAAAATCAATGTTTTCCACTATCAAAGGAACAATTACAGGAAAATCCATCATGGAAGGTTTTGAATTCAACCTGCTCATTAAACAGGAACTAAAACATTTGTTCCTAGTCAAACTGACTTTTCAGAAATATACCGAGGTGGATAAAACTTACAGAAATTTGGCTAAATTTTCCATCCCAGATGAGGATATATGGGATAAGTTTTGTATAATTATAGATTAAAAATAATTTTCACATTTTCAACAACAAAGAAGCAATTTTTCAGGCCAAGTCAACACTAGCAATCCTCGAAGATAGTGCTAGCAACTTCAATAGTTTTTTTTATCCTATATTTATGTACTATTTTTGTATAAAAATTTTTGAGAAATTTTGTAATAAATCTTGATATTTTAAATCAATATATTTTTTAAAATATTGTATAAATACTTTATAATTCGAAGTATTACAGGTTGGGACTTGTATGAAGAAATAATTTTTTTGATGTAAAGTTGTTCATTGAGCTAAAGGTGATAAATTTTAGTAATATGGAAATTTGTTCCAAGATTCATGTGTCAGATAATTTGGTGATGCTTTTACTCTTGTGAAATTGTTATTTCTTTGTTTTTCCATATGTTATTCTTATCTATATTGTTTAAAGAAAAATAAGGGTTGAATTTGTTTAATTACACCATGCTATGGCTTATAAACAATATTCATGTTTTCACTCTGATATTAAGTATATAATTCATCTCATCATGCTCTATATTTAATTGATTCCTAATATTTTCATCTTATTCACCCCACAAAGCTCCAAAGATCCAATAGTTTACCTACCTTTCCCTACTGCACTTTATCTATTATTTCTGCACTTGATTTAATTAAGGTTTATGACTCCATTTCCCAATGGCTTATTCTTTATGTTTCAACCAAATATTTCAAAAATCAACTTCTGAACTAAATAACTAGCTAATTCCTTAAATCATCAAATCTAAATCATAAAGAGAGATCCCTCTCTAAAGTTGGAAGGGCTCGATCCCAACTTCCAAAGTGGTTTTGTGGTTACCTCTGGGTTTCTCTCATGGCCTTGGGAAATTATAGAGTGCTAACATAGTGGCAACCATACTCCGGATCAGAACTCGAAGACATCAGATTTAAAATTAACTTTTCCCTTGTAACATTCATGTTTACCCTTAAAGTTATTTCAAAGTGTGTCGTTGAGAAATATATCTTCTTAAGGTTGTTTTCCACTTAAAGTTTTACATATTTTACATTTGTAAATATACTATTGTAGATCTGGCTCCCAAAAGGACATATACCACATCTAATACTGATCCTAACCCTCCTAAAATTGTTGAAGATCCTGAAAAGTTGGAAAGAAAAAGGAATACCACAAAAAGTCAAGCTAGTAGTAGCTCCCATGTCAAGAACAAACTCTTTTCCATAAAGTCTTGTAACAATTGAAGATATTGATTTTGACTTACAATTTGAGAATAGTCTTTTCAGATCTAAATCACATATTTTTACACCTGAAACTGTTTTGGATGAAGCTCAATTGAAACCTTTTCATAAAATCCAAAAGACACATAGTTCACAATATGATAAAGATATTTTAGAGTAGTTTGAAAAAATTGAAGATCTGGTTAGAATATTAAATAGGAAAAATTAAGGCATTGATCATCACTCTTCTGTTATTACCCCTTTTTCATTACCAATTCCTACATTTATTCAACCATCATCTACCACTCCATTTGCATCCACCCCTCTTTCATTTTCAACTCTTATTCCTAACATACCAATTGTACATAATACAACATTCCCATCTTCTTCTACAACCCCTCAACCTCCTTCATCAACCACTATTGTAGCATCACCCACAACTCATATTCCAGTCATGCTAGGAAAATATTTTGCTTTGGAATTGCAAGCCCCATTACATGATATGCCACAAAACTATGCACAATGAATACTACAATTTTATGGTACATGCCCTATAATAATGCAACAACATATTGACAAGATAAATGACTTCTCTAGTCTAGAAGAATTAGATTATGATGATGTGAAAATGAGGTTGTTTTCACAAAGTTTAATGGGAGAAGTAAAGAAATGGTATAGAGAATTACCTGCTAGAAGTATTGTAGATTTTCAATAGTTCCATCAATGTTTTCTTAATAGATGGGAAGTTAAGAAGAACTCCCTTCAAATTCTTGTAGAATATGAAGGTGTAAGAAGGGACCTGAATGAAATTGTCCAGGATTACTGCACTATATTTAACAATGTTTACAATTCTATCCCAGCTGCAATAAAATTCCCACCTGGATTGGCCCTAATCCATTTTCCAAAAGGATTTAATGGTGATATGGCTTATAAGTTGAGAGAACGAAACCCAACCACACTTGAAGAAATGAAAAGTAATGTTGTTACTATAGACGCTAATTTATAACTAAAAGAGCTAATATAAGAACTGAAAATAGGGTCACTATCAAAGAAGAACCTTTTTCTTCATCAAACTTAAAACTAGAAAGTCTAGTTAAAACTATGGAAAAAATGATGGAGAGAATGACTATGGTAGATAGAACACCTTCTAGGGAACCTCAAGGGGCACCTCAAATTCGAAATCCAAATTTTACAAGAAAAAAACCTCAGATTAAATAGAGAGAACAAAGAGGTCAAGTTGATCAGCAAATCAAACCCCCTTTCCAAGAAAATTTCATTGAAAAAGAATCAGAAACTATGCAAGAACTAGAAGAAGATCAAATAAATATATTTGGAGAAGGCAAAACAGACCTTATTTTTCTAACAAAAAAAGAACAAGACCTGTTCCAATATTCATAACCAAAGGATATGCCTACAAAGTCACCAGATTATCAACAAGGATATCAAAATTCTATCATGGAAGTACATAAGAAATACAACCTGAAAAGTAAAAAGACAACATCAAACCCTCCCAAAAAGTCATCCACTGATATACCTTCTACTAGTCAAAAAAAGGAAGCCAATCAGAAAGAAACCCCCAAACTCCTAAAAAATAAGAGGTAAGTATTAAGGAAGTGGAAAGGTCTCAAACTTCTTTTAACATTGAAAATGAGCTTTCAAAGGTCAAAATTCTAGTTCCATTTCTTGAATTAGTAAGAAATGATGTCTATACAAGTAAAGTTGTAAAGGCACTACAAATTCGGGAAGGAAATGACAGTGTTAATGTAACTGATGATCAACCCAAGTTTCTATTTGGACCTGAAGTAGATGGTATTCCACAAGATGGCAATGTTCCTCCATTTTATGTTAGTCTAAACATCCATGATTTTATTCTACATAATGCCATGTTAGATTTAGGTGCCTCACACAATCTTATGCCAAAAGCAATCATGGAAAAATTGGGTTTAGATATAACGAGACATTATAAAGACCTTTAGTCCTTTGATTCAACTAGGGTGAAATGCTTGGGATTAATCAAATATTGTGTGTTACTCTCACTTAAATCTCGGCCAAAAGTTTCGTAATGGACAATTTTGTGCCTAATATTCCTCCTAAGTATGGCATGCTCTTTTCAAGATCATGTGGAGCAAAATTATAGGGTACTTTACAACTCAACATGACATATACAACAATTCAAGTTCTTCGCCAACAAAGAAGACTATATAGGGAAACCTTAATGAAATACATGGTGATTAATCAGGACAAACCTAACGATTATCTTGTTTACTATACATATTCAGATATGGATTATTTCATTTAGCACAATGATATTTTTTTGGAAACATAGGATCAGGTTATAGACATCAAACCAAAAGAGAAATATATTAAAAAAGAACAAATGGAAACTCAAGAACAAGTAAAACCGAATGGGTTATGGAACATGGATTTTGATGGGGCAGTGAGTAAAGAAGGGGCTGGTATTGGAGTATAGATATCTAATACAAAATCAATTACAACAAACAAATATTCATATCAACTAAATTTTGAATGCACAAATAATGTAGCTGAGTATGAAGCTTTTCTATTAGGAGTGAAAAAATTAAAACAAATGGGAGAAAAGAAGATATCAATTCATGGATATTCTGAATTAATCATAAAACAAATCAAAGGTGAATATTCAGCTAAATATCCTAGAATGAGAGCCTATAGAAATTTTGTTTATATTTTTTGTAGTGCTTTCCAGAATACCAGCTATCATTAATCCCTAGAGATCAAAATGTTTTTGTTGATGCATTAGCTACTTATGCAAGTACTTACAAAATTCCTTTTAGAGAAAGCAGAAAATCAAAAATTGATGTGAAACATAGACCTGTTATTCTTGATATTATCAACTACTCACAATTTTTTGATAATGATAAACAACTTGGCAATTTCCTGCAACTAAAAGAGGATTTTGAAAATATGAACATTGATATAGGACAAGAAAGTGAAGAAAATGAAAGGGGTAACATTGTCAATCAAACAGATGAAAACTTGAGGAATCTGAGATATTGAAATTAAAGAATAATACAATTCCAAGGGGTCTTGTATCACTTGAAGAATTGTTTGATTTTAACGATGTAGAAAATAAGCCTTCAATTCAGCCAATTGGATCCAAATTAGACGATTGCAATATAGGAACTCAAGAAATCCTAAAATTTTTAAACTCTCCAAATCATTACCTCTTGAAGAAAAGAAAAGATACATAGATTTGTTTAAAAAATATACAGATGTATTTGCATGGGGATATCAAGATTTAAAGGTTTATGAAAAATCCATAATTCAACATACCATACCCATCAAAGAGGGTAAAAAAAATTTTAAAGAAAAATTGAGGAGATTTAATCCTCTTATTCTTCCTTTGGTAGAGAAAGAGATTAAAAAATCGTTTGATGCAAACATTATAGTACCACTTTGATTTTCTAAATGTGTACCAAATCTGGAACCAGTAAGGAAAAAGTCTGGTGAAATAAGGTTGTGTGTCAATTTTAGAAACCTGAATAAATTCTCTCTCAAAGATAACTACCCCTTACCAAAGATGGATCATATACTTCAGAGGGTATTTGGATCAATAAGTATCTCATTGTTGGATGGTTTTTCGGGTTATATCCATATTTTAGTACATCGTGATGACCAAGATAAGACAACTTTTACAACACCTTGGGGAACTTTTATGTATGTCAAAATTCCTTTTGGATTAATGACTAAAGGGGCTACTTTCCATAGAGCAATGGATATAGCGTTTGCACATGAAAGAGATAGATTCATTGTGATATATTTAAATGACATAATTGTTTTCTCCAAAGTTGATGAGGATCATTTACATCATTTGAAAATTGTTTTTGAAAGATATAGGAAATATGGCATATGTTTGAATCCAAAGAAATCTTTGTTTGGTTTAGAAGAAGGAAATTTTCTAGGCCATATAATCTCACAAGATGGTATTAAAATTAGCCCCACTAGAATTGAATCAATTATGAAAATCGATCCTCCAATAAACAAAAAAGAAGTGCAATCTTTCATTGGTAGGATAAATTTCCTAAGGATATTTATAGCTAATTTAGCTAAACTTCTAAGGGCCATAACTAATATGTTGAGAAAAGACACTGAAGTAAAATGGAACCTAGAAGAAAAACAATCATTTGATGAAGTAAACAAGCATTGACACGAGATCCTATGTTAATTATCCCTGACTTTACAAAGGATTTCATGATTTTTTTCTTTTGAATCTAAACACCATTACAACAATTTTGTTGCAGAAAAATAATGAAGGATACGAAAAACCTATTTTTTTCATTAGAAAATCTTTGAAGGATGTCTCATTAAATTACAATATCATGGAAAAAAGGTCTTTTCTTTATTAAAAGCAATCAAAGATTCCAAAGTTTACATTCTACATTCCCATGTCATGGCATTTGTCCCAAATACTGTGGTAAAATATATCCTTACAAAAAGTAATCTGGAGGGGAATATAGGAAAATGGATTGCAATTATTCTAGAATATGACATTGAGATAAAACCCACTAAGATTTTCAAAGGTCAAGGATTGAAAAAACTAATGGCTAAGTCCGGCTTTCATGCACTAAACATAAAATTTATAGTTGACCTTGATGAACAGGAAGAGCAAGCGACTCCATAGGTATCAGAAGCATTTTCTACCTCTCCTTGATATGCAGATATTTTTTTTTGTATTACAAAATTTACAAGCTTCTCCTCATTTAACTAAGACAAAAACAATATTTCTCAAGTTAAAAGCTATGAAAATTTTCTAAATTGGTGGTGTTTTTCTAAATTGTTTATTACAAGATGAAGCATACAAATTCGTACAAGAATTCCATCAAGTTGAATGTGGAGGACATTCATACTGGAAAACCACAGCTAAAAAATTCCTAAGGGCTAGTTTTTACTGGCCTACCATGTTTGCAGATGTTCATAAGAAAGTTACCACATGCCATCAGTGCCAAATGTTTGAAGGAAAGAGAAAACTTTTTCCCATACCATTGAAACCAATTTCCATTGAGGTTCCTTTCCAACAATGTGGTCTGGTTTTCATTGGATAAATCCATACAACCTCTTAACTCAATGTAAATGGATTTTAAAAACCACTGACTACTTTACCAAATGGATTGAGGATATTCCAACAAGACAAGCTACAAACACGGTAATAATTCAATTTTTAGAAGGTAATATTCTTTCCAGATTCGGCTATCCAAATAAGATAACTACTAACAATGTTTTCACTTTCAAATCAAAGAGAATGATCGAATTTTGTCAAAAATACAACATAAAATTAGGACACTCTACTGTTTATTACCCACAAGAGAATGGGTTAGCTGAGTCTTCTCATAAGAGTTTAATAAACATCGTAAAGAAACTATTGCAGGAAAATAAAAAGTCTTATCATATTCCTTATGGGCTGACATAATTAGCACTATGAAATATATTTTAATCTCTCCTTTCCAATTGGTATATGGAGTGGATGTGATTTTTCCTACCTCCCTAGGAATCCTTGTGCTAAATTGTTGCAGGAATCACAAGTAGGTAAAAATGACTTACAAAGAAGGATAAATCAAACCATACATTTGCAACAATCTAGGGAGGAGTTCTACAACAAAATTCAAATAATTCAAGACAAAATCGAGAATATCTATGACAAAAGGACCAAAGTAGATTATTTTAAATTAAATGATCTTGTTTTGAATTGGGATGTCAGGAATGAAGACAAAGGCAAGCATGATAAATTTTACAATCTATGGAAAGGACCCTTCCAAATAGAAGCCTACCAGGGAAATAATGAATTATTTTTTAAGGACTTAATAGGATAAGAACTACCAAGTGGACTTGTCAATGGCAGACTCTTCAAACATTATTTTTATTAAGAATAGATAAGTTTTCATTCATGTCATTGTGAATATCATTTTATTTTTTCTACTACAAGTGTGATTGGCTAACATCACAAATTGAAGCCTAAGGAGAAGGCCCTAAGTTTATGATGAGTTGTTGCCATATTCATAATAACAACAGTGAATCAATTCAGCTACAGAATAGAGATAGTATGCCCAATGGATAAGGCTACTAGTCTATGGTGTTCTTGGCACCTCACAAGGAGGATGTCACCCCCATTGGAGCCACTATTAGGGTCTTATATTTTATAGGATAGATTGATAAATATTTGTTGATTTTTATAAAGATGTTGTAAATAATATTTCATATTTCAAATTATTTCCAAGAAAAAGAAAGGAAAAATAGAAAGAAAATAGAAAAATAGAAAAAGAATAGGAAACTAGAAAGAAAAAGGGGATAAAAATATAAATTTGTGAAAGAAAATAATAAAATAAATTTATGAAAAAATGAAGAAAAAACCCCCAAATAAGTGAGCTAGTCTAAATTCCATTCAAGCAAATAAAAAAAAAGATGATGTATACATTTATAAAAATAAAAAATAAGGCTTGCTAGTCTAAGTGCAACATTGGAGATAATTAAAAATTTTAATTAGACTAAATCACACCATTTAAGTGTGATTAGTCATGTAATAAAGTGAGATCTGTTTTTTCTATTAAGTGTGATTAATTATTTTAATCGTGTCTTTAATAATGATTGATTTAATGTAATACATTTTTTTGGACACGACATTTTGTCGTTTTGTAATAAATTATGTATAAGTTTCAATGGTGGAAAACTAACCCGCCTAATCCAATGACGAGGCAACAAATTTGGAGCCCCCTATCCCATCTGATGATTAACCGGGGGGGGGGGGGGGGGGTCAAAATGGATTTAACCTTTTATGCTTTTTACTAGGTAATCCTCTCATGCTTTTGCACCCTCCACCCCCGCCTAAAACCACTTACCACCTGATTGCCCCCCTCTGAAATCCACTCCATCCCGCTCTAGCCAAAAGAGTTAGCTGTTGAGCATTCACCCCTGTTCCATCCCTTTACCCACCACATATATCCTCACCAACACTCCCCTATCGCCACGTATGCATCCTTCTCAACCCCGCTCCCTCTACTGTTACACTTCCTACCCAACCAAATCCCACCACGTGGCTTATCCATTATTTTATCTAATGGATCCCCTTAGATAACATTTAAAACCCCAACGACAAGTCTGTTTTTGTATAAAATGAAATTTTCCCTTTCTGGAAACCCCTCCTGCGAACTACTCTAAATTGTTCAAAAATCCAATTTTCTATAGCAAACGAGATAACTATTAAACCTGCCACCACGATCCAGAAAAGAAAAGCCAGGACCTGTATAGCATCCAGCACCAAAATCACCTGACACTAGCTACAAATTATCAAGCCCAGCTTCCAGTCAACCAAATTCCTGGGTAATTGCAACAATCCTAATCTCTTCCTTTTATCATGGCCCCTGGAGGAAAATATCCTAAAGTAAAAACTAAGAAAATTGATGACAACACTATGCTACCTCCTGTTATTGATATAGACAACCTGCCCCTAGTAGATCAAGAGTATAAGATACTCAAAACTAGTTGTGAAATTGATCTTTATGAACTTTACAACTGGTTAAAGAAAAATTTCATTAATCAGAGTGATGAATTGGGTTTGTGGAACTCCTTCCTATGTCAATTCATTTTTCCCCAAGCCCATCACTTTCCTGAATTTGTGGTATGGTGCCATTCCAGTTATATCCCTAGCCAAAGATCCATTGTAACCCAAAATGGTGACATTCTATTCACTATAACCCCTTATTCAGTTAATCAAATGTTGTGATTTCCAGAGTCAATTAATTTAATTTTAGAAAGCCCAAACATTGACTCCCTAAAACCCTTCTCCAAAGAATCCCTCATGGATATTTATAAAAACCTTACCTTTCCTCATAGAGCCAAGGTTTTTTATATTTTCCTACTTGAGGATGCCCAATTACCTAAGAAAATTCCTCCATATCCATCCTCCATGTTCCATGAAATGACCAGATAGGTCATCTATATAGTTGATTTCTTACTAGGCTATCAATCCGATTAGTGGATTGATGAAGCCATCATGGGTTTTCTGTCAATTTTCTCCAAGAATGAAAATCCCTCAATCATTTTCAATTACAGTGACTTCTTAGCCAATTTAATTCATGAACAATTCTTGAAATTTTCCACAGAAGGTAGTTTCAAATATGCTTTAATTTTATTGTATTTATTTATGTTTCATCAAGTAAACTGTTTTCAGCGTGCATTACAAAAATTGGATGAGCAAGGAAATTCTCAATATTTTATTCATTGGACTTCCTTGGTAAGGGAGCATACCAATGAATTTTCCTGCAATGGCTATGTTGACCAGATTTTGCATGTAGCCTTCTGCCTATTGAGTAGTGATGTTGAACCAAGAATAGGGCCAAAGATAAGTATATTTCTACATCTCAGTTAGGAGACTAAAATAGGATTTTGGTACTTGTACCAAAGCTACACAGAAATCAGAGTGTATGGGTGTGGACTTCCTCCATACAATTTACCTAAGTATCTTCTTATGAGGATTTTCTGATTAGAATATATCATAAACATGATCAATATGGATGATCCACATTTTGTTACAACAAAGAAGAAATCTCAATTTAAAATTAAAACACATGTTGGGCCTTATATTTGTAACATCAGGGCACCAGGCAAGGAAGTTGATTTGCTTTTAAAACAAATGAATTTCAAGCCCATCTTCACCTAGTCATATGACCCCTTTGGCATCATCTCAAAGCTCTATTGTGTAACCAACTCCAAAAATAAAAGAAATGAGATATCAACGCCTTAGAAATAAGCCACTTCGAGGAGGCAACCTCCAATACATTACATGAATGAACAATTCTTGGATGATACAATTGACAAAACCTCCTTTCTATATATAGGAGTCCATGGGGCCACAATGTAATCCTAGCTGACCTAACAATAATAATGTAAGGGCACAATAATAACAATATGGGGGTTACAAGGGTATAATAATAACAATAAGGAGGTTACACTAACAACAATAAGGGACCATACTAGTAATATAGGGACCTAACATTCTCCTCTCCTTCAAAAAGTGTTGTCCTCAACGCTTGAGTAGCTCCAGGTGCTTTTTTATAAAATTCTCATCCTCCCATGTAGAATCTTCAGTGGGTAAGTTCTTCCATTCTTTGACACACTAAATTGGGACGATTTCCTTTAGCTGTCGATGTCTTGTTTCCATGATTGTTTCACAGTTCCAACATGGCTTTTCTCTCACCAATTTCTGCAACATTATGAACTGGGAAGTTTGTCCCTCATAACCTTCTTTAAGCATGAAACATGGAAAACTGGATGCACTTACGAAGAAGCAAGAAGCTCCAATTTGTATGCCATAGTACCAATCTTTTTCAACACCTTGTAAGGACCATAGTCCTTTGGCGATAACTTATTATCTTTCTTAGCTTGCTTGAGGGACATTTTTTTGTATGGTTGCAGCCGTAAAAAATACCCCGGGCTTCCACATCAAAACTTCTCTCTCTACCCTGCATGTTGACCGTCGTTGTTTCATTCAATTTGTGCAAATTTTGGTTATCCTTTAAGAGTTGGAGAACTTGTTGTTGATGCTTGATGTGATATTCCACTGCTTGAACCTTACAATTTTCTCTTAAAGATGATGTGAAGGATGGTGGATGATATCCATAAAGTGCCATAAATGGGGTCATTTTTGCTGTAGTATGGAAGGAAGTGTTATACCACCATTCAAAGAGAGGTAACCATTTGACCCATTGTGCTTGCTTATCAGATACAAAAAAACAAAGATATCCTTCTAAAAATTTATTCACTATCTCTGTTTGACCATCAGATTGAGGATGATAAGATGAGCTATAAGCTAGTTGAGTACCCAAACAAGAAAATAATTTTGTCCAAAAATTTCCTGTAAAAATGGGATCTCTGTCACTTACAATAATATTCGGGTTTCCATGTATCTTTTGAATTGTTTCCATAAATGCTGTAGCAACTGTACTTGCTTTAAATTGATGAGATAATGCACAAAAGGGTGCATACTTGGTAAGTCTATCAACTACCACCATGATGACACTCCTTCCTTTGGAATTAGGTAAACCTGTGATAAAAGCCATTGAAATCTCCTCCCAACGTTGACTTGGAATGGATAAAGATTGTAGAAGACCCGCGGTCTTAATTGTCTCAACTTTATTTTGTTGGCAAACCAAACATTCTGCCACAAAATTTTGAATATTAGATTTAAGGCCATCCCAAAAAAATTCTTTCTTCACCCTATGGTAATTTTTTAAATATCCTGAGTGTCCTCCTAAAGGAGAAGTGTGCAATTCCAAAAGAATCTTTTGTTTTAGTTGGGAATTCTTGCAAATATATAAGCGATATTTGTACCATAAGGAATCATATTTCCAACTAAATGTATCAGATGTACTAGGATCTTGCTACAAATTTTGGATGAGTGTCCACACTTCTTTGTCCTTCTTCCATTCATCCCTTGCTTTGGTTATCCAATCTGGTTGGATAATAGAAATGGCACAAAGCAATGCTTCCACCTCTTCATCCTTTCTTGAGAGTGCATCTGCAACAACATTTAGCTTCCTTTTTTTGTAGATGATTTCAAAGTCATAACCCAACATCTTTCTGACCCATTTTTGCTGCTCTTCTGAAGATAGTCTTTGTTCCAAAAAGTGTTTAAGGCTATCATGATCAGTTTTTACCTTGAAGTGTCTTCCCATTAAGTAAGGTCTCCATTTCTTTAGTGCATGTAGTATTGCAAACATTTCATTCTCATAAATAGCCTTTTGTAAATACTTTCCTTTGATTCAACGACTTTCAAAAGAAATTGGTCTTCCTTCTTGCATTAAAACAACACTAGTTCCATTTCCTGAGGCATCACATTCCATGATAAAGGTTTTTGTGAAGTCTGGTGTAGCTAAAATTGGTGCTAGCCACATTGCCTCTTTAAGATGTTCAAAGGCCTTAGTTGCTTCAAGATTCCATGAAAATGCATCTTTCTTCAGTAATGTTGTTAGATGTGCTACTATTCTCCCATAATTCTTAACAAACTTGCGATAATACCCTGTTAACTTGAGAAATCTGCGCAACTTCTTTATGGTTGTGGGGACTTTCCATTCCTTAATGGATTTAATTTTGTTAGGGTTTACCTTAACACCCTCGTGAGATACAATATGACCCAGATATTCCACCTCTTGTACTCCAAAGAAACATTTGGATGTTTTTTCATATAATTTTTTCTCCTGCAATAGTTTGAGCACCCTGTCAACATGTTCAACATGATCCTTCCAAGACCTGCTGTAGATTAGTATATCATCAAAAATACTAGCACAAATTTTCTAAGGAAGGGTTTGAAAATGGAATTCATCAACCCTTGAAATGTAGAAGGTGCATTGGTAAGGCCAAAAGGCATGACCAAAAATTCATAATGAACCTCATGAGTTCAAAATGTTGTTTTTGGAATATCTTCAGTCTTCATTCTAATTTGATGATATCCTGAACGAAGATCCAACTTGGTAAAATAAATTGCTCCATGTAATTCATCCAATAATTCATCAATCACAGGAATGGGAAATATTCTCAATATTGTTTTTATTGAGCTATATAACTGGACATGCGCCACATCCATGTTTCTTGTGCACTAATACTACTGGAGTAGAGAAAGAACTTTGAATAGTTTAAATTATACCAGAGTTTAACATTTCTGCAATCATACGTTCAATTTCACTCTTTTGGACATAAGGATATTTGTAAGGTCGGATGTTTGGAGGAACACTTCCCGGAATCAAATGAATAACATGATCATGATCACGAATAGGTGGGAGTCCTTTCGGAGTATCAAACACCTTGGAATGATTGTCCAAGACTTTTTGGAGATCTGGAGAAATAGATGATTTTGATGTTGAAACTTCTAGTGAGCATAATTGTGCAATTACGCCTCGTTGTTCTTTCTTCTTAATCTTGTCATGACATTAGAGCTTATTATCTTTCTTGGCTTCCCTCGTAATACCCATATAATTTGATTTTCCTTCTTCCTAAAAAATTCAAATTTCTTGAAAAGTAAAAGCTACCATCCCAAAGATTGTAACCATTGTACTCCTAGTACAACATCAGCACCTCCCATAGGAATGGAAAGAATTGGACTATTCAATACATATTCCCCCATGGTTAGATTGATATTATGGCATTTTCTAGAGCAATTTATAGTTCCTCCATTTGCAAACATCACTTGACATTCTGGTGTTGGGTATAGGAAACAATTCAATTCCTTGCCTACCTTACAATGAATAAAATTATGGGTACTACCCGAATCAATCAACACTATTACGTTCTTCTTCTTGATATGTCCTTCTATCTTAAGGGTTTGAGGAGTGGTAATTCCTACCAATGCATTACATGATATAATCAGACTCATTTCTTCTTTTTCTAGGGTTTCTTCTTGGTGTATATCCTCTACTTTTGAAGTTTATTCTTCATTTTCTTCCTCCTCTTCACAATCTATCTAAAATAATTTCTTCTTAGTGCCCTTATGACCTTTAGTGTATTCACTATCACAGCTGTAGAAAATCCCTTTTGCTATTTTTTCTTCCAATTTTTGTGGTGTCAACCTTGTAGGTTGTGGAAGTCTAGGAGGAAGGCAAGGGCAACATCACCCTGATGTGTTCGCAGGCTTCTTTGTTGCCATAATTTTACATTCAATTTTTTTTGCCAACCTGAATGCCTTCTCCAATGAATCAGGTTCCCAAACATGAACTTCATGTTGGATGTTATCCTTTAAAGTCCCTATGAAGACATAAATCCTGTGTTCCTCTGGAATATCAGTTACCCTTATATTCAATTTTTGGAAGTCCTCAATGTGCTCCACCACTGAACCCTTTTGTTTGAGATTTATCAATTGGCTAAAGAAGGTGTTGCTCTTTGTATCCTCATAATGTGCTATCATTTCCTTCGTAAAAATTGACCAAGTGACAATTTTCATACATTTTAAGCAAAGCCATCGATACCATAAAAATATATTTTGTTCTAAATGTAAAGTTGCAATGCATACCTTTTGTGTGTTTTGCACATTATTGAGATCAAAATATTGCTCCATCTGTAGTATCCATGTTACAGGATCCTTGCCATCAAATTTCCTCATATCCAACTATGGAATATGGTGGTTCTTCAATCCAAAATTATAGTTTATGAAATCATGATTAACATTTGTTTTGTCCTCATCATGAGTTTCTTCTACTATCTTTTTGCCATTAGGAATCATTTCTTGTATCAACTTTGACAAACCTTCCTCCATGTCTTCCTTCAAACTTCCATTTTTTCTTCCATACCATCCTTGAAACCTTCCATCGTAGTTTCCATACCTTTATTAAAACCATCCATCTTAGCTTCCACGCTTTTCTTCAAAACATCCATTTCATTTTTTGTTGCTCTTTGCAAGAGCGGAATTTGGTTCATTTTCTCTTGTGATTTTGTTATGTCATGTTGCATTTCTTCATATTCATGAGCCATAGTAGAGCCTTATGAAGGCTTAATGGGTGTTGAATTATTTTTAGGGGGAATTTTAGAATCCAATACTAATATATATTCTACAATATTCCCTTGGAATCAATTCAAATTGATTCTTCAAACAAAACTTATGCAATTCAAAAAAAAAATACACACCTTTTTCTTTCTTTTGAGGAGCTCGATATTGAAATTGAAATATATCTGTGGTTATGGATCTTAAATATCTAAAATTTGGCTCTGCAGTAGCCCTTTGAATCCTCTTTTGAATTCCACAGGTCTGACCTGATTTTGATTCTTCAAGACAAAGTTATCTCCAATCTCCCACAATGACCTAATTATGGACTGGTTCAGTAGGGCGAAATTGTATGAGTTGCCATGTGTCACTACTTTCTCTTTCAGCTCTAAAATTGATATAAAAGAAGCTACAGTCTATGAACTTCCAGGAAATTTTTACAAAATTCAAATTTGATGCTCAGAGAGAGAGTTATGAATATTTTCCAATGATAACCTCTTTGAGATGAAATTCAGGAGCTTGAAAAAGACCTAAATTCCACATATCCTATCTCCGAAAATATTGTGAACCAAGCTCTAAAATTTTGTAGCCATATTCCTTAGGCTTTCGGCTTCGCGCTCTAAAAAATTCCACTTCTGAACCTTCGTAAAAAAAAATTTAGCAAAAATTTCACGATGACCTGTTTGGTGCAGAAAAACCCTAGAATCCAAAGCTCTGATACCAAATGTGTTGGGAAAAATACTGAGAGGGGGGGTGAATCAATATTTAGAGCTGACTAACAATATTTTTATTTATTTTTTACTTTTTCTTTCTCTTAAAAACCATATGTTACATTACTGCATCCAACTTGTATGTCCAAAGATCAAATTATGTCTTTACTTAGATCATTGCATCATTTATTCATCAGATAAGAAGTAAGCATGAACAGAAATAACAGAAAAAACCAGCAACACATATGAACACCAGGATTTTAAGGTGGAAACCCAATTTAGGAGAAAACCATCGCTGCTGTTATCTCAGTCTTCAATATTTATTATAAAGAAAAATATCTTACAATTTATGCTGGGGCAGACTTATACCAGCACGCAAGCACCCACCTGCAGAAGGCTACAACCTTCTCTCATTTACCAGCCTTTCCTGGAAGGGAGCTACAACCCCCTGCTCTCGTTTACCAGCTACCACTGGAAGGGAGCTACAACCCTCTCACTGAAGGCTTTGACCCTCAAATCTACTACGGATCACGTTTCATCCACTTTCACACAACATACCTTGCAGGCCACCAGATTTATTTATTTTCTTCAGAGGTGCATCCTTAATTTAGATCTCTCAACAATCTGTTACCCATTCCATACAGATATACTTCAGAGTGAAGTATTCATTCACAACCCTTACTCATGCATACGTTCTTCATGATTTTGTCAGCTAATTAAAATCGTAATAAATCGTCATCTGATCTATGGATCTTGATCAATCATCATATTCACAGGTGCACCATAGATTCAGATATATCAGAGTTTATTCATACATATATCTCTAAAAGAGATTCGTTTATTATCAACCCTTTCGCATGCACACATTTCTTCATGATTCTCATCACCTTATATATTTTTCGCCTTTATTAAAACCTTGGGTCAAAACCATTCAACCGCTAATGGTACTCCTTTGACAGTATTTCTTTTAGTTTACCCTACGTGCCTCTTTAATTTCTTTTTAATTTATTTATCAGTTTGAAGAAATTGATAAATAAATATATTTACAACTTTTGAACTAAAATTTAGGAATAAAGTTAACCCTTTGCATATTAACGCTTTCAAACAATATGGTAAACCTTTGACCCCGGGCCCACAAATATAGTCAATAGCCAATCAAATACGCGCACGGTACCACAAGTAAATTTCGCGCAAGTCTAGCATCCGATCACCATTAGATTAGCAAGCTTCCATATCAATGATGTATATGCATATCGCTCAATCATCGATGCCGAATGTTAACGCGCGATGGCCCGCCGTACCTGTGTTAATCTTCGCGCATCTTCAACAAATGATAACCATCCGATGACCCCTTCCTAGATCAACGATGCTCAAAGATATCGCTGGGCATCCTGGGTCAAACTATAACGTGCGATGGCGCACAGTGACAAGCGGTTTTCCATGGGTCCTCCTTGCCACGTGTCGAGTGTTTTATGGAATCACTCCCAACTCCTCAAATACCTCTTACTCCGCATAGGTGGTGCGATGAAAACCGTAAACTACCTTCACTGTTCACTTGGTCATGGTTCCGCTCTTCCATGTAGGGTTCCGTCGCCTTTATTTTGTTACGTTTTACCTCATTTCTTCCAGGTTCCATTCATGATTCCAAAGGATTAGTCTGGGTTTGCGCAATAGCTCTGCTCTATCTTAGGCAGGATTTCCAATAATCAACGCAGTAGTTCTCTTCCGACGGGATTAACTCGAAACAATTCAATGTTATTCTGTCTGCTATAATATATCAACCTTCCATTGCATGTTCGGAGTTCTATCCTGTCAGTTCCGCTTCTAACTGTACATTCAAGTTCTTGATTTTTTTCTCTGATCAATTTTGCTTCAATTATGCACTCTACTTCTATTCACTGTCTCTGCGTTGTCTGCTGCCTTAGTTCCTTATCTGCCTTGCTTCCTCTCTACTTCTTTGCTCTTTCTGCTGGTCTCTTTGCTGCTCCGTGCTTCTCTCTTTTCCTTGTTGCTGTTCAGATGCTCCTTCTTTTCCACTTCCGTTGCCATCAATGAAAACATTTCCAACAATATCCCCCTTTGGCATTGATGTCAATACTCTTCCTCTATTTGTCTTAAAGAAGCCCTTTGTTGCTTTTCCTCCCCCTTTGACATCAATGGCAAAGAGTTGATCAAGATCATGCTCCCCCTGAGATCATGATGCATCTTCAAACATAATGCATCCTTTTCATATGACCAATGCTCCCCCTTATCATGTGCATTCAGAGATGCCTAACAGCACCTCACAACCAATTTAATCTTCTGTATTTAAGTAGATTTGATCCTCTTCATGGCAGAAACTACTCCCAGTTTCTGTCTGAGAAATTCGAACGCTTCCCTGGGTAGAGGTTTGGTAAATATATCAGCAACTTGTTCTTTGGAGGGAGCATACTCCAATTTCACCTTTTGTTCAAGCACTTGTTCACGTAAGAAGTGATATTTGATGGGAATGTGCTTGGTCTTGGAATGCATAACATGATTCTTTGAGGGACATGGCAATTTCAGACAGTCACACATGAATGAGAGAGGGAGGTGAACATTTGATTTGAAACCAGAAGGTTTGCATCATCCAGAGAAGAGTGCAACATTATGCGGCAGCCACATATTCTGCTTCTGCTGTAGATAAGGCAATAGAGCTTTGCTTCTTGCTAAACCAAGATACTAACTAGGGCCCCATATAGAATGCACCACCACTAGTGCTTTTCCGATCATCAACACTTCCAGCCCAATCTGCATCAGTGTATGCATGAAGAGTAAGATCAGCATTCTTTGGATACCATAGTCCAAAGTCTTGAGTTCCTTGTATATATTTGAATATTCTTTTCACAGCTTGAAGATGAGACTCCTTTGGATTAGCTTGGAATCTTCCAACAATCCCAACTGCATGCATGATGTCTGGTCTTGTCCCAGTGAGATAAAGTAGACTTCCTATCATAGATCTGTATTCTGGTTGATTCACTGTGGGGGAATCATCATTAGAACTGAGATTACATCCGGTTATCATTGGTGTACTTACAAGTTTGCAATCTTCCATGCCATACTTCTTCAGGATTTGCTTGAGGTATTTTTCTTGTGATAAGAATATGCCATCTGTTGCTTGTTGCACTTGCAAGCCAAGAAAGAATGTTAGTTCCCCAAGTAAAGACATTTCAAATTCTTGCTGCATAACAGAAGTAAAATTCTAACTCATAGATTCTTCATTACTTCCAAAAATTATATCATCAACATATAAAACCACAATCAATAGTTTATCATTTTCAGTTTTTGTGTATAAGTTGCTATCAGCAGACCCCTTTGAAAATCCTTGTTGATGAAGATATTTGTCAAGACGATAATACCATGCCCTTGGAGCTTGTTTGAGACCATATAGAGCCTTTTTAAGTCTACAAAAAAGTTTTTCATCATTTCCCAAAATGAATCCTTCTGGTTGTTCTATATAAACTTCTTCTTCTAGATCACCATTGAGAAAAGCAGATTTAACATCCATTTGATAAACTTTGATTTGTTGGAAGCTTGAAAAAGCAAGAAACATTATTATGGCTTCAAGTCTAGCTACAGGAGAAAAAGTTTCTTCAAAGTCTATAACTTCTTGTTGAGCATACCCCTTGCAAACAAGTCTAGCTTTATTTCTTATAACATCCCCATTCTCATTTAACTTGTTTTCGAATATCCATTTAGTTCCAATGACATTTTTGTCATGAGGTCTTGGTACTAATTCCCAAGTGTGATTCTTTTCAATTTGATCAAGCTCTTCATTCATGGCTTGAATCCAACTTTCATCTTTGCTAGCTTGACTGACATTGTGAGGTTCAATAGTGGACAGAAATGCCAGATTGCTAGAAGATCCCACAAGAGTCCTTCTTGTTTGTACACCTGATCCCTTTTCTCCCAAAATTTGAGATTATGGATGATTCTTTTGAACATATCTGGATGGAGCTTTTTCAGATAAATCATCTTCGGGTTCTTCATTGGGTTCACTGTCTATATCATTCCTATTTGATGTAGAAGGATATATGTCATCATCATATTAATCTGTTGTTTATTTTTCTTCTTTTGTAGCTGCAAGAGACTCATCAATAATAACATCAATACATTCAACAATCGTCTGAAGTCTTTATTGTTAACATTTATAAGCCTTACTCCAGAGGAGGAGTAACCAGAGCATTGTCCGTTCCCAGGTTCAAACTTTCTTCCAAGTTTTTCTATCATATTTTGATAAAGCATATTCTTCCAAAGATTATAAATGTTTATAGTGATTACCACCGTATTTCACATATGGAGTTTATCACTACTTGCTAGAACATGTGCCTTGTTGAGAATGAGTTTACTACCGTATAGTGTGCCGTTTCTCCCAAAATGTGTCGTGTTCCAGACCACGGGGTTATTGGCTTTCCTGCCATATTTGCTGAAATGTTCTATTTCATTATTTCTAAAACACCATTTCAAGCTGTGGAGTGCCACGTAAAACCTGCCTTTCTTTTGCCATGTTTTTCCTCAAATCAAGAACTGTCCGATGTATATTCTCCTCCTCGATCAGATCTGAGACACTTGATTTTTAGATCTAATTCATTCTCAACTAGTGCTTTGAAGATCTGAAATTTCTCAAATGCTTCATCTTTGTGTTTAAGCAGCCCAATCCAACACATTTTAAAGAAATCATCAATGAATAAGATATAGTATTCTTCACCACGTGGTGACTTTTTCCTCATAGGTCCACATATGTCAATATGAGTTCAAGAGGTACTACTTGATGATCCTTCCTCGCATTAAATTGCACTCGTTTGCTTACCAATTGCGTGACTAAATACATACTTTGAGGTATAATATTGGGAAGATCACGAAATCTTTAAGTCTCAGTTTGATTTTTGATTTGAGAGAAGCTCGTATGCCCCAACCTTCTATGCCAATAGCCAATTTTCTTAAGATTTACTCTCAAGTAAACACACTCTTGCTGCCTAACATACAGGTTGCTTGGAGTTATTTTTCCTTTTATAATTGCTTTACCTGTATCAAGATCACGCACCACACATTCTTTTGAACTAAATACAACTTCAGTTCCTTGATCACACATTTGACTTACACTTAACAGGTTATGATTTAATCCATCCACATACATAACTTCATTAGCTTTCACCTTTTCTTTTAGAAAAACAAACCCTTTTCCCTTAATGACCGCAGGAGTATCATTTCCAAATGTAACATTTTTTTCTTTTTCTAGAGCACTATATGCAAGAAGTTTGTCTTTATCACCTGTCATGTGTCTTGAGCATCCACTATCAATGTACCATTGGTTTTCTTCATCTTCTGTAAATAACGCTATGCCACAATTTTCAACCTGTAATTCCTTCTTTTTCCATACTTTGGAGCTTGAAGGAACATGTTCTTTTGGCTAAAATTTGCTCCTGCATTTAGATTCTTCATGGCCAAAATTATTGCAATAAGCACATTCAACTTCATTTTGAAGAGGAGAAAAGTTGTTATAAGTATTCTTCTTTGTTTCAATATAAATCCTTTTATTTCTTGCTTCTCTTGTCATGATGGTTTTATATGAAACACATTGAACAGCTTTATGACCAAAATTGTGACATGAGAAACATTGTCCATCGAAGAAGAAATTTCTGCGATCATGAAATCTTCTACTTGAATTTACCTGTTGATTGGTGTTTCTTTGAAAGACATTCCTGTTAGTGTTCTTTGAATTGAGATGATCATGATTTACCTGTAAAGATTCTTTATTCCTGTTGAGGAAAAGATGTTGTAAACCTATGTGAATCGTTTTTGACACTTCAGGCCGAAGCCCTTCGAGGAAGATTTCGATGTATCCAAGACCCATTTTATAAGAGGAGAACGTTGTACCCCTGTGATAATCTCATCGTGCTCACAGATCCTTAGAAAATCTAAGATCTAGTCTTTACTTCTCAAGTTCTTTCTTTAGACTCCCATTACTCAAGTTAACCCAATTTCTCATTATGTTTCCTCCTTTTCTTCAAGCTGATTTTTCACAGTTTCTATGATTATTTTACTCTCTTTTAAGCAAATTTTGAGTTGATTGTTTTCATCAAGAAAATCGTTGTCTTCTAGAGCATCCAAAAATGTATTCTTTTCTTCTCTAGATTCTTTTTCAAATGCCATGAGAAGTCTAAGATCTTGTTCACATTCTTCCTCACTATCAGATAACCCATCACTGTCTTCATGAGTATAATAACTTTTTCTAGTGCTAAAACGATTATTATTCCTTCTTGCTACTTCTTCCCCCTTGTTATGTGTTTATTTATGAGGACACTTAGCAACATAATGACCAACTCTTCCACAATCAAAGCATTTGAAAGGAAGCTTACCTCTGAACCGTCATGTGCCAAGTTGAAGTTTCTTTAAAAATTTTATCTCATCTTCTTCTGAGATATATCCTGATCCTTCTATTTTTTGTACTTCCTTCCCTTTTGTAGAAGTTCTAAAGACTACTTCTTTGACTTCAGATGGTCCTCCTCTTCTCATTTCATATGCAGTTAGTATGCCATGAAGTTGCACCACAGTAAGATTTTGAAGATCCTGCTTTTCTTCAAGAGCAGAAACTTTTGACTCAAATTTTGTCGTTAGTGATCTTAAAACTTTCTCAACCAAAGTAGATTCGGTTATTGTTTCCCCCATATTTCTCATAAGATTTACAATATCATCAAGACATAAAAAGAAATTAGCAATGCTCTCCTCATTATGCATTTTTAGGTTCTCATATTGAATTCTGAGAGTTTGGAGTTTAGCACTTTTTACCTTTGCATCACCTTCATAACTTAGAATGATTTTGTCCTATATTGCCTTTCATAATATCTCAACCCATGTAACCTGACAAAATTCCTATTCACAAATGACTCCCAAATATAGATATCATCATTTATTTGCTCATAATTGTTTCTTTCCAAATGATCCGTTGCACCGCAATGGATACGGTTGATATCCTCACTCTCCCCATACCTCTACTCCCTGCAGATCAAGATAGGATCTCATCCTCTTGTTTTCTAAGATTAAATTGTTTCATCATTAAAGAGGAGGCCGATAGATGTCGATCCATCTTGATTCCTCATCTTGCTTATCTGGAGGTTGGGTAGCGTGCTACAAGATTTAGTAATTTTAGAAGGACCTGCTCTGAAACCAATTGTTGGGAAAAATACTGAGAGGGGGGGTGAATCAGTATTTAGAGCTGACTAACAATTTTTTTTTTTATACTTTTTCTTTCTCTTGAAAACCATATGTTACATTAATGCATCCAACTTGTATGTCCAGAGATCTTATTATGTATTTACTTAGATCATTGCATCATTTATTCATCAGATAAGCAGTAAGCATGAATAGAAATAACAGAACAAACCAGCAACACATATGAAAACCAGGATTCTAAGGTGGAAACCCAATTTGGGAGAAAACCGCCGCTGCTGTTATCTCAGTCTTCAATATTTATTATAAAGAAAAATATCTTACAATTTATGCTGGGGCAGACTTATACCAGCACGCAGGCACCCACCTGTAGAAGGCTACAACCTTCTCTCATTTACCAGCCTTTCCTGGAAGGGAGCTACAACCCCCTGCTCTCGTTTACCAGCTACCACTGGAAGGGAGCTACAAACCTCTCACTAAAGGCTTCGAACCTTAGATATACTGCGGATCACGTTTCATCCACTTTCACAAAACATACCTTGCAGGCCACTAGATTTATTTATTTTCTTCAAAGGTGCATCCTTAATTCAGATCTCTCAGCAATCTGTTACCCATTCCATACAGATATTCTTCAGAGTGAAGTATTCATTCACAACCCTTACTCATGCATATGTTCTTGATGATTTTGTCAGCCGATTAAACTCGTAATAAATCGTCATCTGATCTATGGATCTTGATCAATCATCATATTCACAGGTGCACCATAGATTCAGATATATCAGAGTTTATTCATACAGATATCTCTAAAAGAGATTCGTTTATTATCAACCCTTTCGCATGCACACAGTTCTTCATGATTCTCATCACCTTATATAGTTTTCGCCTTTATTAAAACCTTGGGTCATAACCATTCAACCGCTAATGGTATTCCTTTGACAGTATTTCCTTTAGTTTACCCTACATGCCTCTTTAATTTCTTTTTAATTTATTTATCAGTTTGAAGAAATTGATAAATAAATATATTTACAAATTTTGAACTGAACTTTAGGATTAAAGTTAACCCTTTGCATATTAACGCTTTCAAACAATATGGTAAACCTTTGACCCCGGGCCCACAAATATAGTCAATAGCCAATCAAATACGCGCACGGTACCACAAGTAAATTTCGCGCAATTCCAGCGTCCGATCACCGTTAGATTAGTAAGCTTCCAGATCAACGGCGTATATGCGTATCACTCGATCACCGATGCCGAACGTTAACGTGCGATGGCCCGCCGTACCTGTGTTAATCTTCACGCATCTTCAACAAATGATGACTGTCTGATGACCCCTTCCCAGATCAACGGCGCTCAATGATATCGCTGGGCATCCTAGGTCGAACTATAACACGCGATGGCACACAGTGACAAGTGGTTTTCTATGGGTCCTCCTTACCATGTGTCGAGTGATTTATGGAATCGCTCCCAACTCCTCAAATACCACTTACTCCGCATAGGTGGTGCGATGAAAACCATAAACCGCCTTCACTGCTCACTTGGTCATGGTTCTGCTCTTCCACGCAGGGTTCCATCGCCTTTCTTTCATTACGTTTTACCTATTTTCTTCCAGGTTCCGTTCATGATTCCAATGGATTAGTCTGGGTTTGTGCAATAACTCTGGTCTCTCTTAGGTAGGATTTCCAATAATCAATGAACAACATTAGTTGTCTTCCGACGGTATTAACTCGAAACAATTCAATGTTATTCTGTCTGCTATAATATATCAACCTTCCATTGCATGTTCGGAGTTCTATCATGTCACAGTTCCTCTTCTAACTGTACATTCAAGTTCTTGATTTTTGTCTCTGATCAATTCTGCTTCAATTATGCACTCTACTTCTATTCACTTTCTCTGCGTTGTTTGCTGCCTTAGTTCCTTATCTTCCTTGCTTCCTCTCTTCTTCTTTGCTCTTTCTGCTGGTCTCTTTGCTGCTCTGTGCTTCTCTCTTTGCCTTGTTGCTATTCAGATGCTCCTTCTTTTCCACTTCCGTTGCCAACAATGACAACATTTCCAACAAAATGTTGTGCAACCAACTCCAAAAATAGAAGAAATGAGATATCAACGCCTTAGAAATAAGCCACTTAGAGGGGGAAACCTCCAATAAATTACATGAATGAAAAATTCTTGGATGATACAATTGAAAAAACCTCCTTTCTATATATAGGAGTCCATGGGGCCACAATGTAATCCTATTCAACCTAACAATAATAATGTAAGGGCACAATAATAACAATATGGGGGTTACATGGGTACAATAATAACAGTAAGGGGGTTACACTAACAACAATAAGGGACTATACTAGTAATATAGGGACCTAACAAGCTCAAAGTAGAGAAAACGACTACTCCCTATACTCGCACTCCAAGGACTAAAATAGAGAAATTTATGAATTAAGAGAAGTGGGAGGAAAATACCCTACAGGAGGCAGAAGAGCAGGTTATATCTACAACAATTGCATGGACTCCAGAACCAAAAGAAAGACAAGATAAAATTCCTAGGCAATATATTTCTCCTTCAGTCACAGAGATTGGAGAAAAATATTTCTTAATATACAAAAAGAATAAGAAGACAAGTACAATAATAGATTTCCTACATGAAGATGAAACACAGTCCACTATAATTTTGACAAGTTCATGTACTTCTATTTTTCCAAGAACCAAAGATATTTTTAAAGAATTTCCATCCTCTTTGGCCTCTAAAGAACCTTTAGACACATATCAAACAACATATTTAGTTCATGACTAGGTTGAACCAAACATATATGCTAAATAAAAAAAATTAAGAAGAAAAATGAGATTCTCAAGGCTTCCACCTATACATAGTTTTGAAAACAAACAACAACTTCACAAAATATGCTTTTTTCTGGCTTTGAAATGGAGAAAGGACAAATGCAAGTTACATTCGTCTAAGTAATAGTTCCTGATCCCAAAACTAAATATGACTATAAGAAGTTTGTGTTTTCCTTCGACGCTTATCAAATTCATCCTATTGATCAAATGGACCTACACAAACAAAAAAGTGAAATGATGTATTCAATGTTGACCAGAAAAGAAATGACAACCTCAATATTACAAGATTTAGTCAATAACATCCAGTCTCAATTAAAACTTGAGAAGATATCCTCTCTAGCTAAAGAAACAAATACTAAATCATTGGAGGATTTAGTGATAAAATTAGGATATAATCCTAAATATGTAAAGGTTGTATAATAAATTTTTAAGAGAAAGAATGCTGACATTACAGCATTGAGGAAGCATCTCAAGCTTGCATACACTATGTTAGGGTCCTATAATTGTTATAGGGTCACTTGATTATAACTAATAATTATTATAATTGAGATCTTGTGAAATAATATTTCATCCTAGGAACAATTTCCAAAAAGTGTTCAAAGGGTAAAAAAGGGTTGATTTTACATGAAAGGCTCAATAGTGAATTTTATCCTAAGTTTGAAATATATTATAGAATATGCAACTATTAACCAAAGTTCGGGATCAAAATGATTTTTTCCTAAGTCAGAAGTCATATGAATTTTAACCAAAGTCTTCTACATATGTAATAAACTTTACAAAATGGCAAAAGGAATTTTTCACATATGGTTAAGTCCCTCTCTCCATTCGACCACCTAATCAATCAGTGCACCAAATAGACAACCCACAACCTTTCTTGCACCCCCCTATCCATATTCTGACCATCGAAGGGGGTCCCAAAATTGGTGGTGGTTTCCTCCTCACCGGTCCCATGTCGATGCCATAGTCTTCATCGTCCCCCCCCCCCCCTCCTAGAATCCACAAAACCAAACCATTTTACCACTCTCCTTCCCGCGCGCCTCCCTCCATTCATCACCTGACACCTGGCATAGACCATAATCCAATTAAATTCATTCCCAGGATAACCATTCGAAATGTCAACGAAACTGCACCCCTAACAAAAAATACTCTATAGCCATAAAAAAAACCCTTTCATCACCATTTTAATTATTTTTTCTTGCATATCGCTCACCCTTCCTTCATCACCAAATCTCTATCATTGCATTCAACGCAAAAAGAAAAGTGGTTGAGTTAGTTAATGATATTAGGGATTTCAACGGGCCATTCATTTTAGGGGCAACTCAACAATCTATTCCAAATGGCTGACATGGTTAAAATAGCTCATCATGATTCCACCTCACATAAATGGACAACTAATCTTCAATGCGGTTGTATAAAGACCTTAAATCCAATGTATTAGTTGTCCACCTCAACATGGAATTTTTATTTTATAAGGATGACAAACATAGGTTTTTATACATTCTGTTTAAATAATTAATAATCATAGAGTCATTTTTTATTACCAAATCTATTAAAATAGAAATATCCCTATTATTACTCAAGGTGATATAATCCTAGTTAAATTATGTCTCTAGGCCAAGTGTCAAATTCTAGCCCATGTGGCAAACCTTTGTAACGGAGATGTCACTCTATAAATGAGAGTTTTATTGAATTTGGGAGAGGTTGATGGATGTAAGAGATTAAGCTACTATTGTAATATTTTTCTACTCTGTTAATAGATAGTTGCAGAAGACTTTTGTTCAGACCTGAGATTCTATTCGAGTTCTTATGCATTTGTGTCCTTTATATCTTTAATGTTATCTCAACTTACTCTTACATAATTACTTGGAATTCATAGATTATTATGCTCCAACTTCCTTTATGTATCTTGTTTTATGTCAGAATTTTTTTGTAAGAACTCATGTGCCTCAGCTTCCATGAATGATACTTTTGTGTAATTGAATTCCCATTTTGACTCCATGCCCAATGGTAGCCCTTACACATCTTTCACCTGCAAAAAATCATAAAAAAAAACATCTGAGAGTTAGCCATCTTTGTTTTAAAGTTTGTTTATTGAATATCATATATTTTCTTGAGAGAGCCCTCTTTGGTTGGAATGGATAACTTCCAACCTAAGTGGTTTGAAATAGTTACGCTGGATTGACTGTTGAGCAGCCCAATTATGCTCAGTTTGGTGATAACATTTTGGTGCATCTTTCGAGAGCTCGAAGCTGCATTTCCCTAGAAAATTATGTTCAATCAAAGCAGTTGAACTCTTGAAGGTAGAAGGATATCAGAAATATTCAAGGTTGTACTTCTACCTTGGCAACTCCATTCTTAAAGAATTCAGAAATTCAAAGCTTCATGGTGACTCCACTGCTTGAAGATCAGTGTCTTTATGAAGTTCCAAGATGATTTCTACTACAAGAATAAATTCCACGCATGCTCCTACGGATGGGTCTCACATTTATGGTTTTCAAAATCCTATGCCTCATATTTATTGGTCAACCCATCTTCCCATTTTCAAAGACGAAAAGAAAGATGATGTTGGTCCGCATTTGGTTAAATTCCACATACATGTATGTATATTGAGGGTTGAGTTTCCTTAATATTGTCTCATGAATATTTTTATGGCTACCCTATAAGACAAAGCTAGATTATGGTATGAAGGGTTGAAATGAGGAATATTGTATTCTCTTAAAGATTTCCATAGAATATTTTTTGAACATTATGGGAAGTCTCATCCTGTATCATCATTCTTTCAAGGTTGTTTCAATAGTTGGAAAGGTTTCATTCAATATGTTAAAATTATTCATGATGATCTAGAATGTATGGATGATGAGGAGATATTAGATGCACTTTATGAATTTTCCTCTCAGGCTAGTTGTCTTGAATATCAAGAAGTCACATCCTTAGTTGAATATGAAATTAATCAAGAGCTTGATGATGATATTCATGTTTTTTCTCATAATATAAATGAAGATATGCATCAGATTTGTAAGCTTTTAAGTGATCAAGACTTCCCATCAAATTATGTTTCAAACCTCTTATTTCTTGAGTCTATGTCTCAAAAAAGGGTTTGTGAGGACCAAGTCTCTGAAAACACATGCACAGAGATATCAATTATCGAACATGTACATGACATAGAGTGTCAAGAAATCTAGAGTTCAACTCATGATATTTCTAAAACAGAGACACAAGAGAGTGATGAAAATGATAGAACACAAGATCAGTCAAACACATTTTCTTTTCAAGAGACTGTTCAAGAAATCAGTGAGTCAGTTGATGAATATCTTGGAATTGAAAACATAGAAAAAGGGAAAAAAGTTAGAAACGAAGCTTGTCTCCCTGGTTTGGTCCATCAAGAAAAATAAATTTGTATATCTTTCATGATCCTTTGGTCAACTTGTTGCAGTCATCAGTGAAGACGGAGCCTATATTTTTTATAAGTTCAGATTATGGATTAGATTTTTATTCTGGGTTTCCACTAGATGATATATTTCTAATTTTACTCAAGCACAGTCAAGGAGCCCAGGTGTTAGATCTTCTCTTTGACTATATTTATTGGCAGTTTCATTTTACTTGAATCAGGCATGTAGTTTGCAGTTGTTAGAGTAGGTTTCCATGTACAAAAATAAGCTCATAGCAATGAGAAAGTTTGGTTTTTAGTTCTCAGTTTCATTATCAGTTTGGAATTTTGTCTTTAGTTAGAGAGAAGGTACATGTCAGCATTGCATGGATGAAGGAAATTATGTCAAAGCTTTGGGTGCAATCCAAATTGTCAGGCACTGGAGTTGTTGGTTCTTTACTACACCATAGGGGCACAACATCCCCAACTGGAGCCTATGTTAGGGTCCTATAATTTTTATAGGGTCAATTGATTATAATTGATGATTATTATATTTGAGATGCTATGAAATAATATTTTGTCCTAAAAATTATTTCCAAAAAGGGTTAAAAGGGTAAAAATGGTTGATTTTACATGAAAAGCTCAATAGTGTGTTTTATCCTAAGTTTGAGAAATATTATAGAATATGCACTATTAGCCTAAGTTCGGGATCAAAATAATTTTATACTAATTCAGAAGGAATATTAATTTAAACCAAAGTCCTCTGCATATATAATAAACTTTACAAAATGACAAAAGGAATTTTTGCATGTGGTTGAGTCCCGCTCTCCATTCAACTTTTCGATCAATCAGTCCACCAAATCGACAACCCACAACATTTTTCGCACCCCCCTATCCATCCGACCATTATCAATGGGGGGGATCTAAAAAATGGTTTCCTCCCCACTAGTCCTGCGGTGTGTCACTTCAATGCTTTCGTTGCACTTCCTCCTGCAAACCTCTGTAATACTCCTACCAACACCCCCAACATGCCAAACCAACCCATTTTATCACTCTCCTTCCCGCTTGCCTCCCTCATTTCATCACTTGACACCTAGCATAGATCGTAATCCAATTAAATTCATTCATGGGATAACATTCGAAATCTCAACGAACCCACACGCCTAATGGAAACTACTCTTTAACCATAAAAAATAAACCCTTTCGCCACCATTTTAATTCCTTTTCCTTGCAGAAGACTCACCCTTTCTTCATCACCAAAGCTCTATCATTGCAGTCAGCACAAAAATAAAAGTGGTTGAGTCAGTTAATGAGATGAGGGATATCATTGGACCATCCTTTTTAGGGGCATCTTAGCAATCCATTATAAATGGCTGACATGGTTAAAACAACTCATCATGATTCCACCTCACAGAGATGAACAACTCATCTTCAATTCATTTGTATAAAGACCTTAAATCTAGTGTATCAATTGGCCACCTCAAAATGGTAGTTTTATTCGATAAGTATGACAAACATGGGTTGTTATACATTCTGTTTAAGTAATTAATAATCATAGATTCATTTTTTATTACCAACTCTATTAAAACATAAATATACCTATTATTCCTCAAGGTGATATAATCCTAGTTAAATTAGGTCTCTAGGCCAAGTGTCAAAGTATAGCCCAGGTGGTATACCTTTGTAACATATACCTCAATGTATAAATGAGAGGTTTATTGAATTTGAGAGAGGTTGATGGATGTAAGAGATTAAGTTACTATTGTAATATTTTTATACTCAATTAATAGACAGTTGCAGAAGACTTTTTTTCGGACCTAAGATTTTATCCGAGTTCTTATGCATTTGTGTCCTTTATCTTTTTAATGTTGTCTCAACTTACTCTTACATAATTACATGGAATTCCTAGATTATTATGCTCCAAATTCCTTTATGTATCTTTTTTTCTTTCAGAATTATTTTATAATAAATCATGTGGCTCAGCTTCCATGAATGATACTTTTGTGTAATTGAATTCCCATTCTGATTCCATGCCCAATGGTGGCCCTTACACATCTTTCACCTACAAAAAATCATCCAAAAAATACATTTGAGAGTTAGGCATCTTTGTTTTAAAGCTTGTTTATTGAATATCATACCTTTTCTTGAGAGAGACATCTCTGTTTGGAAGGGCTAACTTCCAACCCTAATTGGTTTGAAATAGTTACACTAGATTGACTATTGAGCAACCCAATTAGTCTCAGTTTTGTGATAACACACTAAAGATCTGTAGGAAAAATAATTTGGACACTTAGAACAAGATAAATGAGACATGTTCAAGATAATCATTGAAATTTTTTTCTAAATTAAACAAATGGAAGTTGAGATGGAGAAATCGTTAAAAGAAAAGGAACAATCCTCCCAACTAGCATTTATTCCACTCACAAAACTTCCTATTATAAGTATAGTTCCCATTGTAGGTACATCAACAACAAAAGTATCCACTTCAGTAGCTATCACAACAAGGGTACAACCCAAAAATGCATCAGAAAAATTGATCAAGGCCATGATATACATGTCCATCAAAGGGCGAGAAATTGAAAAACCAAAGGCTCAACCTAAAACCCTTCAGAAACAGAAGTTAAATATAGACAATAAGTATGTAGCAGAGCTTCAAAAGATTCACATATAGACCCAGAGAATTGAACATCTAGAAAATGATTCTATTATGGATCAAGCAATTTCACAGGCTAAGGAGACTAGATGGATTTAAATAAATGAATAAATCAATGAAATTTGGCGTTCTATTGAGATATATTTGAGCAGGAGGATATAGTAAAAAGATCAAAAGAAATCATTGCAAAGGTAAAGGACAATTTAGAAAAAAATTCCAGGTGAAGCAAATACATTTATCAAGGTCCTAAATTCAAAAACTAAGGATGAATTAGAAGAAGTTGAAATCACAGATAAGATAGAAACCATCCTAGAAGTTGACAAGGTCCTTAACAAAAAAATATAATGTTCCAGTTAGAAAATAAATTCCATAACTTTGAGGCCAACATCCAAAAATTTCACAAAACAATTAATTTGTGGAATCAAAATGGGCTTCCAGGGCTGAAAGAAATTGGAGATAAATTAGTTAAATTGGAGGATTATCAATAGAATTTGTACACCATATCTAAGGACAAATCAAAGTTTTCCACTATCAAAGGAACAATTACTTGAAAATCCTTCATGGAAGGTTTGGAATTCAACCTGCTCATTAAACATGAAATAAAACATGTGTTCCAGTCAAACTCACTTTTCAAAAATATACCAAGGTGGATGAAACTTGCAGAAAGTTGGCTAAATTTTCCATCCCAGATAAGTATATATGGGATAAGTTGTGTAGAATTCTAGAGTAAAATGCAGTTTCACATTTTCAGCAACAAATAAGAAATTTTTTAGATCGAGTCATCACCAACAATCCTCGAAGATAGTGCCAACAACTTCAGCAGTTTTTGTTATCCTATATTTTTGTACTATTTTCGTATAAACAATTTTGAAATATTTTGTAATAAATCTTGATATTTTCCAGGATGGCAGGGGCGAGAGGGGTAATAATAAACCCCAATGAATCAATAAGTATTGAATTCACATGGGGCCTTGGTATCAAAACTAACACCAACGAAGAATCGTTGGCGCTCGGGAAAGGATTAGAACTTGCCATCCAACACAACATACACTCCCTCCACATTATCGGAGACTCTTCTTGGGCTATAAGCAGCCTACTGTGCATCCTGAACATAAAGGGTAGGAACACATATCCAATCTGGAACATAATCAAAATCACTCTACCCCACTTTGAGTCTCTCAAAGAATGGCACATAAAGCGAGAACTAAATGATCAAGTAGACAACAAATCAAACCAGGGTGCCCACCTTCATCCAAACCAAATCAAGCTAGGGGCCACTCTAGAGTCTCATCATCTTCCATAATCATTTATGATGGGCATTCAAATCCCCATGCTTAAGCGCCAAGGGAGTAACTCTATGAAGTACAATCAAAATCCTTGCAATTTAAGTGGCATGCTTCTCCTACACAATAGTAGCAAGTCCAGCGGAAATATGAAGCAAAAAGAGACGGAAGAATGGGAGAATAATGGTAAGTCTCCTCTAATATGACTCTCCTCCCTTCAGCGAATCAATGCGTGCATTGATAGGAAGTACTACAAATTGCACAACTCTCGCCAGAACGGGAAGCGGGAAATGATGATTGTTGCAGAGGATGATAAGTACACCTCCCAACGTCAATCGAAGCATGCGAACATGAAGAATCACATCAGCCAGCCAAGAGCAGCCAAGGGTATTATCATAACTTTCATAGCTAAGGTTGGAAATAACCATGCCATTGTTACTGATGGAAACAGAAAATCATGGAGGAGCAATGAATTGAATAACGATTGGTTCGTGACCACTCTAGCTATTGCAGGTTTGCACTCAACTGCATAGAAGGAGACATAGGTGAGCATGAGAAAAACAATTGTCTCGAAGGAAGAGATAATCTATCATACCAACCCAATGGAGAACCACAATCTTAATTTTAGACCCTTCAACGAGTCACAACCCAAAATGAACTACGCAGGAGACAGGTCGTGCAGCTGGAACACCTGTAATCCAATTTGAACATGTTGCTTCTCAATTTGAGATACAAAGACAAGGTTGTGACTGAAAGGATGGAAATACATGATATTTGTATTGGGGACCTGGAGAAGCAGGTGGTTTGGCTTCAAAGGGAGGTGGGGCTTCTGCACTGGCAGTGAGACCAAGATAGGAAAAGGCCTACCACACAGAACCTTCTTGGAACCTTCGGAGATAACCCAGGAACTGCAATCACGACATAGCATAGCAGCAACGAGGGCACTCAACGTGAACATCATGGAAATCTTGGTGTGCAACATTGTCTGAATGTAAACTAGGAAAAGGACCCCTTCAGTAATATGGGTCAGGGATTTAATTTCCCTTATTTATGTTTTTAAATGCAGTGTTTTAATGTCTTAATTCTAGGAATTTTCTACAAGAAGTATAGTGTCTTAAGGCCTGCTAGAGCTATTAAAGATAGTAGAAGTCAAATTTTTGTGAGAAATATTTGTATAAATGGTATAAATCCTACCAGAACAAACATGTCAAAACAATATGTAGCTGGGCATGAAACCAACAACTTTTGAATTCTAATATATAAACCAGTATCTGATTCTGTCAAAAAAAAAATATCTTGATATTTTAAATCAAGGTATTTTGTAAAAGATTGTATAGATACTTCATAATTTGAAGTATTAACGGTTGGGACTTGTATGAAGAAAGAATTTTTTTGATGTAATGTTGTTCAATGAGCTAAAGGTAATAAGTTTTTGTAATACATAAATTTGTTCCAGGATTCAGGTGTCAAACGATTTGGTGATGTTTTTCCTCTTGTGAAATTGTTATTTCTTTTTTTTCCATATTTTATTCTTATCTGTATTGTTTAAAGAAAAATTATGGGTTGAATTTGTTTATTTACACTATGCTTTGGCTTATAAACAATATTCATGTTTTCACTCTGATATTAAGTATAGAATTCATCTTAGCATTCTCTATATTTAATTGATTCCTAATATTTTCATCTTATTCACCCCACAAAGCTCCAAAGATCTAATAGTCTACCTACCTTGCCCTGCTACACTTCATCTATTATTTTTGCACTTTATTTACTTAAGTTTTATAAATCCAATTCCCAATGGCTTATTCTTGAAGTTTCAACCAAATATTTCAAAAATCAACCTCTAAACTAAATAACTAGCTTAATACCTTAAATCAACAAATCTAAATCATAACTAGAGATCCATATCTGAAGCTAGAAGGGATAGATCCCAGCTTCCAAAGTGGTTTTGTGGTTACCTCTGGGTTTCTCTCGCAGCCTTGGGAAATTTTGGAGTGCTAACAAGCTCTCTTAAATGTTGGCATAAGGAGGTGGTTTGAGGCTGACCACCAACACTGGAATGCTTAGTACAGTTCCTAGAACTCTTCCAAATCTGGAAATAAGTTGAGGTCTTCTCTTAGAGGAAGTTCTATTAATTCTTTGAAGAGGGAGAAGTTCAACCTTGCATATATGGTTTAAGTTTGACCACCAAAAAAGGCATTATCATGGGCATCTTTGTCTCTGGCTACAACTCTAAATCTAGTATGGCAGGTTGTGGCTCGGGCTCGCTTGCATTATTGTGTCTCTAGCCACAAATCTGAATTTGCTATGGTAGGTTGTGGCTCAAGCTCGCTTTAAGTGGCTTTGAAGCTTGTAGATGATGATCATTTCCCCCCTGTCATATACAAGGTGAGATGATGGTGAAAACTCAACAGCGAGGCCTTTTAATATTCTAGAAGAGGTTCTAACATATGACTGAAAAATATTCTTGGTTTTTTATGCACATTTCCCAGAAGTGATCCATATAAGATGAATATTTGTTCTTACAAGATACTTTTTCATGGTTGGTGGTTTTATGTGGTATGGGAATCAAGATTTATGGGAACCGAGTTTTTATGATGGTGGGAGATGTTAGCCACCTATTAAAATTTTCATATCAAATGGTGGCTAAATCAATTTTGAAGCCTTCAAGAAACAAGTTTTATTGCAAAATTGTTAGTTCTTGAAGTCTTGTGAAGATATCTTATCCTTTGATTAATCTTCACTGTTGTTTCCCTCTTAAAAATCTGAAAATCTGTTGTTTTCCCTAAAGAAAAAGACTGTTGAAAACTCCAATTTTCATCATTTTTTACCCCTTCTTTCACTCATTATTAACCTTCATTTTATCCCCTTTTTCCTCATAAAATTACTCTATTTTCCATTATTTCCCATTTTCCCTTCATAAATCCCCTTTTATAAGGTCTAAAACTCCTTTTTGGACCTTACCGAAACCCTCAAATTCCTTTCAAAACCATTGAAAATCCATAAAAACCCACTTTTTACATTATAGGCTTTAGCCCCCTTCGACTAAGCCCCCTAACCACTTCCCCGCCATATACCCACGCCCAGGACCAAGAGTTTAAGTCCCGAGCACTTATCGCAATTAGAAACTTTCGATGGGCGCATTTCTTTGTTTAAACGAAAAGTCCCGATGTGATGGGCTCCTTTGTATAAAACCCCGATCCCTTGCTCCCTTTCAAGAACCATGAGCCTCGCAATCGAGAACTAAACACTATAAAACCCCTCCCCGATGCAAAACTTCCCTTTGTATTTCATAAAATACCCCATTTTTCATGTTATAACGTAGCCCACCAGTGCATTGGTTAAAATGAACCTCCGCCATTGATATTAAACCAATCAACGACCTGAACAATATCGCATCGGAGATTTCATTGGGTTCGTTTTATATTTTATTCGCCCCCCTTCCAATTGGTGGTCTCCCAATGGATCCTCAACCATTGATTTCCCCTCGCCAGATCAAGAACCAATGGTCCACATCACTCCATCCCAAAGCCCATTTCCCTACTTGTGACCTCCGCAGATTCATTCTCTGCTGTCAATCTGATCCTCAGATCGACGACCCTCGTTCAATCACATCGAAGATTTCCATTGTGCCTTTCCTCTCTCCTTCCCCAATCGCAAACCTTTCGATTTCATTTGGGCCATCCATTATTCTAAATCTAATGGTCCAGATGAGCCCTAAACCTTTGTTTAACTTTATACAAACTCCGTTGTGTAATGTTTTTCGGCCAATCTCCATTGTTCATCTCTGCAGATCAACGGCCCACACTGACCTTTTCTCCACCTCATATTTTATTCCATTTAACCCCGATATTAAATCTCCGTCGTCCATCCCCTAATCGGACAGTCCAGATTAAAACCACCCCACCTCTTTTTGTCCGCGCATTTATACTCCATCGCGCTCTCTCCTCGACCGTCCGATTTAAGACCCTTGATCTGATGGATGAAGCGCATTTTCACATAAATTTATGCCCGAAGGTTAATGATTTGAATTCACGCGATATAGGCAGTTTTTAAAGGCCACGTGCCAGCCTCTAATGCATATCGCGTTCAAAAAGCTAAAACCGCCTATCCTCCATTTTCTTGCTTTTTGAAAAAAGGACAAAGGCCAGTAATTTCAATATTGGGGACAAAGTGTTAAAATGGGACTCAAGGAGAGAAGACAAGGGAAAGCATGGGAAATTTGATAACTTATGGCTTGGTCCTTATCTCATTCATTCTACTACTGGCAACAATGTTTATTTCTTGCCGGAGTTGAATGGAGCTGAACTGTTTGGGGGTCCTTTCAATGGCAGGATGCTCAAACATTACTTCTCTTGATCCTATCATGTTTGGAAGCCTTTTTATCTTTTTTCTCATTATAAATATTTCATCCATCATTGCATTCAAATTTAGAAAAATAAAAAATACAAAAACAATAGAAAGAGAAAAGAGGGTCGATTGTAAAAACAATAAAGGTACAGCCCCATACCAAAAAAGAGAAACAAAATCTGAAAGTGTGCAAGCTCAAATGCCACTCCTAAGAAACACACCCCTAGTTAGTCATACAACTTAATCATGACTAATTATTTTTAAATTTATTGCTGATAGGTTAGTGAAATCAGATTTTCCAAACAACTTAATATTGGCTTATCAGTAGGTAGAATAGGATAGAAAATAAAGGTCCAAACAAGCTCAAAATCCAAACCTCACTTTTCAAAATAAGAATGGCTCTAAACTATTTAATTTTTGAGTCAAAGGATAGAATTAAACTGGTTCTAATAAGCCCAAAACTCGAACCAGAGAACAAAGGAAAGATAGCTCAAATAAACTCATAAACATAGCTGAAGAAAAGAGAAGGATGTGCTGAAAACTTTCAGATCTTAAGCCTTCACCATTTTGATTTAATTTTCTGCAAATAATTATCTATGTGCAGCTTGTTTTATGCCATAGATCAGAAACAAGTTAGACTGTTCAGTCCTGACTTGTATGCTTTTAAATTTCTGTTTTAGAAATTAGTGAATAAAAATTTGTTAGACAGTTTAATCCTAACATATAGTAGCTAGGTAGAGAAGCTGATGAACTCAACTATTTAATCTGATCTCATGGAGAAATAAGAAGTAGACTTAGATTAGTTTTTTGCTTTAAAAAGAATAAAATGTTTGTAAAAAGAGTTGACAATCCAAGTGCACTCTGAAAGAAGAAAAAATGTTAGATCAGTAGGATTGGGTAGGTATAAAGCTTGGTTTGATAGTATTCCATTGTTTTTCATGGCTGTTAACATTTTTAGAGCAAAATAAGGTCATCCAAGTGAAGAAATTTGCAGACCAAAGGATGAGGCACTGATCAGCCCCCCAGAGAATACAAGGCTGAAATTATTGATGCCTTCAAGAAGGCACCATCCCCATGTGGAGCCACTGTTAGCCACCTATAAAATTTGTCATATCAAATGGTGGCTAAATCATTTTTGAAGCCTTCAAGAAACAATTTTTATTGCAAAATTGTTAGTTCTTGAAATCTAGTGAAGATATCTTATCCTTTGATTAATCTTCACTGTTGTTTCCCTCTTAAAACTCTGAAAATTTGTTGTTTTCCCTGAAGAAAAAGACTGCTGAAAACTCCATTTTTCATCACTTTTTACCCCTCCTTTCACTCCCATTTTATCCCATTTTTCCTCATAAAATTACTCTATTTTCCATTATTTCCCATTTTCCCTTCATAAATCCCCTTTTATAAGGTTTAAAACTCCTTTTTGGACCTTACCGAAACCCTCAAATTCCTTTGAAAACCATTGAAAATCCATAAAAACCCACTTTTTACATTATAGACTTTAGCCCCCTTCGGCTAATCCCCTTAACCACTTCCCCACCATATACCCACACCCAGGACCAAGAGTTTAAGTCCCAAGTGCTTATCGCAATTGGAAATTTTCGATGGGCATGTTTCTTTGTTTAAACGAACAGTCCCGATGTGATGGGCTCCTTTGTATAAACCCTCAATCCCTTGGTCCCTTTGAATAACCATGAGCCCCGCAATTGGGTGCTAAACACTATAAAACCCCTCCTCGATGTGAAAATTCCCTTTGTATTTCATAAAATACCCCATTTTTCATGTTATAACGTAGCCCGTCAGTGCATTGGTTAAAAAAAACCTCTGTCGTTGATCTTAACCAATCAACGACCTGCACAATCTCGCATCAGAGATTTAATTGGGCGCGTTTTATATTTTATCTGCCCCCCTTCCGATTGGTAGTCTCCCGATGGATCTTCAGTCATTGATTTCCCCCCACCAGATCAAGATCCGACGGCCCACATCATTCCATCCCAAAGCCCATTTCCCCACTTGTGACCTCCGCAGATTCATTCTCCGCCATCGATCTGATCCTCAGATCGACGGCCCTCGTTCAATCGCATCAGAGATTTCCATTGCGCCTTTCCTCTCTCCTTACCCAATCGCAAACCTTCTGATTGCATCTGGGTCATCCATTCTTCTAAATATGATGGTCCAGATGAGCCCCCAACCTTTGTTTAACTTTATAAAAACTCTGTTGTGTACTCTTTTTCGGGAAATCTCTGTCATTGATCTCTGCAGATCAATGGCCCACACTGACCCTTTCTCCGCCTCATATTTTATTCCATTTAACCCCGAGATTAAATCTCCATCGTTCATCGCCTGATTGGATGGTCCAAATTAAAACCACCCCACCTCTTTCCGTTCGCGCATTTATCCTACATCGCGCTCTCTCCCCGACCGTCCGATTTAAGACCCCTAATCTGACGGCTGACGCGCATGTTGCGTAAATTTATGCCCGAAGGTTTGATTTGAATTCACGTGATATAGGCGGTTTTGAAAGGCCACGTGTCGGCCTCTAACGCATATCACGTTCAAAAAGCTAAAATCGCCTTTCCTCCATTTTTTTGCGCGAAACCACTAGTTTCTTTAACCAAAACAACCCTTCCCATTTACACTACATTCTATCGCGCTTAATCTTAGCCGTTGATCTCTGCAGATCAACGGCTCGCATTCAATCTCGCTTTTGAACTATCACCCTCCGCCATCGATCATTCTCAACCATCGATTTCTGTTGTCGATCTCATCCGACGGCCCAGAATCCTCTAGGAAACCCCAAATTTCGTTTTAACCTTTTTTCTCTGCCAAAGGGATTTTTCACCTATTTCCTTTGTATTTCTTCCATTTCATGATAAATTGGCCCTATTACATTTTATTACCCTGATCAATCATGACCGTTGATCTCTGCAGATCAATGGTCCAAACTTAATCTTCCCACCATTTGTTTCAACTGCCTCCCATTTGACCCCCCGCGATAAATCCTCATCGTTGGATGCTTTCATCCAACGACTTCACTCTAAACCTAAGCTTCCAAAGTAGTTAAACCCAAATACGCAGGATTTCTAATTTTTCTTGGTTTGTGAAGGTTTTAATGGTTTTCTCCATTATATTAAAAGAAAAGCAAAGGCCAGGGATGACGATCCCCCACACCTTTGTTCATAAAAGAAATCATTCTATAGGGTTCCCATCAAATTTTATCGGTGCCTCATGAGCACTGATATTGTTTTAAACCCTCTGCGCACTTGCACATCAACAAGACATTGTAAAGCTTAAATAAACAAAGAGTATCAGTGTTGAAGATCCAGTCACAGCAGAGATGAAGAATTGAAGACGGTTTACACAATTTTGAGGGATTACTGCCCAAATAAATTATTTAAAAGACTAATCCATTCAATAAAACACAGTCAAAGAACAGAAGACAGAATTTAGCCCTAATTAAGCCTAACACACAGAGTTAAAGCAAATCAAGCAGTGATTAAAGAAAAACAATAATATCTATCAGACCGAGAAGCCTCCACTGCCACATCAGAGGCTAATTGAATCCTCTCAGCTACCAAAAGCCACCTGTAGCATCAAAGCATTCAAGAGAGGTTGAGTATGACCAGAAAAAAAGATATTCTCCCCAATACAACTAAACAATTATTCCAAATCGAAGAAACTAATTTAAATTGTCAAAGAAGTTATTACAAAGATAAGGGAAAACCTTAAAGTCAAATAAATCTCCCCAGCAAGCTTATTACTTAATGTAAACCAATTAATACAGAGGAAATGTCAGAAAGTTTCTCCATTGAGCCCCTCAAAGGCCGAGAAACATTAAACTGTATTAATTGAACTTAGAAGATATTTTTTCCCATCCCACCTCCTCATTCTTTTTTTATAAAATCTTCTTGAGGAGCTCATTGTAAAGGGTTGGTTGAAGAACTTTGAAATATACTTGTGCTCAAAATTTTCTACATCTAAATAGTGTTCAGAGGCTCTTGAAGCTATGTTTGTGATCAAATAAGTTAGGCTAAGAAGAAAATATGATTGCTAAACTGAAACATTGGACTTGAAGAATGTAACTGGATTGACATCAATATACAAGCTGTTTCTTGGGATCCTAGTCTATATCACTGGTGAAGTGCTTCTTTCTGTGTTATTTTTTTCCTTTCATGTATGCCACTTTGTCCATTATTCTCTGATAAAGAACAACAAGCATAGAGTTAGGATTTACTATTTACAGTACCCTTCTCTGACTGATAAGCTTTATCTCATTGTTTTCCTCCAAATTGTTTATTTAAGAATGATTCAATACAGTCCAAGCAGTTAGGAATGCTAGCGTTCCCTCATCCTACTGTTTAAACTAAACATTGTTCTTGAATTTTTTTTTCATTATCTACTCAGTAGAGATAGACTAGGAAATTTTATGGTTTTCCCTGTCTTCTAGTTCTTTCTTCAAAGGTAAATTCTGAAAGTTTCCCTAAGTGTATGCTGAAAGCAGTTTAGATTTAAAAGTATCTTATCTGATCTTAGGATACACTTTGTTTTTCTTATTTTTTTCCATCCCTTTTGAAAGTAATTATGTGGATTACTTGATTGTGCGTCTAATGAGTTAGCTTTAATACGAACTTGTCCAAAGAAGTCTATGGTTAGCCCTGTCCTTTGGTTTGTTTTAAACAGTTACTTGAAAGGATTTTCTTGTTTGGATAGACTAATAAATCTTAGTTGAAATTATTGTTTTTTTCCACCCCTTCAACACTTTTATTGTTCCATTCCATCATTTAATCTCAAAGATCTTGTGATATAGATGACTTTCCCCTTTGACCACTCTTGAAATTGTTTCACAATTAAACCCTTTTATGACTCCATAGCCCAATGGACTAAAAATCAGAGTCATATCTATCAGATCAGCCAAATCTTGTTCTGATTTCTTGCAACTTCACACCTTTGAAAATCTTTCATTTTAGGACTTTCCACTCAACTAATAATCATGCTCAGTCATCCAAACCAAACAAAAACCCTTTCTCTTAATAACTAGCCTAATATCACACATAAAAACCTTAAAGATAAATCAATATTTTCACTTATAAGAGAGATCCCTCTCTGTCTCATCACCGTAGCTAAGTTTTGAAACAAATTTAGGACACTCTTAGAACCCTAGGACTGAATAAACTCAGAAAACCCAAAAATATTTCAGATTGGTATTCAATAAACATGGTGGTGGACCATAATACCTTTTACCTCCAAAAGAGCTAAAAATTTCCACCTAGTGACTCCAAAATCCTAAACAGACCTTAAGACTCTAGTGGGAAGACCCATTAGCCTCATAACATCATAGAAACTCAGTTAGAGGGCTTTAGGATTAAAGTTTTCTTATGTAAAGATTAGTTAGCCTCTTAAATATTGTCATATTTGGTCAAAATTTTCTTGATTAGTTGGGTCTGAAAAACAGAGCATAGTGGCTCCTAGAAAGATTCATACTAGAGCTTACCCTGACCCAAACCCTCCTGAGATAGTTGATAACCCTGAAAGAATCCTTAGGATCTCTCCTAAGATTAAATCTTCAACTGTTTTCATATCACCCTTTAGAGCTAATTTTGTTCCTGAAAACCTTGCAGCTCTACAACAATCACAAGTTGACTTAAGAAATCCATTTAGAACTCGGTCACTTGATGATTTGGATTAGTTAGATTCAGAGTCTTCACTTTCATCCCCAGATAGAAGTGAACATCCTGGTAGTAGAGAAACTACACCACCTGATTTACATTTCCTTCACAATTTAGGTGTCTCTCATCCAAGGTCAACTCAGCAATCTATTGCTGGTCCATTCACATCTATTATTCATAAATCCACTATTCAAACCACTCCACTTCAGCCCATTTTCCCTCTTGTTAATCCACCTCCACCCTCTATCATGGCAACACGGTATGCTCCCTTAGTCCTTCCTTTACCCTTAGTCAATATTCCACAGTATTATCAGTCCAAGATACCATTGTATGATGTCAGTAATGCTACCACTGCTTCACAACATGTGGATAAGATGAATGACTACTTTGACAGAAATGAGATTGATGATGAAACTATCAAACTTAGATTATTTACTTAGATTTTAGGGGGAGAAGTAAGAAAATGGTTCAAAGACTTAACCCCTCATAGTATTAATGATCTCCAAGTCTTCCATCAGTTATTCTTGAACAAATGGGAAGTGAAGAAAAACCCTCTCCAAATACTTTCGGACTACAAGAATCTCCACAGAAACACTAGGGAAATTGTACAAGCTTATTGCACTAGGTTTAACAGTGTTTATAATGCACTTACCCTAGACTTAAAAAATCCACAAGGCTCAACTTTAAACAAGTTTCCAGAAGGATTTGATCATGAAATGGCCTATCAGCTGAGAGAGAGAGACCCTTTAACTCTTGAAGATATGCAAAAAGGATCTCTTCCTGTGGAAGTTAATTTAATGGAGAAAAGAGCAAGAATGAAGAATGAGAAGAAAGTGTCCTTTAGAGAGGAATCTACACCTTACACATCTAGCTCAAAGATGGAAAGAATGATGGAGGAGATGATGAAAAATATGAGCATACTTGAGAGAGCACAAGCTAGTCAAAACGAAACAGCTCCTCAAAATAAAAATCAAAACCAAAATCAGAATTTTAGGAGAAACCAACCTCATAATAGACCAAGGGAGGATGATCAACAAATTACTCCTGCTTTTCATCAAAACTATGTAAGTGAGGTTGAAGAAACAAGTGAACAAACAGAGGAAGATGACATCAATATGCTGGGAGTAGATCATGATGACTTTGAAGTTCATTACAATAGGAAATAAGGTCTATATACACCCTATGATGACAAGAGAGCAGAAGATGAATTTTATTATCAGGAAATGGAAAATGTCATCATAGAATCGCAAAAATAATATGACCTTAGGAGTAAAAGCAATCAGGAAACTCCCAAAACTAAAACCTTTGAAAAATCTGCCCAAAACAGCACTATAAATAAACCCAAAATTGTAAAATAGAAGGACAAAAGAGTGGCTAGAAATTATGATAAAAACAAAGAGAAAATCATTCAAAACAATGAAAAATAGAGTGCAGGTCTCAGCAGCGTTAACACCTCAGCTAGTGCTCCTGTTAAAACAATATTGACAAATGTAAATAGAGGAAATAAACAAACTTATTTTGCTGATAGAGTGGCAGTTAATAAGGCTGAAACAAGCACTTCAAAGAATCAGATGCCTTTTAGTTTGGAGCAGGAAATTTCCAGAATCAAAATCTCAGTTCCCCTTACTGAATTAGTTGCCCAGAATGTATATAGATCTCAAATTTTGAAGGCTTTTAACATAGAAGAGAATAATGACACTGTCAATCTTAATGATGACCAACCAGAGCTTATATTCGGTCCTAAGATTGAGGGTAGATATCAAGAGGGACATGTTCCTCCTTTTTATGTTAGTTTAAATTTTCATGACAAGATTTTACATAACACTATGCATGATTCAGCGGCCTCTCACAATTTAATGCCCAAAGATGTAATGGAGAGCCTAGGCCTTGAAATCACCCGACCTTACAAAGACCTTTACTCCTTTGACTCAAGAAAAGTGAAATGTTTAGGATTAATCAAAGACCTCTGTGTTAACTTAGCACAAATTCTAGCTAAGTGTTTAGTCATGGATATTGTTGTGGCTGATGTACCCCCAAAATATGGTATGCTGTTATCAAGATCTTGGGGAGCTAAGTTACAAGGAACTATGCAGATGGACATGACATATGCAACCATCCCTGTTTTCAATCAGACCAGAAGACTTTACATGGAGTCTCATATGAAATACATGGTTACTAGCCAAGAGAGACCGCAAAAATCTCCCCTTTATTTTGTAAACACAGGCCTTGACTCATTTATTATTTTTAATGATGAAACATTCAGTGAACAAGTAACCTTAACTGCATTAATGGCAGATAAAGAGGAGGAGGAAGACAACACAGAAGTGTCAAAACAATTTGCTAAACCCGACAACTACAACAAACAAAACCCAAGTCTAGAGCTACAAATCATTCGTCCTTTGCTTTTAAACCTTGAGAGTCAAGAAAGCAGTCCTCAACATAATGAAAAAACTAAAGAATTAAAACAAAGTGCTGATCTTCAAGAACAAACTGAAAGCACACTTGTTGAAGAGGAGAGTAACCAAACTGATGAACCAGAAACTAGTCCTCTTTGGAGTATGAAATTCGATGGGTCTTGCACTAGGAGAAATGCTGGTGCAGGCGTCTGGATACGTAACACTGAGAACAACCACACGGAAGGCCATTCCTACAAATTAAACTTTCAGTGTTCAAATAAAATAGCGGAATATGAATCCCTTCTTTTAGGCTTACACTTGTTGAAGAAATTTGGAGCCAAAAGAATAAAATTTCATGGGGATTCAGATTTAATTATTAGGCAAGTGAATGGGGAATACAGTGCCAAACACCCCAGAATTACAGCATATCAAAATGACGTCATGGATTTATTGAAAAAATTTGAGGAATCCCAACTTATTTTTGTCCCAAGAGAAAAGAATATCATGGCCCACAGTTTAGCTTTTGCTGCTAGAACATGTTTAACGCCATATGAAACCAAAAAATGCACAACTCAAATTAAATTCAAACTATCTGTCCCTGATAACGAGAAATATTGGTAGGTGTTTGATGGAGACAAACAAATAGAAGACTTCCTGCAGTCCAGAAATGAATTTGAACTACCAAGGTCAGATTCAAACTATGAATCAAACTGTCCTAATGAAGAAAATATACTTGATGAAGAAGAAAAGTCTCCCGAGGTTGCTGATATGAATCTGTTGTCTAAAAAACTTGAAAACATAATAGAAATTGTTGCAGAGTTAGAAACAAAATACTTAGAAACTCTTCAGTCTAACAATCAAAGTTTGCCAAAGGGTCTGGCCCCTTTAGAAGAGTTGTTTGATTTCAATGATGTGGCCAAAAGCCAAAGCTGGAGCCTATGGAAAATGAAGTTAAAGAGTGTAATATAGGCAGTGAACTAAAACTGGAAATGATCAAACTGTCTAAGACTTTACCAGCTCACATCAAAATTAAATACATAGAGTTGTTTAAAGAATTTTCTGATATTTTTGCTTGGAGTTATGAGGATCTAAAATCCCATGACACTGAAATAATTCAGTACAAGATACCTCTCAAGGAAAACCAAAATCCATTTAAACAAAAACTACGCAGAATAAACCCTATTTATTTGCCTTTGGTTGAGAAGGAAATCAAGAAAATGTATGAAGCTGGTATTATTTTCCCTATTAGATATTCAGAGTGGGTGTTTAATCTGGTGTCAATTAGGAATAAAATAGGAGAGATTAGGCTTTGTATAGACTTTCGAGACTTAAACAAAGCCTCATTGAAGGAAAAATACCCTTTACCCAAGATGGATCATATTTTACAAAGGGTAGTTGGTTCCAAAATAATTTCTTTGCTAGATGGCTACTCAGGATACAATCAGATTTTAGTACATCCTGATGATCAATTAAAGACAACTTTTACTACACCTTGGGGCACTTTCATGTATGTGAAAATGCCCTTCGGTTTAATGAATGCTGGTGCTACTTTTCAGAGAGCCATGGACATAGCATTCTCGGAAGAATTAGGCTACTTCATCATAATTTACCTTCATGATGTCACTGTTTTTTCAAAGACAGATGAAGAGCACTTAGAACACTTGAGAAAAGTATTCAATAAATGCAGAAAGTTTAGGATATCTTTAAACCCTAATAAAACACTATTTGGTCTCCAAGAAGGTAAAATTATTGGGCACATTATATCAGAAGAGGGGATAAAGATAGACCCAAAAAGGATCGAGGCTATATTGCAAATCACTCATCCTCGAAACATCAAGGAACTACAATATTTAATTGGAAAGATTAATTTCTTGAGAAGGTTCATACCTAACTTGGATGAACTCCTTAGAAACATTACAAACATGCTGAAAAGGGAACAAGGAGTTAAATGGACCTTGGAAGAAAAGAAATCTTTTGAGCTAGTGAAACAAGCATTAACCAAAACACCAGTTCTAATAAGTCCTGATTTTTCAAAATATTTTTATATTTTTTCATTTGCATCAAAACATAAAATAGCCGTTGTCCAATTGTAGAAAAATCCACAGGGACAAGAGCAGCTCATTGCATTCTTTAGCAAGGCATTGAGAGATGCTCCTCTGAAGTACAACATTATGGAAAAGCAAGCCTTTGCCTTATTCAAAGCTTTAAAATACTTCAGAGTCTACATTTTGCACTCCTACATCATTGCCTTTGTCCCGAATTCAGTTGCGAAATACATTCTAACACAGGACCCAAATGGTAAGAGAGGTAAGTGGATAGTTGTGATACTTGAATATGATTTAGAGATCAAGCCCAATAAACTCATCAAAGGCCAAGGACTAGCTATATTAATGGCTGAATCAAATTTTGAAGTTCTCGATATAAATATGATAAATTCTTTAGATGAACAAGAGGGATTCTCAACTCCCATTGTTGAAGACCATTTTATGAATTCCTCTTGGTATGCTGATATTCTATTTGTTTTGCTTAATTTGAATACACCTCCTGGTTTATCAAAAACAAAGGCAAGGTTTTTCAAGTTAAAATTTGTAAACTACTGCATTATAGATAAATGTCTTTATTGGAAAAATGTAAGTGGAATATTTCTTAAATGTTTTCCTGAGAATGATGCAGAGAAGGTTAAGCATGAGTTCCATGAAGGAGAATGTGGAGACCACCTCTACTGGAAGACTACAGCCAACAAAATCCTTAGAGCTGGTTACTCTTGGCCTACTCTCTTTCTAGATGTACACAAGATGATAATTGCCTGTTATAAGTGCCAAATTTTTGAAGGCAAAAGAAAATTGCTTCCCTTACCTCTGCTTCCAATCACTGTTGAAACCCCTTTTCAACAGTGGGGACTTGAATTCATAGGAGAAATCCATCCACCTTCATCTGCCCAACATAGATGGATTCTCATTGCAACATAATACTTTACCAAATGGATAGAATCCATCCCTTCTAGGCAAGCTAATGAATCTCTCATCATAAAATTCATGGAGACTCATATCCTCTCTAGATTTGGTTGTCCTAGGAAGATCATCACTGATAATGCTGCAGCATTTGGATCCAAGAAGATGGTTGAATTCTGTCACAAATATCAGATAACATTGGGCCATTCTACTGCTTATTACCCTCAAGGTAATGGGCTAGCAGAATCCTCAAACAAGAGTTTGGTGAACATAATCAAGAAGTTTTTGGAGGACAACAAGAAGTCTTGGCACACAAAGCTAGTACATACACTATGGGCTAACAGATTAACACTTAAGAAATCTATTAGAATGTCACCCTACCAGCTTGTGTATGGTACAAATGCAATTTTTCCAACCAGCCTTGGTGTACCAGTTATGAAGTTGATTCAAGAAGTGCAGTCTGAAGACAATGACACGATCAGAAGGATTAATCAGACTATACATCTTCAGCAAACCAGAGAGGAGGTTTACAACAGAGTATTACAAAAGAAAGAGAGTATCAAGAAGCTTTTTGATAGAAGGAAAAAGGCCAATAATTTCAATATTGGGGACAAAGTGTTAGAATGGGACTCAAGGAGAGAAGACAAGGGCAAGCATGGGAAATTTGATAACTTATGGCTTTGTCCTTATCTCATTCATTCTACTGCTGGCAACAATGCTTATTTCTTGCAGGAGTTTAATGGAGTTGAACTGTTTGGGGGTCCTGTCAATGGCAGGATGCTCAAACATTACTTCTCTTGATCCTATCATGTTTGGAAGCCTTTTTATCTTTTTTCTCATTATAAATATTTCATCTATCAGTGCATTCAAATTTAGAAAAATCAAAAATACAAAAACAATAGAAAGAGAAAAGAGGGCCAATTGTAAAAACAATAAAGGTACAACCCCATACCAAAAAAGAGAAACAAAATCTGAAAGTGTGCAAGCTCAAATGCCACTCCTAAGAAACACACTCCTAGTTAGTCATACAGCTTAATCATGACTAATTATTTTTAAATTTACTGCTGATAGGTTAGTGAAATCAGATTTTCCAAACAGCTTAATCTTGGCTTATCAGTAGGTAGATTAGGATAGAAAATAAAGGTTCAAACAAGCTCAAAATCCAAACCTTACTTTTCAAAAGAAGAATGGCTCTAAATTTTTTAATTTTTGAGTCAAAAGATAGAAGTAAACTGGTTCTAATAAGCCCAAAACTCGAACCATAGAACAAAGGAAAAACAGCTCAAATAAACTCAAAAACAGAGCTGAAGAAAAGAGAAGAATGTGCTGAAAACTTTCAGATCCTAAGCCTTCACCATTTTAATTTAATTTTCTTCAAATAATTATCTATGTGCAACTTGTTTTATGCCATAGATCAGCAACAAGTTAGACTGTTCAATCCTGACTTGTATGCTTTTAAATTTCTGTTTTAGAAATTAGTGAATAAAAAATTGTTAGACAGTTTAATCCTAACAGATAGTAGCTAGGTAGAGAAGCTGATGAACTCAACTGTTTAATCTGATTTCATGGAGAAATAAGAAGTAGACTTAGATTAGTTTTTTTCTTTCAAAATAATAAAATGTTTGTAAAAAGAGTTGTCAATCCAAGTGCACTCTGAAAGAAGAAAAAATGTTAGATCAGTAGGATTGGGTAGGTAGAAAGCTTGGTTTGATAGTATTCCATTGTTTTTCATGGCTGTTAACATTTTCAAAGCAAAAGAAGGTCATCCAAGTGAAGAAATTTTCAGCCCAATGGATGAGGCACTGATCAACTCCCCAAAGAATACAAGGCTGAAATTCTTGATGCCTTCAAGAAGGCACCATCCCCATGTGGAGCCACTGTTAGCCACCTCTAAAATTTTTCATATCAAATGGTGGCTAAATCATTTTTGAAGCCTTCAAGAAACAAGTTTTATTGCAAAATTGTTAGTTCTTGAAGTCTTGTGAATATATCTTATCCTTTGATTAATCTTCACTGTTGTTTCCCTCTTAAAACTATGAAAATCTTCTGTTTTCCCTAAAGAAAAAGACCGCTGAAAACTCCATTTTTCATCATTTTTTACCCGTCCTTTCATTCCCATTTTATCCCATTTTTCCTCATAAAATTACTCTATTTTCCATTATTTCCCATTTTCCCTTCATAAATCCCCTTTTATAAGGTTTAAAACTCCTTTTTGGACCTTACCGAAACCCTCAAATTCCTTTGAAAACCATTGAAAATCCATAAAAACCCACTTTTTACATTATAGGCTTTAGCCCCCTTCGGCTAAGCCCCCTAACCACTTCCCCACCATATACCCATGCTCAGGACCAAGAGTTTAAGTCCCGAGCACTTATCGCAATTAGAAACTTTCGATGGGCATGTTTCTTTGTTTAAACGAAAAGTCCCGATGTGATGGGCTCCTTTGTATAAACCCCCGATCCCTTGCTTCCTTTGAATAACCATGAGCCCCACAATCGGGCACTAAACACTATAAAACCCCTCCTCGATGTGAAACTTCCCTTTGTATTTCATAAAATACCCCATTTTTCATGTTATAACGTAGTCCGCCAGTGCATTGGTTAAAACAAACCTCTGCCGTTGATATTAAACCAATCAACCACCTACGCAATCTCGCATCGGAGATTTCATTGGGCGCATTTTATATTTTATTCACCCCCCTTCCGATTGGTGGTCTCCCGATGGATCCTCAGCCATTGATTTCCCCCCACCAAATCAAGATCCGACGGCCCACATCACTCCATCCCAAAGCCCATTTCCCCGCTTGTGACCTCTGCAGATTCATTCTCTGCCGTCAATCTGATCCTCAGATCGACGACCCTCGTTCAATCACATCAAAGATTTCCATTACGCCTTTCCTCTCTCCTTCCCCGATCGCAAACCTTCTGATTACATTTGGGCCATCCATTCTTGTAAATCTGATGGTCCAGATGAGCCCTCAACCTTTGTTTAACTTTATACAAACTTTGTTGTGTACTGTTTTTCGTCCAATCTCCACTGTTGAACTCTGCAGATCAACGGCCCACACTGACCCTTTCTCCACCTCATATTTTATTCCATTTAATCCCGAGAGTAAATCTCCGTCGTCCATCCCCTGATTGGATGGTCCAGATTAAAACTGCCCCACCTCTTTCCATCTGCGCATTTATCCTCCATCGTGCTCTCTCCCCGACCATCTGATTTAAGACCCCTGATCTGATGGTTGACGCACATTTTCACGTAAATTTACACCCGAAGGTTAATGATTTGAATTCACGCGATATAGGCGGTTTTTAAAGGCCACATGTTGGCCTCTAATGCATATCGTGTTCAAAAAGCTAAAACCGCCTTTCCTCCATTTTCTTGCGCGAAACCACTAGTTTCTTTAACCAAAACCACCCTTCCCATTTACACTGCATTCTATCACACTTAATCTCAGCCATTGATCTCTGCAGATCAATGCCTCGCATTCAATCTCGCTTTTGAACTATCACCTTTTGCCATCCTCCAAGGGACCTCATCGATCATTCTCAGTCGTCGATTTCTGTGGCTGATCTCATCCAACGGCCTAGAATCCTTTAGGAAACCCCAAATTTCGTTTTAACCTTTTTTCTCCACCAAAGGGATTTTTCACCTATTTCCTTTGTATTTCTTCCATTTCATGATAAAGTGGCTCTGTTACATTGTATTACCCCGATCAATTATGACCGTTGATCTCTGCAGATCAACGGTCCAGACTTAATCTCCCCACCGTTTGTTTCAACAGCCTCCCAATTGACCCCCCGTGATAAATCTCCACCGTTGGATTCTTTCATCCAACGACTGCGCTCTAAACCTAAGCCTCCAAAGTAGTTAAACCCGAATATGGAGGATTTTCTATTTTTTCTTTGTTTGTGCAAGTTTTAATGTTTTTCTCCATTATATTAAAAGAAAACCAAAGGCTGGGGATGACGATCCCCCATGCCTTTGTTCATAAAAGAAATCATTCTATAGGGTTCCCATCAAAGTTTATCGGTGCCTCATGAGCACTGATATTGTTTTAAACCCTCTGCGCACCTGCACATCAACAAGACACTGTAAAGCTTAAATAAATAGAGAGTATTAGTGTTGAAGATCCAGTCACAGCAGAGATGAAGAATTGAAGATGGTTTACACAGTTTTGAGGGATTACGGCCCAAATCGATTATTTAAAAGCCTAATCCATTCAATAAAACACAGTCGAAGAACAAAATACAGAATTTAGGCCTAATTAAGCCTAACACACAGAGTTAAAGCAAATCAAGCAGTGATTAAAGAAAAACGATAATATCTATCAGACCAAGAAGCCTCCACTGCCACATTAGAGGCTAATTGAATCCTCTCAACTACCAAAAGCCACCTATAGCCTGAAAGCATTCAAGAGAGGCTGAGTATGACCAGAACATAAGATATTTTCCCCAATACAGCTGAACAGTTATTCCAAATCGAAGAAACTAATTTAAACTGTCAGAGAAGTTATTACAAAGATAAGGGAAAGCCTTAAAGTCAAATAAATCTCCCTAGCAAGCTTATTACTTAATGTAAACCAATTAATACAGAGGAAATGTTATAAATTTTCTCCATTGAGCCCCTCAAAGGCCGAGAACATTAAACTGTATTAATTACATAGAATATATTTTTTCCCATCCCACCTCCTCATTCTCTTTTTATAAAATCTTCTTGAGGAGCTCATTGTAAAGGGTTGGTTGCAGAACTTTGAAATATACTTGTGCTCAAAATTTTCTACATGTAAATAGTGTTCAGAGGCTCTTGAAGCTCTGTTTTTTATGAAATAAGTCAGGTTAAGAAGAAAAGATGATTGCTAAACTGAAACATTGGACTTGAAGAGTGTAACTGGATTAACATCAATATACAAACTGTTTCTTGGGATCCTAGTCTATATCACTGGTGAAGTGCTTCTTTTTGTGTTATTTTTTTCCTTTCATGTATGCCACTTTGTCCATTATTCTTTGATAAAGAATACAAGCATAGAGTTAGGATTTACTATTGACAGTACCCTTCTCTGACTGATAAGCTTTATCTCAATGTTTTCCTTCAAATTTTTTATTTCAGAATGATTCATTACAGTACAAACAGTTAGGAATGCTGGCGTTCTCTCATCCTACTGTCTAAACTAAACATTGTTCTTGAATGTTGTTTTCATTATCTACTCAGTAGAGATACACTAGGAAGTTTTATGGTTTTCCCTGTCTTCTAGTTCTTTCTTCAGAGGTAAATTCTGAAAGTTTCCCTAAGTATATGCTGAAAGCATTTTAGATTTAAAAGTATCTTATCTGATCTTAGGCTACACTTTGTTTTTCTTATTTTTTTTCATCCCTTCTGAAAGTAATTATGTGGATTACTGGATTGTGTGTCTAATGAGTTAGCTTTAATACGAACTTGTCCAAAGAAGTCTATGGTTAGCCCTGTCCTTTCGTTTGTTTTAAACAGTTACTTAAAAAGATTTTCTTGTTTGGACAGACTGATAAATCCTAGTTGAAATTATTGTCCGTTTCCACCCCTTCAACACTTTTATTGTTCCATTCCATCATTTAATCTCAAAGATCTTGTGATATAGATGACTTGGACCACTCTTGAAATTGGTGCACAATTAAACCCTTTTATGACTCCATAGCCCAATGGACTAAAAACTAGAGTCATATCTATCATATCAGAAAAATATTGTTCTGATTTCTTGCAACTTCACACCTTTGAAACTCTTTCATTTTAGGACTTTCCACTCAACTAATAATCATGCTCGACCATCCAAACCAAACAAAAACCCTTGCTCTTAATAACTAGCCTAATATCACACATAAAAACCTTAAAGATAAATCAATATTTTCACTTATAAGAGAGATCCCTCTCTGGATTCAGGAGGGCTAGATCCTAGAATCCCAAAGTAGTTCAATTGTTCTCTCTATAGTTTTGGTCTCACCAATCTGCTGAAATTACGGAGACCTAACAGGAGAAACAGTGACAATGCGTTCCCCTGATGCAGTGACAATGCGTTCAAAAATATGATATGCTATTAGGAAGAGTGGTAGAGAGTGGTGGTTCCAAGGAGTCCAGTGCTATGGAGGAGGATCAGGACCATCCTTAAATGACAATGTGCCGAGGAGAAGCATTGTAAGGGGATTCACTATGGAGAGGAGGCCAAGGATCGATGAACACACACTAGAGTATGTTAGGTCCCTATATTACTAGTATAGTCCCTTATTGTTGTTAGTGTAACCCCCTTATTGTTATTATTGTACCCTTGTAACCCCCATATTGTTATTATTGTGCCCTTAAATTATTATTGTTATGTCGGCTAGGATTACATTGTGGCCCCATGGACTCCTATATATAGAAAGGAGGTTTTGTAATTTGAATCATCCAAGAATTGTTTGTTCATGTAATGTATTGGAGGTTTCCCCCTCGAAGTGGCTTATTTATAAGGCGTTGATATCTCTTTTCTTCTCTTTTTGGAGCTAGTTTCACAACATTTGGCATCAGAGCTTTAAGATTCTAGGGTTTCACTGCTCCAAACAGGTCAGCGTGGCATTTTCGTTATAATGTTTTTTCTACGAAGGGTCAGAATCTGAAATTTTTAGAGTAAGAAGCCAAAATCCTGAGGAACATCGTCAAACAATTTTAGAGCTTGGTTCGTAATATTTTCAGAGATATGATATGTGCAATTTAGGTCATTTTGCAGGCTCCTGAATTTAACCTAAACAGGTCATCATGGTATTTTCATAATAACATTTTTTCTACGACGGTTTAGAGGTTGAAATATTTAGAGTGCAAAGCCACAATCCTGAGGAACATCGTCAAAAAATATCAGATATTGGTTCGCAATATTTTCGGAGATATGATCTGCGGAAGTTAGGGATTTTTGAGGTTTCTGAATTTCATCTCAAAGAGGTGATCGTGGGAAAATCTTCATAGCTCTCTCTCTGAGAATTGGATTGGAATGTTGGAAAAAGTGGCCACAAGTACAGGGATTTTAGTCTTTGATATATCAATTTCAGAGCCAAAGGAGGAAACAATGACACGTGGAAAGTCGTACAAGTTCGCTCTATTGAACTAGTCCAAAATTAACGTTGTTACCGACGAAATAGGTAACCTGACCTCAAAATGGGAACTCTAGCCCAAAAAGACTCAAAAAACATGAAAAAACACCCCAAAAACAAAAAAAGTGTATTCCAGAACACACTTGGTTTTTTTTGAAGGTCAAATTTCAACATTTTATAAAATTATGCTAAAAACAAAATTGTTTCTTGAAAAAAGGATTGAAAAAACACCCTCAAAACAAAAACCAATTGATGCTGGAATAACAAAAAAAAAAAATCTGTCATATTTTTGACTTTTTAAAAATAGGAATAACATTTTTTAATTTTAAAAATTCAAACATTAAAAAAAACCTAAAATTTAAGAAAAAAAATAAATTTAAAAAATAAAAACATTTTAAAGCTTAAAATTTAAAAATATATAGGAATAAAAAAATAAAAATAAAAACAAAACAAAAATTTTAATTCAAACATTAAAAAAACACCTAAAATTTAAGAAAAAAAAATTTAAAGATTAAAATTTCAAAATATATAGAAAAAAAAAACACAAAATAAAAATATTAAATTAAAAAAAAAACAAGTTAAAAAAGAAAGAAATTATAAAAAATAAAATATAGAAATTAAATTTAGAAAAGAAAAAGAAAATGTTTATTAAATTAAAAAAATTAAAAATTAAATTTTAAAATAAAAAATTAATTTTAAAGCAATATATTAAATTTTAATAAATTTTAAACTTTAAAATAAAAATTTGAAAAAAAAACATTATTGAAATTAAAAGTAAAAATATTAAAAATTAATTAAAAATAAAAAATGATAAATAAAATACAATAAAAATATTAAATTTAAAAAAATATATATTAAAAAAACAAATAGATTTTAAAAAATAAATTAAATTTAAATTATAAAAAATAAAATATATATATGAACTTAAATTAAAAATATATATATTAGATTTTATTAAATTTAAAAAAAATCTTAATATTAAAATAACAAATCAATTAGGAAGAAATCTTTCGGTAAAAATCACATTATCATGAACAAAGTCGACGCGTTTCGAACCAAAATAAATTTTGAAATAAAAAATAAATTTTAAATATAAAGAAAAAAAAAAAAACATTGTTAAAATAAAAAGTTAAAAAACTTTAAAAATCAATTAAAATTGAAAAATTGAAAAAAATAAATTAAAAAAAAATATTAAGTGAAAAACAAATTAATTTGAAAATATCAAGTTTAATTTAAAAAGAAAAAAAATAAATCTAATTTTAAATACACAATTTTAATTGAAATATAAAAATATAAAAATTTTATGTAATTAAAAAAATAATAATAAAAAAATTAAAAAATTAAAAAAAAAATATTAAATTCAAATAAATTAAAAAAAAATACTACTAAATTTAAAAAAATTAAATGTAAAAACTGAATATAAAATTTAATAATTAAAAAAAAATGAAAAAACGAAAAAAAAAAAATTAATTAAAAAAAAATACAAAATTTAGTAAAAATTATTAACAAAATTTAGGAAAAAAAAAAAAAACAAAAAAATGAATAAAATTAAAAAAAAAAACAAAAAAAAATTAAAAAAAGTTAAATTTCAAATATAAAAATTAAATTAAAAAAAAAAAAAATTTAAATTTTTTGAATTTAAAAAAAAAAAAAATCAAATAAAAAAAAAATATTAAAAAAAAAAAATATCATGGTGGCGCCGCCAATCAGCCTCCTGCCCAGGTGGCGACGGAGGCCGGCTGCTGGGCAGGAGGCCGATTCTGGGAATCGCCCTCCCGTTGCGGTCAGGCGATTCCCGGAATCACCCTCCCGCGACAATCGGCCTCAGGCCGATTTCGAGAATTGCCCTTCCGCGGCGGGAGGCCGATTCTGAGAATCGCCCTCCCGTCGCGGGAGGTCAATTCCTGGAATCGGCCTCCCACGGCAATCGGCATCCCGCGGCGGGAATCGGCCTCTCGCTCAGGTGGCAGTGGAGACCGGTCGCTGGGCAGGGGGGGAGGCTGCATTCCCAGAATTGCCCTCCCGCCGCAGGAGGCCAATTCCCGGAATCGGCTTCCCGCCTAGGTGGTGGCGAAGGTCGGCCACTGGGCAGGCGGGGTGATGCATGCAGACTCCCCGCTCACCCAGCGGCCGACATCTATCGCCACCTGGGCGGGAGGCCGATTGGCGGCACCACCACGATCAAAAAATTCTTTTTCTTTTTTAATTTTTAATTTTTAATTTTTAATACTTTTTTTTAATTTGATTTTTTTTTTAAATTCAAATTTTTTTTAATTTTATTTTTTTAATTCAAATTTTTTATTTAAATTTTTTTTTGTTTAAATTTTTTTTTTTTTTTTTTTAGATTAATTATTTTTTAAATTTTAAAATTTATTTATTAAATTTATTAAATTTTAATTTAATTTAATTTTTTTTTAATCTTTTAGTTTATTTAGTTTTTCATTTTTAAAATTTATAAATTGTTTCATTTAAAAAAAAATAGTAAATTTATGGATATTTGTTTTTTAATTATTTGCACGTGGTTTTTTTCATTTTTTTTGTTTTTTAATGATAGTTTTTTTTTTTTCTTTTTCAATTTTAAATTTTGTTTTTTTTTTTTTAATTGTTAATTTTGTTGTTTTTTTTTTTTTTAATTTGTTTTTTTTGTTAATTTTAAAATTTGTATTTTTTTTCTTCTTATTATTATTTTTTTAATTTAAATTTTTAAATTTAATTTTTTCTTTTTTGTATTTTATTTTATTTATCTAAATTTTAATTTTGTAATTTCAATTATTTTTAAATATTATTATTTTTTTTTTTTTTTAATTATATGGTTTTTTTAATAACTTAGAAAAAAATGTTTTTGATGTTTTTTATTTTTTATTTTTTTGGTTAATTTTTGTTTTTTTTTTCTTTAAATTATGTGTTTTTTTTTTCAAATTTTGTCATTTCTTTTGATATAATTTTTGAATATTTTTGTTTTTTTTTGTTTTATTTATTTAATTTTGTTTAAATTTTTTATTTTTACCAGTTAATTTTGTTTTTTTTAACATTTTTATTGGTTTTTTTTAATTGTTTTTATATATATTTTTTTTATCTAAGTTTTGTGTTTTATTACCAACATGAAAATCACCACTCTAAAAGAAAAAAAAGGTTGATGTTGCATCAATACGTTTCAAAATTAGCATGAAAATCACTACTCTAAAAAAAAAAAAGTTGATGCTACATCAATACGTTTCAAAATTAGCATGAAAATCACTAACATTTTAAAACAAATATTCATACTTCATAAATAAAAATATTAGAGTGTCAAAAATGTGCTCCAAAAAAAAAAAGCTGATTCTGCATCACCATTTTTTAAAATCGAGTGCTTTTTATGCTACCAAAAAAAAGTAGGTAATAGTGCGGTTACCTATTTCATCAGTAATAGTGTTAATTGGGTCATTGTGGGAGATTGGACATAAATTTTCCTTGAAGATTACAAATCAAATCAGACCTATGGCATTTGAAAGAAGCTTTAGAGGGCTACTACAGGGCTGAATTTTAGATACTGAGGATCTGCAATTATAGAGATAATTCAATTTCAATATCGAGCTCCTCAAAAGCAAGTAAAAGGTGTGCTTTTTTTTTCCGAATTGCATAAGTCTTTTTTGAAGAATCAAGTTGAATTGATTCCAAGGGCATATTGTAGAATAGGTATTAGTATTGGATTCTAAAATGGCCCCTAAAAAGAATTCAACACCCATTAAGTCTTTAGAAAGCTCTACTATGACTCATGAAGAAGAAGAATGGCAACGTGACATATCAAAATTACAAGAGCAAGTGCAACAAATTTCGCTCTCGCAAAGAGCAACAAAAAATGACATGGAAGTTTTGAAGAAAGGCATGGAAACTGAGATGGATGGTTTCAAAGAAAGGCGTGGAATCTAAGATGGATGGTTTGAAGAATGGCATGGAATCTAAGATAGATGGCATGGAAGCTGGCATGGAATCTAAAATGGAAAACATGAAGAATGATCTAAAAGCAGACATGGAAGGTTTGACAAAGTTGATTCAAGAAATATTTCCTAATGGTGAAAAGATAGTAGAGGAAACTCATGATGAGAACAAAATAAATGTTAATCATGATTTCATAAAATCTAATGTTGGCGGGAAGAACCACCATATTCCAAAAATGGATATGAGGAAGTTTGATGGAATTTAGGATATTGTAACATGGATACTACAGATGGAGCAATATTTTGATCTCCATAATGTGCGAAACACACAAAAGGTACGCATTGCAACTTTACATTTAGAACAAAATACATTTGTATGGTATCGATGGCTTTGCTCCCGTAAAAAAATTGTCACTTGGTCAATTTTTATGGAGGAAATGATAGCACATTATGAGAATACAAAGAGCAACAACTTCTTTAGCCAATTGATAAATCTCAAACAAAAGGGTTTAATGGGAGAGCACATTGAGGACTTCCAAAAATTGAATATAAGGGTAACTGATATTCCAAAGGAACACAGGATTGATCTTTTCATAGGTACTTTAAAGGATAACATCCAACATGAAGTTCGTGTTTTGGAACCTGATTCATTAGAGAAGGCATTTAGGTTGGCAAGAAAAATTGAATGTAAAATTATGGCGACAAGGAAGCCTACCACTCACTTCTATAAAGAGGGAAGTGTTTCTACTCCTAGATTTCCACAACCTACAATGTTGACACCACAACAATTGGAAGAAAAAATAGCAAAAGGGCTTTGCTACAGTTGTGATAGCAAATACACTAAAGGTCATAAGTGTGCTGAGAAGAAATTATTTTACATAGATTGTGAAGAGGAAGAAGAAAATGAACAAGAAGAGGAGATACACCAAGAAACAACCCAATAAGAGGAAGAAATGAGTTCGACCATATCGTGTAATGCATTGGCAGGAATTACCACTCCTCAAACTCTCAAGATAGAAGGACATATCAAGAAGAAAAAGGTAATAGTGTTGATTGATTCAGGTAGTACCCATAATTTTATTCATTGTAAGGTAGCCAAGGAATTGAATTGTTTCCTATACCCGGCACTAGAATGTCAAGTGATGGTTGCAAATGGAGGAACTATAAATTGCTCTGGAAAATGCCATAATATCAAGCTAACCATGGGGGAATATGTATTGAATAGTCCAATGCTTTCCATTCCTATGGGAGGTGCTGATGTTGTACTAGGAGTACAATGGTTGCAATCTTTGGGGACGGTAGCTTTTAATTTTCAAGAACTTTTCTTGAATTTTTTTTCAGAAGGAAAGGAAGTCGAATTACGGGGTATTGAAGGGAAGCCGGGAAGGATAATAAGCTCTAATGTCATAACAAAGCTTCTAAAGAAAGAACAACGAGGCGTAATTGCACAATTATGCTCACTAGAAGTTCCGACATCAAAATCATCTATTTCTGCAGATCTCCAACAAGTCTTGGACAATCATTCCAAGGTGTTTAAAACTCCCAAAGGACTCCCACCTATTCGTGATCATGATCATGCTGTTCATTTGATTCCAGGAAGTGTTCCTCCAAACATCAGGCCTTATAGATATCCTTACTTCCAAAAGAGCGAAATTGAACGTATGATTGCAGAAATGTTAGAGGCGGGTATAATTCAACCTAGTCAAAGTTCTTTCTCTGCTCCTGTAGTATTGGTACACAAGAAGGATGGATCATGGCGAATGTGTCCGGATTATAGGGAGCTCGATAAGCTCACCATTAAAGACAAATTTCCCATTCCTGTGATTGATGAATTATTGGATGAATTACATGGAGCAATTTATTTTACCAAGTTGGATCTTCGTTTAGGATATCATCAAATTAGAATGAAGACTTAAGATATTCCAAAAATAGCATTTCGAACTCATGAGGGTCATTATGAATTTTTGGTCATGCCTTTTGGCCTTACCAATGCACCTTCTACATTTCAAGGGTTGATGAATTCCATTTTCAAACCCTTCCTTAGAAAATTTGTGCTAGTATTTTTTGATGATATACTAATCTACGGTAGGTCTTGGAAGGATCATGTTGAACATGTTGACAGGGTGCTCAAACTATTGCAGGAGAAACAATTATATGCAAAAACATCCAAATGTTTCTTTGGAGTACAAGAGGTGGAATATCTGGGTCATATTGTATCTCACGAGGGTGTTAAAGTAGACCCAAACAAAATTAAAGCCATTAAGGAATGGAAAGTCCCCACAACCATAAAGCAGTTGCGAGGATTTCTCGGGTTAACAGGGTATTATCGCAAGTTTGTTAAGAATTATGGGAGAATAGCAGTGCCTCTAACAACATTATTGAAGAAAGATGCATTTTCATGGACTCTTGAAGAAACTAAGGCCTTTGAACATCTTAAAGAGGCAATGTGCCTAGCACCGGTCTTAGCTACACCAGACTTCACAAAAACCTTTATTGTGGAATGTGATGCCTCAGGAAATGGAATTGGTGCAGTTTTAATGCAGGAAGGAAGACCCATTGCTTTTGAAAGTCATCCAATCAAATGAAAGTATTTACAAAAACCTATTTATGAGAAGGAAATGTTAGCAATACTGCATGCACTAAAGAAATGGCGAACTTACCTAATGGGAAGACACTTCAAGGTAAAAACTGATCATGATAGTCTTAAACACTTTTTGGAACAAAGACTATCTTCAGAAGAGCGACAAAAATGGGTCACAAAGATGTTGGGTTATGACTTTGAAATAATATACAAAAAAGGAAAGCTTAATGTGGTTGCAGATGCACTCTCAAGAAAGAATGAAGAGGTGGAAGCATTTTTTTGTGCCATTTCTATTATCTAACCAAATTGGATAACTGAAGCAAGGGATGAATGGAAGAAGGACAAAGATGTATGGACACTCATTCAAAAGTTGCAGCAAGATCCTAGTACATCTGATACATTTAGTTGGAAAATGATTCCTTATGGTACAAAGATCGCTTATATCTTTGTAAGAATTCCCAAATAAAACAAAAGATTAAAATTTTGTGGCGGAATGTTTGGTTTTCGAGTGGAGCGAGTGGAATAAAGTTAAGACAATTAAGACCTAGGGTCTTCTACAACCTTTATCCATTCCAAGTCAACGTTGGGAGGATATTTCAATGGATTTTATCACAGGTTTACCTAAGTCCGAAGGAAAGAGTGTCATCATGGTGGTAGTTGATAGACTTACCAAGTATGCACACTTTTGTGCATTATCTCATCCATTTAATGCAATTACAGTTGCTACTACATTTATGGACACAATTCAAAAGCTACATGGAAACTCAAGGGTTATTTTGAGCGACAGAGATCCCATTTTTACTGGAAATTTTTGGACGGAGTTATTTTCTTGTTTGGGTACTCAATTAGCTCATAGCTCATCTTATCATCCTCAATCTGATGGTCAAACTGAGATGGTAAATAAATGTTTGGAAGGATATCTTCGTTGTTTTGTATCTGATAAACAAACACAATGGGTCAAGTGGTTACCTCTTGCTGAATGGTGGTATAACACTTCCTTCCATACTGCAGCAAAAATGACCCCATTTATGGCACTTTATGGATATCATCCGCCATCCATCACATCATATTTAAGAGAAAATTCAAAGGTTCAAGCTATGGAAGATCACATCGAGCATCAACAAGAATTTCTCCAACTGTTAAAGGACAACATGAATTTGGCATAAAATCGAATGAAAAAACAGGCAGATCAACATCGCAGTGAGAGAAGTTGTGATGTAGGAGACTGGGTATTTTTACGGCTACAACCATACAAACAAATGTCCCTCAAGCAAGATAAGAAGGATAATAAATTATCGCCAAAGTACTATGGTCCTTACAAGGTGTTGCAAAAGATTGGTACTATAGCATACAAATTGGAGCTTCTTGCTTCTTCACGAGTGTTAGCCCCCTATGAATTTTTTGACAAGCAAACAGGGGGCTAAAATGTTTTTGAGCCTTCAAGGAATGAATTTCCCCTGAAAAAACATCATCCTTGAAGTCTCCTGTGCCTTTGCCTTTGATAAATTCCCTCTGTTGACTCCCATTATAAGGTCTGACTGATTGCAATAAAATTTGTGCTCCAAAAGGCCTACTTTTTCCCCTTGTACCCCTGCAGAATTCTTCGTTTCATCCCTTTTTCCCTTTGTCAAAGTCCCCCCTTTCCACCCCCCAAAATCCCTCCCCTTGTTCCTTAAATTATCCCAAAACCCCCTTCAAATCCTACACGCACCCCTTGTTTGGTTTAATTCCCTTCCTTTTCTATATCATTACCCATTTCTAGCCTCGAACTACATTGAAAAAGGTTGAAAACCCACATTTGAACATATATGGGTCTTAGCCCCCTTGACCTTTTCCCCACATGACCCGGGCGCCGAAACTAGGCGCTAGCCCGAAAAGAGCTTAGCGTGTTTGGATATAGGGAGCGTTTCTAACCATTGATTTCCCGGCCATCCGACGGTCGTCGCGTTCCCCACAACATCCACCGTTCACCCCGTTCACCACTCAAATCGCATCACAGTCGTCCGTTTAACCCACCAGATCAATGGTCAGAGGTTCACCTGCCCTGTGGTCCCCACGCCGCGCACTGTTCAAAAACCATCGGTTTCCATCGCACCGCGTTTGGAGGATGGGTAGTAATTTTATTTTCGGAGTGATTCCACTCACCGCCTGACACATGGCTCCGTCACTATTTCAAAACCGGCCCCCCATCGCGCGTTATCGTTCGGAATTTGACCCGGCACAATATGCATATCAACCGTTCGATCTGGGGCTCTCCATCCAACGGTCATCGCTCCACGAAGTTGCGTGGGGGATAACCCAAGGCAACCGTACCCCTGGCCCACCATCCATCGCCCTTTGATGCATTTTCAGCCGTTGATCTCCTCCCGAGATCGGATGGTCCAGATTTGATTGCATGTCCCGCCATTGACCGCTCCCGCCACGTCACCCATTCCACGTGTTTCATCGTATTTCTCACCCGTCCATGTATATATATTCATTCAAAGGTTAAATGTTAATTTTTTACATTAAAATTTCCATTCTCGCCACCCTCCAACTGCATTTTCCCACTGCGCCACTATTCTGCAAGCCTCCCACTGCATTTTACACCGTAATCCCGCACTATTCCACCATTTCACCAGCTGCATGTCTTTTTTCGTCGTCCCCACTGCATTCACCCTCCCCATGCATGTTTTCTTAACGATTTTTCTTGTTTTGCAGGGTTTCGGGTGGTGAAAACCACCATGGTTCACAGTCACTGTTGCAGTGGCACAGAGCGCAAGAAAGGACCATTTTCAGGGGTTGAATTTATGAAGAAAGCCTGGGAAGGATCCATGATAGGATGTGCATTGAAAGAACACAGCTAAAAATCTGTCAAACCTTCCAAAGCCATTTAAACACAGACTTTGTAGACAGAGAGTATTAGTGGAACAGCAGAAAGTTCAAGGCACGTAATTGAAGATTTTTTCAGGGATTTAGAATGAAAAGGTACCAATTCGAAGACCCTGAGGATCGATCAGAAGGTCCAAGGCACAAAAAATAATACTAAAGGGTTTTCACATCAGCAGAAGGTTCTTTCCATAAAGGATGATGCACCCATACAATTCTCATCCTATGCCGTGTTCTAGAGAGATTTTCCAGCCCTAATAACAGTGTTATGCTACCAGCACATTAGTTATGCAGTATGGCAGACCCTAGCATCATTATTCTGCCTTTTTGTGCAATTCACCACAACACTATAGCGAGTACATCAGAGACATACCTGGAGTAAATTACATCCTGACGAAGACCATTCTTCTCATCCAAAGAGTACCAGAGATAAATGCTAAGAATTTAAAACAGAATGAGGCTTCGACCCTCTCCCTCTTCTAAGTTTTAATGCTACATTTAGTTCCTCACCTACCTTCTCTGCTCCACTCGAGCTATAAGAATCTCCAAGAACATATTGTAAGGGTTGTTTTTCGGTTGTTTCCGATTGCTATTAGAGGGATTCAGTTTGACTGTTAGAACAGTCTTGGGAGGGAATAGTAGAGTATTTTGTATGTAGTAGGCTGGGAGGAGAAAGTATGGACTGTAACAGCTATTGAGCTCAAGGTATGTGACTGGTTTTGCATCAATTAATCAAGAAAATTTCACAGGATCCTGGTCTATTACTATTGGTGATGTTTTTCTAACATTGTTTATTACATTTTCATACTGTTTCATTTTCTGTTGGCTTGCATCAAAAATATGGCATAGGATTTACCCTTGTTAGGTACCCTATGTCTCTGCTCTCCTTGCCTTCAATGTTTTCTACTGTATGTGTTATCTGAGTATTGATTTCAAATTAATTTAACCGGTGTAGTAGTTCCATATGCTGCTAGTTGATGTATGAATTAATAAAATCTTTCTTTAGTTGTTCTTGTTGGGTTTAAGCTGGAATATTTGGGAACACTGGGAATTAGAGTTAGCCCTGTTCACTAGGATCCTTGTGCGACCAGCTGGCCTTTCTAAGATCTCTTGCTAGTGTCAAAGCATTGAAGGTTCAAAGTCCTTCTCTGATCTATAGACCCTAGCTTTGTTAAACTTATCTTTGTTTTTCCCCTTGGAGCATGCTAAAGCTGACCTGGAGTTAAATGACCTCTGGTCCGATCTATAAGCTGCCCCTTTTATCCCTCCATTGAAAGCTACCTTTGAGTATGTCCAAGCAGGTTTGGAGTTAAATGACCTCTGACCTAATCTATAGACAGAAATTGGGTTACTTTCCTTCTTTCACTTTCAATCCTTAATGTTCCATTCCACCATCTATCTAAAAAGATCCTTTAGTGTAGATGACTTGCCCTCTGAAAGCCTTGGCTAGTTGTTTCAAGTAATTCCCTTTCATGACTCCATAGCCCAATGGATGGCACTTTCTTGACCTATCCTCTTTGCTGAAGCATCGTGCTATTTTGTTCCTTTCCTCCCATTACTTTATCAGTCTATGATCTCATGACCAACCCAGCAACCAACCAACCAAATCATTTAAAAACCCCCTTTGTGCTTCATAACTAGCCTAACATCTTAACTTTTTAGCTTTCAAAGATATATCATTCCTTGTTTTCATTGGAGAGATCCCTCTCCGGGTCCAGGAGGGCTAGATCCTAGGGCCCCAAAGTGGTTATGATGTTGTCTCATCTTTTGGTCTTGCCAATCTGGCCAAAACATGGGAACCCCAACATAATGGCGACTCCACTGGGGAAAAATCTGAGTGCCTAAACTGCTAACATTGGTCTATGTCCCATCATCGTCACCAACATAATGGCGACTCCACTGGGGAAGAGACCACTTTGCCTTTAGATTGGCTCTAATTGCTAATGGTGGACAACATCCTGCTTCAAAAATTCATATACATCCACCTGGCAACTCCACACTCCATAACTCCCAAAATACCAAATGACTCCACTGGTAGAAGACTTTGAACTGGTTGAGAAGATGCAGTGACTATCTTTGCAGAAACATGGATCCAAACATGGGCAGGGATACAAAGTATGATGCTTTGTATGATCAATTATATGAATTAACAGAAACATTTGGTAAAGTGCTAGAAATGTACATGGCTAGTCTGAATGCAAATTATGATTATTTAGAATAGCCCATGCCTCTTCCAGAAAAATAAAAAACTCAAGACCAATAAGATGAGCAAGACATGTACGATTCTCAAGAATCTGTAGAAGACGAAGAGGAAAGTGATAAGGAACTACCTAATTTCTTACCTATGTCTTGTGTTACGTTGACTAGAGAATATCAGAACCTAATAGCAAAAGCTAATAGGGAGCGCTTCTTCGAGGAAACAAGAGACAAAATAGAAGAGGCAGAATCTGATGTGGAAGAAGAGGCTCAAGAAAACATCCAGCCTCCAAATCAGCTAATAAAAGAGAAAGAGGACTGCTGGTCTTCTGTCCATGATGAGAGGGAAACCCCTCTTTTGACAGAAGAAGAGATTGATCGGATATTAAACCAGTAGTTCACCTCAAAAATATTTTATAGAACACATGCTTCTTCTCAGGCATCTGCTGAGTTTGATTGTACAGATCCAGAAAGTTCCTCTGTGGATAAGGACGAAGAAAGACCTGCTGAGAATCCGACAGGTTTGATTGGTGACATTGCTTATGATTATGACTTTCCCAGTTATGATCTATTTGATGATGATTGTTTCCAGAGAGAAGCTGAGCTTGCAGAGCCATCATCAGTAGACCCATGGGAGGAAATCCAGGGCCAGCAACTCTAGAGAAGCAGTGACCCCAGTCAGCCTATCTATGACACTGATGGGGAAAGTTATGAAATCATTAGTGATGAGTGTCATGAGAGCGGAGGACAACAATCTTTCTTTTTAGAGGATGAGGAGGAAATAAAAGAATAAATTCCTAAGCATATTGAAATTAAGGGGCCTTCTCTTGAAAAGGAGGAAGAAATGGAACATACCCTTGCTCAAGAATACATAGATCTGTTCACAGAGCTCAGCACATCAGAGCAGAATATATCAGAGCTCCAAGAGGACAGCACTGCCATATATGATGAGTCCTCTAGCTCAGAAAATGAAGAAGATGAGGGAGATTCTCTTTCTTAAGAGAGTCTCGTTCTTAATCCAGTGGAAGAAGAGGAAATCTTGGTTGAAACCTGCTTGCCAGATATTCATAACCAGGTATCATTTCATGATCCTTATGTACATTTCCTGCACACATTTGAAGAAGGATCAAGGGTCTTTTTGAGCAGCATGTTGCAAACAGAAAGAAAAATTTTCAAAGCTGCTATTGTGGAACAAAAAGTGTGGGAGCTGCCCTGCCTATCCAACCTGCTCAAGGAGTTGAGAAAGAGAGACCAGTCATGGGATCATTTGATGGACTGGTTGCATTGGAAGACAATGTTTGTAAGATAGACTTGTAAATATTCTAGTTAGAGTAGGGTAGGTAGGAAAAGCTCAATAAATCTCAGTCTGTGAGCATGTAGTTAGTTGTTTTAATTTTTGCAAAGTCCAGCAAGTTAGACAGTCTAATCCTAGCTTGACTATTTTCAATTTCTATCTTAGAATGTAGAGAAGAAATCTACTAGACAGTCTAATCCTAGCAGATAGTAGTGTAGGTAGGGAAATTTATGAGGCTAACAGTCTAATATTGTCTCATGGAGCAATAAGGGTAGAAATAGAATAGGTTTATTTTCTTGTCTGTAAAAAATAAATGATGTAAAGGGTCTGCTAGTCCAAATGCACCCTGGAAGAAAAAATGCTAGGATTGTAGGATGGGTAGGTAGATTGTTTGAGATTTTTTCTGCTGATTTGATGTCTTCACAATCTGTGGCAGCTGATCCAAGAGAAGAAATGGATGGGTCAAGTACCAGGCATCTGGCCTACACCAAATATTTATCCTTTGAATTCTTGACTCCTTCAAGAAGAAGCCATCCCCATGTGGAGCCACTGTTAGCCCCCTATGAATTTTTTGACAAGCAAACAGGGGGCTAAAATGTATTTGAGCCTTCAAGGAATGAATTTCTCTTGAAAACACATCATCCTTGAAGTCTCCTATGCCTTTTCCTTTGATAAATTCCCTCTATTGACTCTCATTAAAGGTCTCACTGATTGCAATAAAATTTGTGCTCCAAAAGGCCTACTTTTTCCCCTTGTACCCCTGCAGAATTGTTCATTTCATCCCTTTTTCCCTTTTTCAAAGTCCCCTTCTTTCCAACCCCCAAAATACCTCCCCTTGTTCCTTAAATTATCCCAAAACCCCCTTCAAATCCTACACCCACCCCTTGTTTTGTTTAATTCCCCTCCTTTTCTCTATCGTTACCCATTTCTGGCCTTGAACTGCATTGAAAAAGGTTGAAAACCCACATTTGGACATATATGGGTCTTAGCCCCCTTAAGGCCAGCCCCCTTGACCTTTTCCCCACGTGACCCAGGCGCCGAAACCAAGCGCTAGCCCGAAAAGCGCTTAGCGCATTTGGCTATCGGGAGTGTTTCTAACCATTGATTTCCCAGCCATCCGATGGTTGTCGCGTTCCCCACAACGTCCACCGTTCACCCCGTTCAGTGCTCAGATCGCATCATAGTCGTCCGTTTAACCCACCAGATCAACGTTCAGAGGTTCACTCACCCTATGGTCCCTGCGTCCCGCACTGTTCAAAAACCACCGGTTTCCATTGCACCGCGTTTGGAGGATGGGCGGTAATTTTATTTTCGGAGCGATTCCACTCACCGCTTGACACATGGCTCTGTCACTATTTCAAAACCACCCTCCCATCGTGTGTTATCGTTTGGCATTTGACCTAGCGTGATATGCATATCAACTGTTCAATCTAGGGCTCTCCATCCAACGGTCATCGCTCCGCGAAGTTGCGCGGGGGATAATCCAAGGCAACCGTACCCCTGGCCCACCATCCATCGCCCTCCAATGCATTTTCAGCCATCGATCTCCTCCCGAGATCGGACAGTCTAGATTTGATTGCATGTCCTACCATTGACCACTCCTGCCACGTCACCCATTCCACATGTTTCATCGTATTTCTCACCCGTCCATGTATGTATATTCATTCAAAGGTAAAATGTTAATGTTTTACATTAAAATTTCCATTCTCGCCACCCTCCAACTGAATTTTCCCACTGCGTTACCATTCTGCAAGCCTCCCACTACATTTTCCACCGTAATCCCACACTATTCCACCATTTCACCAGCTGCACATCCACTTTCGTCATCCCCGCTGCATTCACCCTCCCCGTGCATGTTTTCTTAACGATTTTTCGTGTTTTGCAGGGTTTCGGGTGGTGAAAACCACCGTGGTTCACAGTCACTGTTGCAATGGCACAGAGCGCAAGAAAGGACCATTTTCAGGGGTTGAATTTATGAAGAAAGCTTGGGAAGGAGCCATGACAAGATGTGCATTCAAAGAACACAACTAAAACTCTGTCAAACCTTCCAGAGCCATTTAAACGCAAAATTTGCAGACAGAGAGTATCAGTCGAACAACAGAAAGTTCAAGGCATGTAATTGAAGATTTTTTCAGGGATTTAGAAGGAAAAGGTACCAGTTCGAAGACCCCGAGGATCGATCAGAAGGTCCAAGGCACAGAAAATAATACTAAAGGGTTTTCACATCAGTAGAAGGTTCTTTCCATAAAGGATGATGTGCCCATACAATTCTCATCCTATGTCGTGTTCTAGAGAGATTTTCTAGCCCTGACAATAGTGTTATGCTACCAGCGCATTAGTTATGCAATATGGCAGACCCTAGCATCATTATTCTGCATTTTTGTGCAATTCACCACAACACTGCAGCGAGTACATCAGAGACATACCTGGAAGTAAATTACACCCTGACGAAGACCATTCTTCTCATCCAAAGAGTACCAGAGATAAATGCTCAAAATTTAAAACAGAACGAGGCTTCGACCCTCTCCCTCTTCTGAGTTTTAATGCTACATTTAGTTCCTCACCTACCTTCTCTGCTCCACTCAAGCTATAAGAATCCCCAAGAACATATTGTAAGGGTTGTTGTTCAGTTGTTGCCGATTGATGTTAGAGGGATTCAGTTTGACTGTTAGAACAATCTTGGGAGGGAATAACAGAGTAGTTTTTCTGTAGTAGGCTAGGAGGAGAAATTCTGGACTGCAACAGCTATTGAGCTCAGGGTATGTGACTGGTTTTGCATCAATTAATCAAGCACATTTAATAGGATCCTAGTCTATTACTATTGGTGATGTTTTTCTAACGCTGTTTATTACATTTTCATAATGTTTCATTTTCTGCTGGCTTGCATCAGAAATATGGCATAGGATTTACCCTTGTTAGGTACCCTATGTCTTTTCTCTCCTTGCCTTCAATGTTTTCTACTGTATGTGTTATCTGAGGATTGATTTCAAATTAATTTAACCAGTGTAGTAGTTCCATATGCTGCTAGCTGATGTACGAATTGATGAAATCTGTCTTTAGTTGTTCTTGTTGGGTTTAAGCTGGAAGATTTGGGAACACTGGGAATTAGAGTTAACCCTGTTCACTAGGATCCTTGTGCGACCAGCTGGCCTTTCTAATATCTCTTTCCGGTGTCAAATAATTGAAGGTTCAAAGTCCTTCTCTGATCTATAGACCCTGGATTTGTTAAACTTATCTCTGTTTTTCCCCTTGGAGCATGCTAAAGCTGACCTGGAGTTAAATGACCCCTGGTCCAATCTACAAGCTACCCCTTTTGTCCCTCCATTGAAAGCTTCCTTTGAGTATGTCTAAGCAGGTATGGAGTTAAATGACCTCTGACCTAATCTATAGATAGAAATTGGGTTACTTTCCTTCTTTCACTTTCAATCCTTAATGTTCCATCCCACCATCTATCTAAAAATATCCTTTAGTGTAGATGACTTGCCCTCTGAAAGCCTTGGCTAGTTGTTTCAAGTAATTCCCTTTCATGACTCCATAGCCCAATCGATGGCACTTTCTTGACCTATCCTCTTTGCTAAAGCATCCTGCTGTTTTTTTCCTTTCCTCCCATTACTTTCTCAGTCTATGATCTCATGACCAACCCAGCAACCAACCAACCAAATCATTTAAAAACCCCCTTTGTGCTTCATAACTAGCCTAACATCTTAACTTTTGAGCTTTCAAAGATATATCATTCTTTGTTTTCATTGGAGAGATCTCTCTCCGGGTCCAGGAGGGCTAGATCCTAGGGCCCCAAAGTGGTTATGATGTTCTCTCATCTTTTGGTCTTGCCAATCTGGCCAAAACATGGGAACCCCAACAACGAGTGCATCCAATTTTCCATGTTTCATGCTTAAAGAAGGTTATAGGTGAAAATCTTCCAGTTCAAACAATATTGCTAGAACTTTATGAGGAAGGAAAAATCATATTGGAACCTGAAGCATTCACAGAAATAAGAACTTGACAGCTACGGAATCGATCAATTTCAGAGTATCTCATCAAGTGGAAGAACTTACCCACTGAAGATTCTACACGGGAGGATGATAATTTTATACAGAAGCACCCAGAGCCACTCAAGCATTGAGGACAACACATTTTTGAAGGAGAGGGGCTTGTTAGGTCCCTATATTACTAGTATGGTCCCTTATTGTTGTTAGTGTAACCCCATTATTGTTATTATTGTACCCTTGTAACCCCCATATTGTTATTAGTGTGCCCTTAAATTATTATTGTTAGGTCGGCTAGGATTACATTGTGGCCCCATGGACTCCTATATATAGAAAGGATGTTTTGTAATTTGAATCATCCAATAATTGTTCATTCATGTAATGTATTGGAGGTTGCCCCCTCGAAGTGGCTTATTTCTAAGGTGTTGATATCTCTTTTCTTCTCTTTTTGGAGCTGGTTTCACAACAGAGTAATTCGCAACGTGCAGAGATAACCAGTGTCGAGGATGCTCTGTGTTGTGGGAGTGGAGGAAGGCTAACAACGATTGCAGTACTGTGGGAGCTCCCTCTCTTACATTTTATTGATTTATCTTTTTCGCCCACTCTTATGAGCTCAATGATGTTTCATTACATGCCTTCCATTGTTGATATATAGTGATATTATTTGCAGATTTAGCATCAATAATCAAAGAAACAGACTTGGAAATTTATTTTACTTCAGTTCCTAGAAAATGTAATACAAGAGATGAAATAAATGAACCTACAATTATACTTGAATGGTTAATGCCTGAACTAAGTGAACCCCTCCCAGAAGCACTTGTAAATGAGCCTCTTAAAATTCATGTCTTAATAAGATAGGGTAGAACTATGATTAACAACCACTCTTCGTAACCTCCTACGCCGTTGGATTTTATTATCGAGGTAAACGTAGTCAAAGATGTAGTCAGAGTTGCCGCAGTAGCATGCTCTCTCTCTTTAATTCCATTAAAGGTTATCGTTTAGAAGCTTTTATTTGATGCCAATGTTAATTCCAACATCGACATGCTCTACAGTGCACAATTGTCATGAACCTCTTGGTCGGGCTAAGAAAATTTTGCAGCTACCTGGCATGGACAACTATAATATGGACATGAAGAGTAAGGTGTTTTTGAATGAGACAGTAGCAATATTGTTTGCAGAAATGAAACAATCAAACACAAGAGAAGAAGGCACATGCTTGACAAGCTTGAAGAGATGCAAAGGTGTTACTACCATGGTAGGTAGCTAACAAAGACATTAGAAAGAGTGTCAAATGCAATTTTGGTGAGAGAGAAGCAATAATGTTTAGTGCGACTAGAAATATAGCTTTGGAAAAGCACTCAGGTGTAGAACTCAGGGAGGCAGGACTGACAGTAGTGAAAAGCCACAAAAACAAGAAGCTTATTCACATGAGAAGGTAGTAGATATTTGGCTCTGATGCCATGTTAGACACATGCATGGTATGCACATAATATGAAAGATAAGCATGAGATACAATTACTATTAACATGATATACATTTATATTACATTGGAGTAACCGTTGGATTCCATATTCCAAGGTCTCTTGGACTCCCCAAGACTGTTCGGCTTCCACACTAACCCTAGGAGGATTAGGTGTCCAATAATAAGATCTCTTTTCCTCTTGTGTATTATGTGTAAATGTGCTTTTTATTATGTGATCTTAATGTTAGGTCCCTATATTACTAGTATAGTCCCTTATTGTTGTTAGTGTAACCCCCTTATTGTTATTATTGTACCCTTTTAACCCCCATTTTGTTATTATTGTGCCCTTAAATTATTATTATTAGGTCAGCTATGATTACATTGTGGCCCACTAGGATTGCATTATGGCCCCATGGAATCCTATATATAGAAAGGAGGTTTTGTAAATTGTATCATCCAAGAATTGTTCATTCATGTAATGTATTGGAGGTTTCCCCCTTGAAGTGGCTTATTTCTAAGGTGTTGATATCTCTTTTCTTCTATTTTTGGAGCTGGTTACACAACATTTGGTATCAGAGCTTTGGATTCTAGGGTTTTGATGCTCTAAATAGGTTATCGTGGAATTTTCAATATAAATTTTTTTCTACGAAGGTTAAGAATCTGAAATTCTTAGGGTGCGAAGCTGAAATCCTGAGGAAAATCTTCAAGAATTTTCAGAGCTTGGTTCGCAATATTTTCTGAGATATGATCTGTGGAAGGTAGTGCTTTTTCAGGCTCCCTAATTTCATCTCAAAGAGGTGATCGTGGGAAAAGATTCATAACTCTCTCTCTGAGCATTGGATTGGAGTGTTGTAAAAAGAAGTCGAAATCAAATGGAATTTAGTTTCTTTACTATCAATTTTAGAGCTGAATGACAAAACAGTGACACGTGGAAAGTCGTACAAGTTCGCTCTACTGAACCAGTCCATAATTATGTCATTATGGGAGATTGGACACAACTTTGTCTTCGATAATCCAAATCAGGTCAAACCTGTGGCATTCGAAAGAGAATTCAGAGGGATACGTTGGTGTCGAAATTTAAATATTGAAGTGCTTCAATCACATAGATAGTCCAATTTCAATATCGAGCTCCTCAAAAGCAAGAAAAAGGTATGTATTTTTTTTCCGAATTGCATAAGTCTTGTTTGAAGAATCAACTTGAATTGATTCCAAGGGAATAATGTAGAATAGATATCAGTATTAGGTTCTAAAATATGCCCCGTAAAAATAATTCAACACACATTAAGCCTTAAGAAGGCTCTACGATGACTCATGAAGATGAATAATTGCAACATGATCTATCAAAATTACAAGAGCAAGTGCACCAAATTTCGCTCTCGTAAAGAGCAACAAAAAATGAGATGGAAGTTTTGAAGAAAGGCGTGGAAGCAAAGATGGACGGTTTGAAGAAAGGCGTGGAAGATAAGATGGATGGCATGGAAGCTAGCATGGAAGCTAAGATGGATAACATGAAAGACAACATGGAAAACATGAAGAATGATCTAAAAGCAGACATGGAAGGTTTGACAAAGTTGATACAAGAAATGTTTCCTAATGGTGAAAAGATAGTAGAAGAACCTCATGATGAGAACAAAATAAAAGTTAATCATGATTTCATAAAATCTAATGTTGGCAGGAAGAACCACCATATTCCAAAAATGGATATGAGTAAGTTTGATGGAAAGGATCCTGTAACATGGATACTACACATGGAGCAATATTTTGATCTCCACAATGTGAAAAACACACAAAAGGTACGCATTGCAACTTTACATTTAGAACAAAATACATTTGTATGGTATCGATGGCTTTGCTCCCGTAAAAAAATTGTCACTTGGTCAATTTTTACGGAGGAAATGATAGCACATTATGATGATACAAAGAGCAACACCTTCTTTAGCCAATTGATAAATCTCAAACAAAAGGGTTTAGTGGGGCAGCACATTGAGGACTTCCAAAAATTGAATATAAGGGTAACTGATATTCCAGAGGAACACATGATTGATCTCTTCATAGGCACTCTAAAGGATAACATCCAACATGAATTTTGTGTTTTGGAACCTGATTCATTGGAGAAGGCATTCAGGTTGGCAAGAAAAGTTGAATGTAAAATTATGGCGACAAGGAAGCCTACCACTCAATTCTATAAATAAGGAAGTGTTGCTACACCTAGATCTCCTCAACCTACAAGGTTGACACCATAACAATTGGAAGAAAAAAAAGCAAAAGGGCTTGGCTACAGTTGTGATAGAAAATACACTAAAGGTCATAAGTGTGCTGAGAAGAAATTATTTTACATAGATTGTGAAGAGGAAGAAGAAAATGAACAAGAAGAGGATATACACCCAGAACCAGCCGTAGAAGAGGAAGAAATGAATCTGACCATATCGTGTAATTCACTAGCAGGAATTACCACTCCTCAAAATCTTAAGATAGAAGGACATATCAAGAAGAAAAAGGTAATAGTGTTGATTGATTTAGGTAGCACCCATAATTTTATTCATTGTAAGGTAGCCAAGGAATTAAATTGTTTCCTATACCTAGCACCAGAATTTCAAGTGATGGTTGCAAATGGAGAAACTATAAATTGCTCTGGAAAATGCCATAATATCAAGCTAACCATGGGGGAATATTTATGACTTGTCCAATGCTTTCCATTCCTATGGGAGGTGCTGATGTTGTACTAGGAGTACAATGGTTACAATCTTTGGGGATGGAGCTTTTAATTTTCAATAAATTTTCTTGAAATTTTTTTCAGAAGGAAAGGAAGTCGAATTACAGGGTATTGCGGGGAAGCTGGGAAGGATAATAAGCTCTAATGTCATGACAAAGCTTCTAAAGAAAGAATGACGAGGTGTAATTTCACAATTATGCTCACTAGAAGTTCCAACATCAAAATCATCTATTTCTGCAGATCTCCAACAAGTCTTGGACAATCATTCCAAGGTGTTTGAAACTCCCAAAGGACTCCCACCTATTCGTGATCATGATCATGCTATTCATTTGATTCCAGGAAGTGTTCCTCCAAACATCACGCCTTATAGATATCCTTACTTCCAAAAGAGCGAAATTGAACGTATGATTGCAGAAATGTTAGAGGCGGGTATAATTCAACCTAGTCAAAGTTCTTTCTCTGCTCCCGTAGTATTGGTACACAAGAAGGATGGATCATGGCGAATGTGTCCGGATTATAGGGAGCTCAATAAGCTCACCATTAAAGATAAATTTCCATTCCTGTGATTGATGAATTATTGGATGAATTACATGGAGCAATTTATTTTACCAAGTTGGATCTTCATTCAGGATATCATCAAATTAGAATGAAGACCGAAGATATTCCAAAAACAACATTTCGAACTCATGAGGGTCATTATGAATTTTTGGTCATGCCTTTTGGCCTTACCAATGCACCTTCTACATTTCAATGGTTGATGAATTCCATTTTCAAACCCTTCCTTAGAAAATTTGTGCTAGTATTTTTTGATGATATACTAATCTACAGCAGGTCCTGGAAGGATCATGTTGAACATGTTGACAGGGTGCTCAAACTATTGCAGGAGAAACAATTATATGCAAAAACATCCAAATGTTTCTTTGGAGTACAAGAGGTGGAATATCTGGGTCATATTATATCTCACGAGGGTGTTAAAGTAGAACCTAACAAAATTAAAGCCATTAAGGAATGGAAAGTCCCCAAGACAATAAAGCAGTTGCGAGGATTTCTCGGGTTAACAGGCTATTATCGCAAGTTTGTTAAGAATTATGGGAGAATAGCAGCTCCTCTAACAACATTATTGAAGAAAGATGCATTTTCATGGACTCCTGAAGCAACTAAGGCCTTTGAACATCTTAAAGAGGCAATGTGCCTAGCACCGGTCTTAACTACGCCAGAATTCACAAAAACCTTTATTGTGGAATGTGATGCCTCAGGAAATGGAATTGGTGCAGTTTTAATGCAGGAAGGAAGACCCATTGCTTTTGAAAGTCGTCCAATCAAAGGAAAGTATTTACAGAAACCTATTTATGAGAAGGAAATGTTAGCAATACTGCATGCACTAAAGAAATGGCGAACTTACCTAATGGGAAGACACCTCAAGGTAAAAAATGATCATGATAGTCTTAAACACTTTTTGGAACAAAGACTATCTTCAGAAGAGCAGCAAAAATGGGTCACAAAGATGTTGGGTTATGACTTTGAAATAATCTACAAAAAAGGAAAGCTTACTGTTGTTGCAGATGCACTCTCAAGAAAGAATGAAGAGGTGGAAGCATTGCTTTGTGCCATTTCTATTATCCAACCAGATTGGATAACCGAAGCGAGAGATGAATGGAAGAAGGACAAAGATGTATGGACACTCATTCAAAAGTTGCAGCAAGATCCTAGTACATCTGATACATTTAGTTGGAAAAATGAATCCTTATGGTACAAAGATCGCTTATATCTTTGTAAGAATTCCCAACTAAAACAAAAGATTCTTCTAGAATTGCACACTTCTCCTTTAGGAGGACACTCAGGATTTTTAAAAACTTACCACAGGGTGAAGAAAGAATTTTTTTGGGATGGCCTTAAATCTGATATTCGAAAGTTTGTGGAGGAATGTTTGGTTTGCCAACAGAATAAAGTGGAAACAATTAAGACCCCAGGACTTCTACAACCTTTATCCATTCCAGGTCAACGTTGGGAGGAGATTTCATTGGATTTTATCACAGGTTTACCTAAGTCCGAAGGAAAGAGTGTCATCATGGTGGTAGTTGATAGACTTACCAAGTATGCACACTTTTGTGCATTATCTCATCCATTTAAAGCAAGTACAGTTGCTACTACATTTATGGACAAAATTCAAAGCTACATGGAAGCCCAAGGGTTATTGTGAGTGACAGAGATCCCATTTTTACTAGAAACTTTTGGACGGAGTTATTTTCTTGTTTGGGTACTCAATTAGCTCATAGCTCATCTTATCATCCTCAATCTGATGGTCAAACTGAGATAGTAAATAAATGTTTGGAAGGATATCTTCATTGTTTTTTATCTGATAAACAAACACAATGGGTCAAGTGGTTACCTCTCGCTGAATGGTGGTATAACACTTCCTTCCATACTGCAGCAAAAATGACCCCATTTATGGCACTTTATGGATATCATCCACCATTCATCACATCATCTTTAAGGGAAAATTCGAAGGTTCAAGCAGTGGAAGATCACATCGAGCATCAGCAAGAAGTTCTCCAACTCTTAAAGGATAACCCGAATTTGGCACAAAATCGAATGAAACAACAGGCAAATCAACATCATAGCGAGAGAAGTTTTGATGTAGGAGATTGGGTATTTTTACGGCTACAACCATACAAACAAATGTCCCTCAAGCAAGCAAAGAAGGATAATAAATTATCGCCAAAGTACTATGGTCCTTTCAAGGTGTTGCAAAATATTGGTACTATGGCATACAAATTGGAGCTTCCTGCTTCTTCACGAGTGCATCCAATTTTCCATGTTTCATGCTTAAAGAAGGTTATAGGTGAAAATCTTCCAGTTCAAACAATATTTCCAGAACTTGATGAGGAAGGAAAAATCATTTTGGAACCTGAAGCGGTCATGGAAACAAGAACTCAACAACTACGGAATCGATCAATTTCAGAGTATCTCATCAAGTGGAAGAACTTACCCACTGAAGATTCTACATGGGAGGATGAGAATTTTATACAGAAGCACCCAGAGCTACTCAAGCGTTGATGACAACACTTTTTTGAAGGAGAGGGGCATGTTAGGTCCCTATATTACTAGTATAGTCCCTTATTGTTGTTAGTGTAACCCCCTTATTGTTATTATTGTACCCTTGTAACCCCCATTTTGTTATTATTGTGCCCTTCAATTATTATTGTTAGGTCGGCTAGGATTACATTGTGGCCCACTAGGATTACATTATGGCCCCTGTTGAGCCCCAAATATGTTCTTCTCTTTCACCACATTCCACTTCATTTTCTTTGTCCCTCATCAATTACAGGCTTAACTGATCAATAGGATTAATTAAAATTGCTTTAAGAATTTATATAATGACTAACTTGCTATGTTTTTATGATTTTGTTGGTGTAGTAATTTTGACTAAGACTCGGCTACAGAATACAAGCATTCCGTAGCCAGTCGTCTGTTTTGCAGCCATCCTCATTTTTATGTAGGTTCCAGGTGTCACTGCAAAGAAAAAGGCATATGGGTGAAATCCACAACACTTCCCCATCATCTCTTGCTCCCCACGAAGTCTGAGTTAAAGTATCAAAGTAGTTATGCACGTAGAAGAGAAGCAGTTTCCTATCAAAACACGAACTCTACAGATGTCCGCAGTTAAGCACAAGACTGTTAATAAGAGTTTTAGTTTGATTAGAAGTGGGAAAGACACTTATCCCCCTTTTTCTCAAAGAGTAGTTATGTAACTTCATTATAAGTATGACTCGGGAGACCGAGAAATTGTTGGTTAGATTTTATTTTGTTGCTAGATCTTTGAAGGCCGTAAATACTCTGTTTTGAAGAATTTCTCCTTTAATGAAAGAAACATCATTTTATTGCACGATATGAGTCAATCTTGAGTAGATTTGCGTGCTACTCCGGTGGTAGAGGGCCCCTGCTACCTGAGGAGCTTTGTTCATATAATTTAGATAAGTAATTTAGCCTCATTTCATTCCTAATTTAATTGACTTTCTGAACTTTGAGTTTTTATTCATTTGCATTAGATGCTACAGCTTAGTCTTATTCTTACGTACTCTTCCAAAATATCATTAATGTTGAATGAGGTGTGACTGTAGTATTTTAGGAGTTAGTTTTACGTTCTTATGCTCAATTTCATCAGTTTTACAGCTAGTCATGATCTTATAAACTCTTCCAAAATATCACTAATTTCAGATGGGACATAGCTGTGGTGTTTTAGAGCTTTGTTGTGTTCTGTTGAATTTTATGCTTTCATGTTCATTTACATAACATGTTGCAGCCAGTCCTGTTCTACAAACTATTCCAAAATACCACTAATTATGAATGAGATAGAGCTAAAACATTCCAGTAATTAGTTGCATCCTTAGTCTAGTGGTAGCACTCCAGAGGTAGATGTCATTTTAGTTTAATTCTGTCACTATATTTCAAGTTTGATAATGGCACTCTAGTTCAGTTTTAATTCACTGCATTTCAAGTTAGATTAGTGTCATTCTAGTTCAACTTTGTTCACTATATTTCAAATTAGGTTAATGGCACTGTAGTTTAGTTGTGGTTACTGTGTTTCAAGTTTGATCAATTGCATTCTCAGTGTTATCCATTGTTCTTTAAGTAGTATTAATTGTTAACATCAGATTCCACGACCTTCATTATTTACAAAACTTCTTTTTTTTTTCTGACTTTCTATTAATACATCATCATCTGGACAGGAGTTAGTAATATCAGTTTAAGGTCTTGATTATTCCGCAATCCTTTGCAAATTCACAATTAAACCTTTCTTTCCAAAAACTATTTTAGAAAATCTCTAACTTTTGGATGAGGTTTACTAGTGACAAGCTGAGCTGCAGAATGGAGTAGATTACAAGTTAATTTAGAGTAGAAATCTTATTGTGCTACAAATAATCTATTTTCAATTGTGTTCCAATAAACCTCTAGCCATGGATGAGATTCTTTGTAATATTGTAAGATGATTGTGTCCTTAGGAGAACCTCATTTGTATTAAACTTGTTCTTTTCTCAAACTATTCCAACATATTCCTAATGAATGAATTGGATGAGTTCATGCTATGAGTTATTGAGTTCATGTTGTGATTTGTTTCCTTACTAGAAGTCATTATCAAGCTTTGCATTTTCTGTTCTTTAGTGTCATACACAGTTTAGAGTAGGTTTTGCTTTGTTTTAGTGTAACCATCCACTTCTCTTTACCAACACTTAGTTCTTTTCCTTCTTGACATAAAACCATAAAACCAAAAACATCATAAAAACACTAAACACAACGTAGTGAGAAATAGATACCTAGGCACATATAGTGCACCACACTTCAGCAGTTTACTGACCCTAGTTGATAATTTATGACCTCAATTTAGGAACACTAAGTTGAGCACAACAGCCCCATGGACTCCTATATATAGAAAGGAGGTTTTGTAAATTGTATCATCTAAGAATTGTTCATTCATGTAATGTATTGGAGGTTGCCCCCTCAAAGTGGCTTATTTCTAAGGCGTTGATATCTCTTTTCTTCTATTTTTGGAGCTGGTTACACAACACTTAATGGTTGTTCTATCATTTCTATTATGTTGGTTGTGTGTTGGTTATAAGCATGGATTATGACAGACCCGAGTTATGTCTCCAATTATGTTTTTTTTATTCAATGAATGAACAGTGAATACATGACCTAATAGATGATATTGATTCTATTATGAGAGGGAATCAGACCTTCTTGACAAATTTCAAATAAGTATGAATTCCCTATGCTCATATGTGTTTATATGAATTATAGATTACATGTTCATGATGTGTTTTTATGGAATGTTTTTCATGGCTAGGTATTTTTAGATCAATTCCTTGTTCAAGTTTTGCATTAGAGGCCTTTTCATTATGTTATGTATTGTTTTGGTGGTTTTGGTGCACGAGTTTACCAAACACACCGATGCTTGCCAGGAGTGGTTGCAACCTACAAGCTATGGTCACAGGCAGAAAACATAGTTAGCAGGTTAGTGAACACATGCTAATATATAAAACACACTAAATTATGGAATGTAGTATGCTGCATATAAGAAGAATAAACACAACTAAACTAAAACAAAAACACAATTTTGCATGAGTCAAAAAAGAAAATAATACAAAAAGTGGAATAATCCCCTCTTATTGACCACTATTAGTAAAAGAAAGGTAGAACGTTACACACTTGCCAAAGGATCCTTAGAACTATGGAGTTCTAATACCTGATGCAAGGAGGATTTTACCCTTGAGTTGATTCTGCAAGGCCTCTTTCTTCTCCTAAGGGATTGAATTTGTTGGGTGGTCAAAAACCAAATCCTATAACTCTATTGCTGCTCCAGATCACACACTGCTGGTTTTCTCATGGGAAATTTGCCCAGCATAAAAATGTGTTCTCATTTTGTTCTTCTTGTGGTGGAAATTTATAGGCAAATTCAAATCCTTCTTCCCCTCACTTAGTACACTTGTGGATAGTGACTCAAGAGTGGGGGTTGATTCCTTTGTGTGCTTACTTGAGTTCCCAAGGTGGCTCTAGGCAGTTGTCCTTGGGCAGACTCAAATGGAGGATATTCTCTTGAAGTGTGTCAAGTGGTCCCATATGGTGACTTTCGCCACTCCCAGTACAACGTGGATTTTTGAGGGAAATCTGCGTAGACCAGTGCACCTATCGAAGAAAAATGTGCGTAAAGCGCATTTTTCCTATGTCTTTGGTGCGCAATTTGAAATTTTTCCTCTCGACCTTAGAGATTTTTAAAATTTTCCAGGTTCTCTAATGTTTCTCAACCCTGTAAATCCTTCTACTTGACATTTCATGATGTCATTTTGTTTGTCCAATTTTCTAGTGATAATAGTTGCCCCTCAATGTGTGAGGTATAGGAAGAACTGTATAACCAAAATGCATTATATTTCATGTTATGTGTAACCTGTGTCGAGAGCGAGAGAGACCTGCGTACAACCCAAGGTTGGAAACCCCTTATAGTGGGTAAAAGAGTGACCATGTTCTGTCAGAAACCTGCAAGAAATAGCATGATACAATTTTTCTACGAGGCAAGCATGTCCCATGCTCGTAATGATTTGGCTAGCTAAATCAATATATCTGACAAATAAAGGTTCTTTCTGTGTCATGGATATGGTAGTGATCTGCTTATTTGGTTGATAATGACGATTGTTGACGCCTTCAGGGGCACTTTTTCTTTGACAATAGGTTGAATGTGGTGCCCACATGCATAATCTTATTATGGAATATAAATTTTCATTATATGCACAGGTCTGTGACTGGGACTTTCCTGTGTAAGCATTGTTGAAAGAGATGCTTATAATGGTACGGGTCTTCGACGAATATGGACACAGTGCAATGGTTGTAAAGTACAATACCATATTCACATGAAAGCATGTGTTTTATTCGAATGTTGGGAGGGTCAATGACATCTATGGGCAATGATGATTCCCACAGTGCCACCCAAGGATGCCCCTATTGGGGTGAGGAGCCATCCAAGGTACTGCTTCCTTTTTGGAGAATGCGTGTTGAAATTGATAAAAATGAAGCCTCAACTGAACGAGAGAGCTACTGATACAAGGGACCAGGGTCTTGTTGAAGCCTCGAAAATCGCTGCAACAACATTGGGGGATAACCACCCGGTCCGGACCTTAAAGCAGCTCCTTTTCCGTTTGGTGTGGTGGCTCCGACTGGTTTAACTAGGTCCAGTTACCTTCTCCCTATTCGCTATTGGTTTATAATGTATCTTTAACTACCAATAGACAGGGATATCAGATCACTTCTTCTTGCTGATCAGGCAAGAGAATGACCCTTAAGCTGATTTGGGTTCAGCCAAGCCACAACTAAAATTTTGCCTCTTTAAGGAGAGGACTTAAAAGACTGTAGAATTTACTCTAAATGCAAGCTTATTCTATAATGTAAGCAAAAGAAACTAATCTAAATCCTATCTCAATTAGGTAGATGAAAATCTAACCCAACTAAGAGCAAGATGATTAAATAATGAGAATTAAAATATGTCTAGTTTTAAATTAATGTTAAGCTAACGAAGAAATTCAATTAGCTCACATTTGTGAGTACCAAAACACATTCTATTGAGACCATTTGACTGAAATAATAAATCAACAACATTCCTGAAGAAATTCACAAAAATTGATATCAATTATCATATCAGTCAAACTAATAATTAAACAATAACATGTGGAAGAAATTCACAACACATTACTATTTAATAAATCAATGTTATAAGACAGATTTCTGAGTAATGGTTACTCAGAAATCAGAGTTTAATTCATAAGAGCAGAGATACTTAACAATTTAAGACAAATTATCCATATCAACAGAAATGCCAAAACATGAATAAAATGAAACAATAATTTTATTAACATAAAAATGAAACTGGTATTTGATACAGAAATGCCAAAAATACCATTTAATTGAATCCGCTTCTCTGATCCTGGTCTCTAACAGTACTTTACATTACTTGAATTTCTGCTTTCAAGACTAGAGCTGCAGAAATGCAAACTCTGCCCATCATGCATAATAAAAGACATAAAGCATAAACCCTCAATAATGTTCAGATCTGAAACTTTCTCTCCTCCCCATCTACAATTCTAAATTCCTATTACAGAAATGCTTCTAGAAGTCTGGAATTGCAGAGGAGAGCAGCCCCTTTTACATTTTGCAATCTGCAATTTATAATTCCTCCCAAAACTATTTTTAGAAGAGATTTTGTTTGGAGAAAAATCTGCCCAATCCAACTTTAATTGCTCAAAAATTCCAATCTTTAATTGCTGGATTCTTCTCATTGATTGAAATCTTTTTCCTCAATATCTCTTCTATTGTTTTTCCTGCAAAAAGAAATTAAAAATCATTTAAGAAGCAAAAATAAAATCCAGATATTATTTCTATCATTAAAACAAATCCAATCAAATTCTATTTAAATAAATGAAATTTGAGCTTCTTATTGATACTCATAATGATTTTAATTAAACAAGGATATTATTGATGCATGAATCTGCAATTAGAAAAGGCTGGACAAATAAAAATGAAGAAAACAAAGCTTAGAAAATTGATTTCTTTTTAGAAATTCGGAGCTTGATCTTCTGCCTGATTTTTGACTCAATAAATGACCAAATCTGTTAGTGAAACCTCCTCAGAAATATTCTCCTTGATTTTCTCTTTCCAATGAGCCGTCCTGGGCCTCATTTGGCCAAGTAAAACTCAATCTATGAGCCTCCAAAGTTGATACGTCAAATCTGATATAATTCTGGAAATTCAGTTGCTCCTCGTGACTCAATCGGATCGGAAGTTTTGAACATTGACTTAATCGCATCGGAAGATTTGAACATTGACCTCATCGCATCGCATAAGTTCAATGTGACTCAATCGGATCGGAAGTAATGAGCTCAATCGCATCGGGGCTGACAAGCTTAATCGAATCGGAGGTAATGAACTCAATCGCATCGGATGAAACTAATGAGCCTCAATCGCATCGGGAAAAATCATTGCATCGGGGTTTTTAAAAGGATGTTCGCATGAATATTTCCGATGCGATGTGTTTTATGCAAAAATTTAATTTAATTTTTTGTTTTTATATATTTGTTTTTAATATAAAATTTTAATTAAATTAAATTAATTATATTTAATATAATAATTAATTTAATTAATTCAAAATTTTATGTTAAAAATTATTTTTTTTGTTTTTTTGATCTTATTTTAGAGATGTTAAATTAGACTACGAATTTATCTAAAATGATGATTTACCTAAAACAACCATTTTGACATTTTGGATTTTTTCGAGATTAGAAATTTCGAAAAAATTGGAAAATTGGAATAAATGACTGAAATCCCGATGCTTTATGATTTGGCTGTATAAGTAAAAATAAAAATTGTTAGTAATAATTAATCTAGGGGTTAATATTTAAACTAAATGCATTATTAAAATCCACAATTTTTTAACCCAGCTGACATAATTGATTAGACTTCAAAGGAGTGCTATTTACAAACCGGTTGACCAAATGAGACGAAACAAGCGTCAATAGGAAGCTTATAAAAAATCGATTTCAACCAAGCAATCAAAACAAGAATCTAAAGAAAATGAAAAATTAACAAAATCGTAAGATAATTGACTTAATAAAATCATAAAAGGTGTTTAGCTAAAATTTTTATAAAAAGGGTCCCCATTATTTGATGTGAACAAGTTAAAAATGGGGGGTTGTTGTACCGTACAACAGGTCTCTAATTTGATAGGTTTAACATAGGAATGATGGTGAGGGATGACTGAAAATTGATGATGGGAGTTCAATGGTCCAAGGTTAAACCATGAAAAAAGGCAGTTTGGCAGCAGTCATAACTATTTATGATGAGGAAATCCCTGGAGTCGGTAGGACATCTAGAGTGGGTATATGTTGGTTATGAATGTTGTGGTGGCTTTGTGTGAAAGGTGTGATGCTTTGACCGAGGGTGACTAGGGAATACTTCCATGGGAGAAAAATGGGTGGATGAGTGGGGGAATATTCTCTATTTGAGATCTTTGTACACTTGCAAAAAGAAAAAAAAATGGGATTGAATTTTACAAAAGACAGAGACAGGTGCCCCAAAAACATGAAAATACTCGCTCACTAATGATGTGAGGAAGGTGTTTTTTTTTAGGGTGGGGGCCCCATTGGTTGGTCTCTGTGTGGGGATGATGAAGCAGATGGAAAATATCATAGATGGGCTATGCTAATGGAGGGATGCTAGGCCAAATGTGAGATGCAGTGGCATGTATTTGATCTGCTTGTGGAAATGGTAGTTTGGGAAAGGGGTTTTATTTCGATATGGTAAAACTTGACTTGATGCATGGTGGATGAATGGGCATGAAGTGCTTCCCAGACTGAGGTGGTATAGCCATAGTGTCGTATTTTTCTGATGCATGGTCTACTTTGAGTGATGGACGCCATGGAGGGGGAGGCTCTACTGACCAACGAGGATGTTTATCATGTGCAAGGTGGGGAGATGATAAACATGGTCAGGTGTTTGGAACCTATGGTTGATTTCTTGTGGTGAAATGATGTCAATATATGCAGAGTTTCTCTAAGACTCTATCATGCTGAAGGTAGAATTATACCTTCTCTGTAATATTCAGTCGATGGGGCAATAGATGGTTTTTTGTGTTGTAAAACACCTGCAAACAAAATACCCCAAGTGAAAGCATCTTTATCATTCAAATATTATTGACAACATATGCTAAATGAATAGAGGATAAGAAAGGGCATACCTGTAAGAACTGAAAAATTATTTTTTCTGAGGTGTGGATGTGTGGAGCCTCCTTTGGGCGTTATGAGGTGTTGATCACTGTGTTAATTTCGGTTCTGCAATTGGGTCCTTTGAGCTCTTGTTATGGTCCCAATAAGATCCTCATCTGAGTGGAATAAGGATCCTAAGGGGGATTGAGTCTGCACAAGGCCATGGGGAAGAGGTTCATTCCTAAAGAAGTTACTTGACAGACATGAATAAGATTCCATCGTCGATGTGGTGGAACCGGATGTGGTCGACAGGGTGCAGATGGATTGGGTTTGCACTCTCATTGGTACAACTACTCTCATAGTTGCAGCTGAATCGACACCTATGACTAATGAGTAGACAACCCGAGTCATGGTTCTGATACATGATGATATGAATCGTATATGATGTATCGTGTCATCGGCATTTGGTGGGGGATGAATTTACATTGTGGCAGCTTGCGTGGGAGAAAGTCTAGGTTCCTCATAAGGTTGAGTACGTTCCAGGATTTGGAAGTTGTGACTAGTGCAGAGGTGCCTAAATGTTTCCATTAATGGGCATGCCTCTATTTATTGGTTATGGCCAGTGAAAATGGTGCATGTTACCAGTGTGCCTACTGAGTAAATGGTGTGAGAACCAACGCTACCCTTCATCCCTAAAGTGGACGCTCGGAAAGGATCAGGTGTAGGGGAGCAATTCCTCTGCTACCATTTCCAAGTTTTTGGCTTGGGTAGGTCTAGCTCTCTTGAGGAGTGTAGAATTAATTCTTCTCTTTCCACTCGAAGCTTGGGGAAGTGTTCACATTTCATAGTATGGTGAAAATGTGGGAAGATCCAGTGGTAGCAGTGTGTGATTTTCTCTTGTCTAGAGAGATGTCTCTAAGGGAGGGAGGAGACCATGTGAAATTTATTCATGAGGTGATTCAGTTCTTTACACTGATTGACCTGATGGTTAATTCTGTTGCATAGCCCACATGTTGGCCTAGGCTGGACATGGGTCACGTTAGGTTGATGCGTCTTTTTAACTTATCGAACATGTTGGTATGGAAATGGGATATGATGCCTAGGGGAAATTTGTCTTCCATATTTTTTTCTAAACTCTAGATTGATGATATCCAGCGGTGCATTTCTAATGAATGAATGATGTCAATTAGTGGGTGCACACGAGGGATATAAGTGCAACGTTGATCATGATGTTTTCCATGACACACTAGATAAGAACGTCGTTCTTGGGTGTTCCCGTCTTATTTGTTTGGTGACGTGATCGGGTACCAGCGATGTAGCGCTTCTATGTTTGGGCATGTGGCAACCACATGGTTGCGTGTGTTACACAATGCACATGTTAGTCTTCTCTATGGAGGGTGGGTGGGGGTGACTAAGGGTTCCCTGACTGGTCATTTTTTAACTGGAAGGAAGAGGATGGGCCTACTTGTCACATCCTCCTACGTCATCGAGCTATCCATGGATTCTATGTTGGAGTCGTCTTCTAGGGAGAGGCGAACTATGGTCGTGCATAAACTGGTTAGCAATAGGTGGAATCAAGGGATGTAATGGCATTTCTCTAATGGGTGATTTCCAGAACATATCAGACATGCAAATTGGGTTGCTCAAAGGCAACGTATTACACACGGTCCACTTGATACCATCTTTGGATGAGATCTAGGGCTACGCAGTCATCGATGAAATATTCATGTTCATCGTAGAGTGCACAGCGTATGAATGGAAGAGGGAAGATGAACGAGAGATGTTTTGGTGACTGTCATGTCTCCTAAAGATATAATATGACATGAGGTTCTTCTCCATGGAGGGATCCTCTTGATATGATTGTTCGAGGGCATGTAAGGCATCCCTGTAACATGGTATTTCTGAACAATTATTGGTGTAATGACCATAATTACTATAGATAGCACATGCGTGGTTGATATGCAATGCTTTGCCTTGATTTTTTGTGGCTGGTTCCTTTTTACGGGAACTTGTTGCCGCGATATTTATTTCGGAGCTTAGGAGTAGTTTTAGTTCGTCCAACTCCGAGAAAATATGGTATGATGGTATACTATGTTGCATACTGTGCAAGGTTGTAATTCTCATTGTATGATGGGATTTTCTACCTTCTTCCCCTTTTTATGGGTTTTCTTGGTCGTGACAATTGGTTTTGCAATGAGAGTTTCCTTATATGGTATGGTGGCGACAATCTCCTTAATAGGTGGGGCCTCCTCAAGAGTGAGGGGGGTTAACCCTATAGAGGTGACGCTTGTGACTCATGTCTTGGTAGGTGGGACCAAGTACCAAACTAGTATTGCGAAAGACATGTTTGGCAACACTACAGTTGCCAAGACTTATTGCAACAAAAAACCAAGTGGATGGTATATAAAAGGAGTTTGGGAGATTGTGTAGGAAAGAGAGGCCACCATGGCAGAGGCCTCAGTGTCATTACTGCTTGTCTTTGTCTCTTGGCTGGCTTCGGTGCTTGATGTAGAAATCATGCACACTAGAGCCCCTGTGATATTAGCAGATGATTCTAGTATGACAAGGGGATCTCGTAGGAATTATCCAAGGATATATGATGGTGTGAATTGGCCAAGGCCATATTCTTGGTATTTTTTAAGCATCTCAGTAGATGTGTCTACATAGAGTAGGACGACATCAACATTTTTTAGGGGTCGCTTGTCGTGGTATGTCAATTGGTCAACATTAATGATGCATTCCTCTTGGGGGAACATCATGGTTCAAAAGACGGAGGATGCTATGGCAGACATGGCGTACATATAACTCTTCCCAAGGAGTATATTGTATTCGAGTTGAGCATCCAATACCTCAATTTCTATAAGAACCGTCTTTCCAACCAAGCAGACTAGGACATTTTGATAGAGACCGATGGGAGTGTTAGCCATCTATAAATTCTGTTATACCTCATGATGGCTAAATAGGTTCCTTAGCTTTCAAGAAACAAATTTTATGAAAATCTGTGAGTTCTTGAAAGCCCACTATGTTCATTATCTTTCAGAAATCCATTTCATTAATAAACCTTCATCCAAAATCCTTCAAAGTAAGCTCTACTGCCAAGACACAAAGAAAATTGTTTTAAAACTCCTCTCCATCAGTTCATTTCATAAAATCTATTTCACCCACCTTTTCATTCATCGTCACAATCATATTTCTCTTCATTTACCCTCATCTTCCCATAAAAACCCTTTAAATAATTAAAATCCCTTATATGGTTTAAAATCTCCTTTTTAATCCTATCGGAACATCAAAAAAGGCTTAAAAACCTTTGTTTTAGGCTTGAATCTGCCCCATTTGAAAATTAGGCCTGAAGCCCCTTAAGGCTTAAGCCTTCTGCTCCTTTTCCTCATAAGACCGAGAGCCCGAGACCCTCCCCTAAGCCTCTACCCCTGTCTCTTAACCCTCGGTCCTATCCTATTCCCCACAGGACCTTACCTCCATGCTTACCTCTAGCCCCCGTCCTTTATCTTTCATTTCTCTGCGCTATTTATTATCCTGGATCGATCTCCACTGTAGATCTTGCTGATCTGATGGTCATCATGTGATCATGCTCACTCTCACATTTGACCCCACCGAACATCATTTCACTCCCCGACAAAATTGTGGATGTCATCACCATGGCCCACCTTCCACTACCCTCCCACTAATCCCTTTACCATCTGTCACCTGTCCTCCTCCATTCTCCATTGTTGAGCACCTTCTCTCATCGCATTAACCCTCCGTCGTAGATCTGGATCTCCCAGATCTAATGGCTCGGATTTGTTTTTGCACTCATTTCACCAAAACACGTTAACACACATTTTCAATGCTAAAAAGGCAGTTTCAGCTTGGACAGGTGTCAGCACCTGAGTGGTATCGCATCCATATGGGCCAATACCACTAACCACCCATCTCTCACGTGAAAACCACCCGATATTCCTCAAAACCACTCTTCCACCATTTTGCGCCAAATATTCAAAAAGCTCACTGTTCTTCTTGGTTCTGTTTATGGAACCCCTTCTGCACATATTCCTCCTCTGCAATCACTCCTCCACCATCTCGAACCTCTGAAAGCAATTTGACCCAAAAATGCAGGTTTTATTAATATCTTTAGTTTTTGTTGCAAGTTTTAAATGGTGGCCTGAAGTTTGCAGGCCATCCCATAGCCAATCTAAGTGGCTTTTTGTCTTTGGATGATGATCCAAGGACCAAATACATAAATAAAGGGATAAAGGGTTCGATTCAAAGCTCCAATCGATGTTTCATGACCATCGATGTAATAAAAAAAACTCTCCAACGTAGAAGGAAGCCAAGCCACCTGTACACAAAAGAAAAACAAAGAATATCAGTGAAAGTCAAAGGTTAAAGCATGAACCAGGAGATTTAAAGCTTAACCAGCATATTAATGATAAAGCACACAGTGTAAAGATAGATTAATCAAAATAAAAATAGTCAGAAAAAGTGACAAAAGCAGAAGATGATTAAAGAAGGCCTAAAGCTAAATCAAAGGCCTAATCAGAGTTTAAGTCACCAAATAGATAGATCAGCAGAGGGAAAGCTTCGAATGCCACATCCACAGAAGAAATTACTCCTCCAGTGCCACCTACAGGCCTAATTTGCCTCAAAAGACACATAAAGTTACTCCAAGTCAGAGATATTTCCAAATGAAAGCTCAGAAGTTATTTCCAGCCTACCTAAAAATGCCTAAAAGTCAACAAAAGCCACTAAGTAATTCAAAAATTTAATATAACACAGAGTTAGACATAAATGCATTTTTTCCTTGGGCCTTGCATGGTCTCAAAGGTCAAAACCATTAAACTCTATCATTTATGAACCATTAGAGACCCCCTCTTTCACTCCATCTCCTCATTTATCTATAAATACTACATGAGGAGGTCATTATTATTGTTGGTTGGATTGTCATTGAGGTGTAAGATAGTTGCTGAAGCAGTTGAAGTGTTGTTGAGTAGTTGGAGAATACTAGGCTGAGAATAGAAGTTTTGAGCTGTAAAGATCTGTTGGACTTGAAGTATGCAACTGGTTTGAACATCAACAAGACAAGAAGATTCATGGGATCCTGGTCTATGTCAATGGTGATGTTATTTATCACTATTTTTGTCTTTCCTTATGTTTTACATGCTGTCAATTTTCTCTGATAAAGAAAAAAAAATTTATAGTAGGATTTAATGAAAAGTACCCTATTTCTGTCTAAAAGCTTTATCTTTACGTTTTCCTCTGTGAAGGTATGTTTAGAGGATTCTTAATTTTCCTCTAGGTTTATCCAACTTGTTGATTTGAGAATGATTCAATAGAGTATAGCCAGGGAGGAATGTTAGTGAGCCCATTTATTTCTGTGCACAACTTGAGATATTGTTTTTGAATGTTCTTTTCAAATTTTTCTAAGTAGAGTCTAAACAAGAGAATTTTATGGTATGCCTTGTCCTCTGGCTAGTATTTAACAATTTATTTTGAAATATCCCTTGAGAGTATGCCAAAAGCAAGTTAGATTCATAGTTTCTGTCTGATCTTAGTCTATTTTCCTTGTTCTCTTATATGTTTTCTCCTTTATGAAAGTATTATTAGGATTACTGGATTGTTGTCTGAAAGTGTGCTTCAGTAAAAGTCCATCCAAAGAATTCTATAGTTTGCCTTGTCCTTTGGCTTGCTTCAAACAGTTACTTTGAAAGGATTTTCTTGTTTTAGTGAAGTTAGATTCTTAATTGGTTCTAGCTTTTCTTCTTTCACAACATCTTAATGTTTCATATCACAATTCAATATAAAACATCCTTTGATATATATGACTTTCCCTATGGAAACCCTTGAAGAATTTTTGTACAATTAAATCCTTTTGTTACTCCATAGCCCAATGGGTTAATACTATCTCATGACCTATCTTTTCAGCTGAAACATTCTTCAATCTGCTCTCACCTTCACCCTTCAGTTAACCTCTTCAATTAATGATATCCATCCCAAGCAAACAAAAAAGTTCTCTAAGCTTCATAACTAGCCTAATATCATAAACAAAGCATAAAGATATATCCTTTGAAAACACTTAATAGAGAGATCCCTCTCTGAATCCAGGAAGGCTAGATCCTAGGATTCCAAAGTGGTTCTGATGTGGCCCCCTGCAGCGTTTAGTCTTGCCAATCTTGTAAATCACAGGGAGCCAACATAGTGGCAACCATACTATTGAAAATAATGAGTAATAGATAACTTCACAACCTGGAAAACCCCTTTTCTTAAAATGAATCAAGTGTCTGCCAATATTGGTTCATGATTGTTGATGGTGGACAACAACCAGTCCTAGAAAACAAGTAAAAATATTCCACTTGGTGACTCCACTGGTTTTTAGTATGCCTGCTGATTCCCCTTGGTTTTCCATAGATTCCACTGGGAAACTCATTTCATCATAAAAACATCATTAAAACCCGGTTAAGAGAACTTTGAATGTTAAGTTTTGTTGCAAAAATTAGTTTTCTTTTTAAAGACTGTCATATTTGGCAGAAATGTTCCCATCATTAGGTCCGAATCCTGGCTCCTAAAAGAATTCACACTAGAGCCTATCCTAACCCAAATCCTCCTAAAATAGTTGAAAATCCTGAAAGCATCCTTAGGAAATCTCCTACATCCAAAAACCCAACTATTGTTAGACCAATTCACAGAGCAAGTTTAGTCCCTGAAAATATTATAGCTCTGCAAGATACCCAAGTTGACTTACCTTTCATAAGAAACCCATATAGAACCAAGTCACTTAGTGGTATAGATCAGATATAATTTGAGCCTGAAAATTCACAACATAATAGTAGTAGAGAAACCTCCCCATCCACTCCACCTGATCTTCATTTCATTCATAACTTCGGTTTCTCTCATCCTAAATCTACTCAATAGTCCCTTGCTGATCCAAGCACTTCTGTTTCACTCACTCACACCCCCACTATTCAAACCACTCCATCACATCATTTACCTCCTATCACAAATCCTCCACTTCTAAACATTCAATTTCTCCCACAAATTCATATCATGGCAACATGGTATGGTCCCTTAGTCCTTCCTTTACCTTTAGTTGCTCTACCATAGGACTATCAGTCCAAGATTCCATTATATGATGCTATTAGTTTTTCTATAGCTCATGAACAACATGTGGATAGAATGAATTATTACTTTGACAAACAAGAAATAGATGATGATACTATAAAACTTAGGATGTTTGCTCAAAGTTTAGGGGGAGAAGCAAGAAAATGGTTTAAAATCTTAACCCCTAACAGTATCAATGACCTCCCTGCTTTTCATAAATTATTCCTAAACAAATGAGAAGTCAAAAGAAACCCCCTTCAAATCCTGTCAGAATACAATGATCTTAAAAGAAATGTTGGAGAGAGTGTCCAAGATTATTGCACTAGATTCAATAGTGTTTATAATTTACTCCCTCCACAAATGAAACCCACATAAGGCTTAGCCTTAATAAATTTTCCTGAATGATTTTACCTAGACATGTGTTATCAATTAAGGGAGAGAGAACCCCCTACATTAGAAGACATGCAGAAAGGGGCAGTAAGTGTAGAATCTAACCTTAATGCCAGAAGGGATAGATTGAAAGAAGAAAAGAAGGTTACCTATAAAGATGAAGCTGGACCTTCCACATCAGAGTCAAAAATTGATAATTTGGTCAGAACCATGGAGATGATGATGGAAATAATAAACATGAATGAGAGAGCTTATTCTAAAGAAAATCAAACAGCTCCTCAAAACAAAAATCAAAATCAGAATAATAACTTTAGAAGGAATCCCCCTCAAATTAGACAAAAAGGTCCTAATCAACAAGTCAAACCTCCTTTCAAATAGAATTATGTTGATGAAGACGGGGGAATAATAGAAGAAACAGAGGAAGATCACATGAACATGTTGGGAACAAATGATGAGGATATTGTTTTCTTCACTAGGAAAGAACAAGTCATATACACACCTTATGAAGAAGAGAGCCTAGAGTCTGCAGACTACCAACAAGGCTTTGAAATACCATAATAGAAGTACATAAACAATATGACTTAAGGAGTAAAAAGAACCAATAAGTTCCCAAGAAAAATACCTCTCGAATCTCTACTAAAAATAGCCCTGTAAATACTTCTAACAAGACAGCTGAAAACAAAAACATAGTGGCTGAAAGTTCTGATCAAAACAAGGGAAAAAACACCCAAACTCATGACAAACATAGTGGTGACCCAAGTAGCACTAGCACCTCAGCTAATGCTCCTGAAAAAACCATTTTAACTGCTGTATATAATAAAAAGCAGCAAGCTAAAAGGCTGAATTAAACATTTCCAAACTCAAACTCCTTTCAGCATAGAGAGTGAAATTGCCAAGATAAAAATCTCCATCCCTCTCACTGAGTTAGTCACTCAAGATGTGTATAGGTCCCAATTGTTAAAGGCTTTGAACATAGGAGATCACAATGACTCTGTTAACTTAAATGATGGCAAACCTAGGCTTTTGTTTGGACCAAAAATTGAAGGAAAATTTTAAGAAGGAGGAGTTCCTCCATTCTATGTTAGCTTAAACATCCATGATAAAATTTTGCACAATGCCATGCTTGATTCAGGAGCATCACACAACCTCATGCCCAAAATAATAATGGAAATATTAGGCCTTGAGGTAAACAAACCTTATAAATATTTATACTCCTTTGATTCTAGCAGAGTCAAATGCCTAGGCCTAATAAAAGATCTCTGTGTCAATTTAGCACAAATCCTAGCCAAAAGCCTGGTAATAGACATTGTTGTGGCTGATATACCCCCCAAATATGGTATGCTTCTTTCAAGATATTGGGGTGCTAAATTACAAGGCACAATGAAAATGGATATGACTTATGCCACCATCCCGGTCTTCAGTCAACCTAGAAGACTCTATAGGGAAACACACACAAAATACATGGTAAGTAGCCAAGAAATACTAGAAAAATCCCCTCTTTATTCCATACATACTGACCTTGACTCATTCATTTTGTATAGTGATGAGATTCCTAATGGGCAAGGGTTAGAAAATGAAACATCCACCAACATAGTGGCGGCTATAGAACAAGTGGAAGGGGAAAAAGAATCACCAAAATAGTTTTCTAATTCAGAAAATCACAACAAACAAAATAAAGGTCTTAAGCTACAAAACAGTCATCAACATAGTGTCAATCATAACAAACAAAGAGAAATTCCTCAACACATTGAAAACCTTGAAGAAAAAGACACAAACAAACATAGTGCAGATCCTAAAAAAGAACACAGTGATGATCAAGATAAACAAAACAGAGAAGAAAAAGAAAAATTGATGAAAAATCTGAAAACAGTCCTCTCTGGAGAATGAGTTTTGATGGGTCTTTCACTAAAACTAGTGTAGGGGTAGGCATATGGGTGCACAATACTGAAAAAAATCATGTTGAAGGTCATTCATATAGATTAAACTTTCACTACACCAACAACATAGCAGAGTATGAAGCACTCCTCTTAGGGCTACATTTATTGGAAAAATTAGGAGCCAAGAGGATAACAGTTCATGGGGATTCAGAATTGATAATTAGGCAAGTAAATGGGGAATATACTGCTAAACATCCCAAACTGAGAGCCTATAGAGATGATGCCATGGACCTATTAAAATCATTTTCTAAATTCCAACTTAATTTTATCCCTAGAAACCAAAACATCCTTGCCAATGGATTAGCCTTTGCTGCTAGTACATGTCTAAGACCTTATGAAAGCAAGCAATACATAATTAAAGTCAAATATAGACTAGCAGTCCCAGAAAATGAGAAATATTGGCAAGTTTTTGAAGGAGATAAACAAATAGAAGACTTCCTACAGTCTAGAAATGAATTTGAAATGCCAAGTTCAGATTCAGAGTATGAAGAAGACTATCCTACGAGGAAAAATCACTTTTTAAAGAAGAAGAATCTCCTGAGATTGCTGATATGAATCTATTAACCAAAAAACCCAAACATGAAACAGAAAAATACACAGATTTAGGAAAAGAAGATCTAGAAGTGTTGCAGTCCAAAACTGAAAGCTTGCCAAAAGGACTGGTACCCTTAAAAGAATTGTTTGAATTTAATGATGTTGCAAAAAGGCCAAAAATAGAACCTACTAAAGCTGAAGTAGAAGAGTGCAATATAGGCAGTGAATAAAAGCCTAAAATGATCAAATTATCTAAGACACTGCCAGCTCACATTAAAATGAAATACCTTGAGCTGTTTAGAGAATTTTCTTATGTTTTTTCCTGGAGTTATGAAGATTTAAAATCATATGATACAGAAATAATTCAGCACAAGATACCCCTCAAAGAAAACCAAAAGCCGTATAGACAAAAATTGCACAGAATAAACCCTGCTTAATTACCTCTGGTTGAGAAAGAAATTAGAAAAATGTATGATGCTGGAATTATATTCCCTGTGAGATACTCAGAGTGGGTATCTAATCTTGTATCAATTAGGAAGAAAACAGGATAAATAAGGCTTTGTACTGATTTCATAAACTTAAATAAAGCCTCATTGAAGGACAACTATCCCTTGCCCAAAATGGATCATATTTTACAAAGGGTAGTGGGTTCTAGAAGAATTTCTTTGCTAGATGGCTTTTCAGGATACAACCAAGTTTTGGTACACCCTGATGATCAACTTAAAACAGCCTTCACCACTCCTTTGAGCAATTTCATGTATGTGAAAATTCCTTTTGGTTTAATGAATGTTGGTGCCACATTTCAGAGTGCCATGGATATTGCATTCTCAGAAGAAATAGGATACTTCATTGTGATTTACTTAGATGACATCACTGTCTATTCCAAAACAGATGAAGAACACCTTATACACCTAAGGAAAGTCTTTGAGAAATGCAAGAAATATGGTTTATCCTTAAATCCCAAGAAAACATTGTTTGGTCTCCAAGAAGGTAAACTTCTTGGTCATATCATATTTGAAGAGGGAATTAAGATAGACCCAAAAAGGATTGAAGGTATAATTCAAATCAGTCATCCTAGAAACATCAAGGAACTCCAATCTTTCATTGGAAAAATTAATTTCCTGAGAAGGTTCATACCCAACCTAGCTGAACTCCTTAGAAACATGACAAACATGCTTAAAAGAGAAGAAGGAGTTAAATGGACTTTAGAAGCAAAGAAATCATTTCAGCTGGTAAAACAAGCACTTACCCAAACACCAGTTCTCATTAGTCCTGATTTTACAAAATATTTTTTCATATTTTAATTTGCATCAAAACACACAGTGGCTGTTGTCCTCCTACAAAAAAACATAAAGGGACAAGAGCAACCTATTGCATTTTTTAGCAAGGCATTAAGAGATGCACCTTTGAAGTATAATATAATGGAAAAACAAGCTTTTTCCTTGGTCAAAGCTTTAAAAGACTTCAGAGTTTACATTTTACACTCACACATCATAGAATTTATGCCTAATTCAGTAGTAAAATACATCTTGACACAATATCCTGATGGAAAAAGAGGAAAGTGGATTGTTGTAATACTAGAATATGACTTATAAATCAAGCCCACTAAGCTCATCAAAGGTCAAGGACTAGCAAAACATATGGTAGAATCCAACTTTCAAGCTCTTGATATAAACCTGTTTAATACATTAGATGAACAAGAGGAGTTGATATCTCCACTTATTGAACATAATTTTAAGAATTCATCTTGGTATGCTGATATTTTGTATGTGCTGCTTAATCTAAATGTCCCTCCCTCCTGGTTTGTTTAAAGAAAAGGAAAGATTTTTAAAGTTAAAGGTTATAAATTACTGCATTTTAGATAAATCTTTATATTGGAAAAATGCTAGTGGATTATTGCTTAAATGTTTGCCTGAGAATGATGCAGAGAAAATCAAGCATGAGTTCCATGAAGGAGAATGTGGAGGCCACCTCTATTGGAAGACTACAGTCAACAAAATCCTTAGAGCTAGCTATTACTGGCCCACAAAATGGTCATTGCTTGTCATAAATGTCAAATCTTTGAAGGCAAAAGAAAATTTCGTCCCTTACCTCTGCAACCAATCACTGTTGAAGCTCCTTTTCAATAGTGGGGTGTAGACTTCATTGGGGAAATCCATCCTGCCTCATCAGCCCAACATAAATTTATCCTCACAGCTACTGATTACTTTACCAAATGGATAGAAACCATCCCTTCTAGGAATGCCACAGACTCAGTCATTATTTCATTCCTTGAAAATCATATCCTGTCTAGATTTGGCTGTCCTAGGAAAATTATCACTGACAATGCAACTGCATTTGGATCCAAAAAGATGGTTAATTTCTGTCACAAATATCAGATTATATTGGGCCATTCCACAGCTTATTATCCTTAAGGTAATGGGCTGGCAGAATCCTCAAACAAGAGTTTGGTAAACATAATAAAGAAGTTGCTGGAAGAGAATAAGAAATCATGGCACAATAAGCTAGTGCGTGCACTTTGGGCAAATAGGTTGACAGTCAAAAAGTCAATCGAAATGTCCCCTTATAAGCTAGTTTATGGAACAAATGCAATATTTCCAACCAGTCTAGGAGTGCTAGTCATGAAGTTGATCCAAGAAGTGCAGTCCGAAGGAAATTACATGACAAGAAGAATAAACTAGACTGTACAATTACAGCAAACCAGAGAGGAAGTCTACAAAAGAGCACAACAAGTACAAGAAAACATCAAGAAGATGTTTGATAAAAGAACAAAGGCAAGTGATTTTAAAATTGGTGACAAGGTTTTAAAATGGGATTATAGGACAGAAAATAAGGGCAAACATGGAAAGCTTGAAAATTTATGGAAGGGCCCTTATCTCATTCAATCTACTATAGGAAACAATGCCTTTTTTCTTCAAGATATGGATGGAGTGGAACTTTTTGGAGGTGTTGTCAATGGCAGGATGCTCAAAAATTATTTTTGTTAAGGTTTGTGTTCAAAGTTATTTTTATTATTCATTGTAAATAACATTTCTTAAAAGAAAGTTTTAAAATGAAGTACAAAAACACTAGAAAAAGAGAAAAGAGGGCAGATAAAAAGAAGAAAGGTACAACCCCATACCAAAAAAAGAGAAAAATCTGAAAGTGTGCAAGTCAAAATGCCACTGCTTGAAAAGAAACTGTTATTTAGTCATACAACCTAATCATGACTACGTAAATTTCAATTTTGTGCTGATAGGTTAGTGAAAACAGATTTGCCAAACAGTGTAATCTTGGCTTATCAGTAGAATAGATTAGGATAGAAAAGAAATGGTTCTAACAAACTCAAAATCTGAACTAAGAAAAGAAAAGAGAAACGGCTCCAAAAAGATCAAAACCTGAGCCAAAGAAATAAGGAAGGATTCTTACAAAATTTCAGATCTTAAGCCTTCAAAGTTTTGATTTACATTTTCTGCAAATAAAGTCTATGTGTAGCTTGTACAAAATGCCATAGCCCCCATAGAAAATCAGACTATATAATCCTGATTTGGCTATGTTTTAAATTTTCTGTTTTAGAAAATAGAGAATAAAATCTGTCAAACAGTCTAATCTTGACAGATAGATAGTTAGGTAGAGATACAATGAGTTCAACTATCTAACCTGAACTCATGGAAGAAATAAGGGTAGAAATAGATTAGTTTCTTTCTTTCAAATAAAGAATAAAATGATGTTGAAAGGGTTTGCAAGTCCATGTACACCCATTGAAGAAAAAATGTTAGGAAAATTAGGATGTGGAGGCAGAAGTTTGGGAGAAAATCATCTGATTATGATAAAAACTGATCATCTTTTAAAGCAGCATGATCAAAGAAGGAAGAGGTTGTCAAAGTACAAAAAAAAGGCACTGGTCTACTCTCTAGATATTTATCCTTGAGGTTCTTGACACCTCCAAGGAGCTGCCCTCCCCAAGTGGAGCCACTGTTAGCCATCTATAAATTTTGTTATACCTCATGATGGCTAAATAGGTTCCTTAGCTTTCAAGAAAATTTTTTTATGAAAATATGTGAGTTCTTGAAAGCCCACTATGTTCATTATCTTTCAGAAATCCATTTCATTAATAAACCTTCATCCAAAATCCTTCAAAGTAAGCTCTACTGCCAAGACACAAAGAAAACCATTTTCAAACTCCTCTCAATTAGTTCATTTCATAAACTCCATTTCACCCACCTTGTCATTCATCCTCACAATCACCTTTCTCTTTATTTACCCTCATCGTCCCATAAAAACCCTTTAAATCATAAAAATTGCTTATATGGTTTAAAATCTCCCTTTTTATCCTATCGGAACATCAAAAAAGGCTTAAAAACCTTTGTTTTAGGCCAAATCCACTCCATTTGAAAATTATTCCTTAAGCCCCTTAGGGCTTAAGCCTTTCTCTCCTTTTCCTCATAAGACCGAGAGCTTGAGACCCTCCGCTAAGCCTTTGCCCCTGTCTCTTTACCCTCAGTCCTATCCTATTCCCCACAGGACCTTACCTCCATGCTTACCTCTAGCCCCAATCCTTTATCTTTCATTTCTCCACGCTATGTATAATCCTATATCGATCTCCACCGTAGATCTTGTTGATCTGATGGTCATCGTGCGATCACGCTCACTCTCACCTTTGACCCCACCCGACATCATTTCACTCCCCGAAAAAATTGCAAATGTCATCACCATGGCCTGCCTTCCACTACCCTCCCACTGATCCATTTACCATCTGCCACCTATCCTCCATTCTCTGTTTCCGAGCACCTTCTCTCATTGGATTAACCCTCCGCCGTAGATCTGGATCTCCTAGATCTGACGGCCAGGAATTGTTTTCGCACTCATTTCACAAAAACACGTTAACACACATTTTCAACGCGAAAAAGGCGGTTTCAGATTGGACATGTGTTAGTGCTTGAGTGGTATCGCGTCCATATGGTCCAATAACACTAACCACCCATCTCTCGCGCGAAAACCGCCCGGTATTTCTCAAAACCACTCTTCCACCATTTCATGCCAAATATTCAAAAAGCTCACTGTTCTTCCTGGTTCTGTTTGTGGAACCCCTTCTGCACATATTCCTCCTTTGCAATCGCTCCTCCACCATCCCGAAACCTCCGAAAGAATTTTGACCCAAAAATGTAGGTTTTATTAATATCTTTAGTTTGTGTTGTAGGTTTTAAATGGCGGCCCGAAGTTTGCAGGCCATCCCACAACCAATCTAAGTGGCTTTCTATCTTTGGATGACGATCCAAGGACCAAATACATAAAGAAAGGGATAAAGGGTTCGATTCAAAGCTCCAATCGATGTTTCATGACCATCAATGCAATCAATGAAACTCTCCAGCACAGAAGGAAGCCAAGCCACCTGTACACAAAAGAAAAACAAATAATATCAGTGAAAGTTAAAGGTTAAAGCATGAGCTAGGATATTTAAAGCTTAACCAACAGATTAATGATAAAGCACACAGTGTAAATACAAATTAATAAAAATCAAAATAGTCAGCAAAAGTGACAGCAGAATATGATTAAAGAAGGCCTAAAGCTAAATCAAAGGCATAATCAGAGTTTAAATCACCAAACAAACAGATCAACAGAGGGAAAGCTTCAAATGCCACATCCACAGAACCAATTAATCCTCCAATGCCACCTACAGGCCTAATTCGCCTCAAAAGACACATAAAGTTACTCCAAGTCAGAGATATTTCCAAATCACAGCTCAAAAGTTATTTCCAGCCTACCTAAAAATGCCTAAAATTCAACAAAAGCCACTAAGTAATTCAAAAAGTTAATATAACGCAGAGTTGGACATAAATAAATTTTTGCCTTGGGCCTTGCATGGTCTCAAAGTTCAAAAACATTAAACTCTATCATTTATGAACCATTAGAGACCCCCTCTTTCACTCCACCTCCTCATTTATCTATAAATACTACATGAGGAGTTCATTGTTATTTTTGGTTGGATTGTCATTGAGGTGTAAGATAGTTGTTGAAGCAGTTGAAGTGTTGTTGAGTAGTTGGAGAATAATAGGCTGAGAAGAGAAGTTTTGAGTTGTAAAGACCTGTTGGACTTGAAGTATGTAACTAGTTTGAACATCAAGAATACAAGGAGATTCATGGGATCTTGGTCTATGTTAATGGTGATGTTATTTCTCACTTTTTTTGTCTTTCCTTATGTTTTACATGCTGTCCATTTTCTCTGATAAAGAATAGAAAATTTAGAGTAGGATTTATTGAAAAGTACCCTATTTTTGTCTAAAAGCTTTATCTTTATATTTTCCTCTGCTAAGGTATGTTTAAAGGATTCTTAATTGCCCTCTAGGTTTATCCAGCTTGTTGATTTGAGAATGATTCAATAGAGTATAGTCAAGGAGGAATGTTGGTGAGCCCATGTCCTTTTGTGCACAACTTGAGATATTATTTTTGAATGTTCTTTTCAAATTTTGCTAAGTAGAGTCAAAACTAGAGAAGTTTATTGTATGCCATGTCCTCTGGCTAGTCTTTAACAGTTTCTTTTGAAAGATCCCTTGAGAGTATGCCAAAAGCAGGCTAGATTCATAGTTTCTGTCTAATCTTAAGCTATTTTCCTTGTTCTCTTATATGTTTTCTCCTTTCTGAAAGTATTCTTAGGATTACTAGATTGTTGTCTGAAAGTGTGATTTAGTAAAAGTTCGTACAAAGAATTCTATGGTTTTCCTTGTCCTTTGGCTTGCTTCAAACAGTTAATTTGAAAGGCTTTTCTTGTTTTAGTGAAGTTAGATTCTTAATTGGTTCTAGATTTGCTTCTTTCACAACATCTTAATGTTTCATATCACAATTCAATCTAAAAGATCCTTTGATATAGATGACTTGCCCTATGGAAACCCTTGAAGATTTTTTTTACAGTTAAATCCTTTTGTGACTCTATATCCCAATGGGTTAATACTATCTCATGACCAATCTTTTTAGCTGAAACATTATTGAATCTGCTCTCACCTTCACCCTTCAGTTAACCTCTTCAATTAATGATATCCATCCCAACCAAACAAAAAAGTTCTTTGAGCTTCATAACTAGCCTAATATTATAAACAAAGCATAAAGATATATCCTTTTAAAATATTTAATAGAGAGATCCCTCTCTGAATCTAAAAGGCTAGGTCCTAGGATTCCAAATTGGTTCTGATGTGCCCCCCTACAACATTTATTCTTGCCAATCTTTTAAATCACAGGGAGCCAATAGGGAGAAGAAGGGCACCCGTTGTATGCTCTAAGCATGATGTCCTAAGGTTTTAGTTCGGGAGACAATAACTTCTTCCAAATGTTCTTTGAAATGATGCATGTGGATGCACCCTTGTTAATGATACAACAGTGGATAGCGATGCTTTGGACTGACACCGATCTCTGGAAGGCGACCGACGAAGGAAGCCTGAGGGTGGCTTTATCTAAATCAAAATCCATTAGGCAAGAATCGATAGGGTTGATTGTGCCTAACGCGGAAACTAAGGCTTTCCTTTGCTTTTGGCAATATTGTAGGACTTCCAAAGCTGACATGGCAGTGGGAGATTGAGCTAGATCATCCACAATGCTATAATTATGGGCCACTTTGGAGTGGTTTCCTGCTTGCCTAGTGGGTCCCTTAGCCATCTTTGGTAAAGGTTCAATAGGAATTTTTTATATAGTCAATGGTAATTTTGGTGCACTCATGCTAGCCCTTGAAAAACTAGTGTCTGGTGGGGTGTCATAATTTTGATTCCATGTTTGAAAGAACAAATTTTCTCTAGTCACATAGATTTCGTGGATGTTGTTTCTGGAATTTTCGAGGGGTATTTTCTACTGTTGGGTACTAACTGACCCTTAGTGGGGGAAGGACTCCTGCATGACAGATGTCTACTATGAGGGTCCCCCTTGTCCTTAGTGTAATGGCCATACTTACCACAAATTTCACAAGAGTGGTTGGTCTAAAGACTCGCCCTCTTGTTCTGCCCTTGGGAGTTATTTGGCTCCTAGTTTTTATTTCGGTTGGAGTTGCCACCAGCCTAAGATCGCGGAGGGCATTGCTGGTTGTTGCCCCCTTGTCCAAGACCTTTTGTTTGTTTTTTAATTTTTTCCTTGCCACGTTATGAAGATAACTAGGATTCTTCTGGTCATATTACTGGTGTGGTTGTACCTGGGAAGGATGCAAAAATTTCACCAGTGCATTATTTTGGACTGGTTGGTTTTGTGATGGGGATTTGGAATATTAGGGTCCCTGTCCCTGGTTTGTGAGTGACTGCTGGGGGGGAGCTCTTCTGTTAGCATTTCTAGCTGCGTACTAGGTCCCCTGCGGAGAAGGGTATGGTCCTCATTTCTAATGATGGTACGACTGCACCCTATTGGTAACGTTATGCAAATGTGCACGATGAATCTGATGGTAGCCTGGTTGAGGGATGTTCTGGTTAGGATCATATGCGTAATCGGGGTGCGGATTACTGCTACCTAAGTGATTTTGGGTCAGTGACCCTATCAAGTTTCGGGTGCATCTTAATTAACCCTAATAGGGAAAATACCATGCTCACCTATAGATTGGAATTTGATTTTACATATAACGTTGTTGAGTATGAAGCACTTGTGTAAGGACTAAGAAAATAAATAATTCTAGAGGTTAAATATTTAAATGTTTTTGGTGACTTGAAAATAGTTATTAAACATGTAAGGAATGTTATTCACTATGTTTCTAGTCACTTAAAGCATTGTCAATCACTTGTTCAAGAATTAACCTCTCATGTTCTAGAATCAATATTAGTCTCATCCTAAGGTTACAAAATGCAGATGTTGATCTCTTAGAAAATGTTGCTTCTAGGCTCATACCTCCTTTGTACTTCAGCCTTGATTTCCTCTCAATTGAATCAATTTTGTTGCCATCCATTCATGATAATGTCTCTAACTTGAGATTTTTTTATGCTGACAATGAAATCATAATTTTCCTTACTTCATAGGGAATGTATGATGATTAGGTAATTGATGAATACTCTCACAATAGAGAATTGAATAAATCATCCAATGAAAGAAAAGTTGAAAACTCAATACCTAAGTCTATAGTCAAGTTGGAATATTTTTATGATTGCAAGGATATATTTAAGAGACTTACCAATTGCAAAACTAATAGTTCTTCCTTAAGATTTGAAATCATTAACCTTGGCTTAGAAGAAAATCCGTAAAATGTGAATTTAGGTCTAGGATTTTCTTGAGATAAAATACTTGGTTTATTCTTTTACTCAAAAGATATAAAGATTTACTTTCCTGGAACTATAATGATCTAAAGACTTGCGATAATTTGATCATTCAGTACACCATACCAATGCTACCCAATGAAAATCATGTTCAAATGAAATTGAGGAAAATACATCCCAATATTGAGCCTCAAATCAAAGTTGAATTGAAAAAATTGTTGGAATCCAAGATTATTTTTCTGGTTAGGATTTCAAATTGTGTATCAAATATGGTTCCAATGCAGAAAAAAATGGAGATATTAGAATTTTTATTGACTTCAAAAACCTTAAGAAGGCTTCTAAAAAATTTAATTTCCTATTGCCTCCCATGGAACAGTTCTTGCAATTTGTTGTTAGATATGAGTTGATGCCTTGACTTGATGGATATTATGGATATAATCAAATCCTCATTTATCCCAGTGAAATATTGAAAACCACTTTTAGGATTAAATGGGGAATATACACTTACCAAAATATGCAATTTGGTCTCATAAATGTTGGGGAAAAATTTCAAAGAGCAATGGATATTTTTTTCCAAGGGTTGATTAATAAAATTGTTTTTGTTTTATTGAGATATTACAATATTTCCTAAAAAAATCCTTTCTAGGTTTATCAGAGAAATTTTTTAGGATTTTTTGTTTCTAAGATAGGATAATAATAAGCCCCAATAGAGTAAAATCCATATCATAAATACCACTTCCATGCAACAAGAAATCCATACAATCATTCTTAAGACAAATTACTTTCGTGAGGCATTTCATCCCTGACTTTTCACACATAGTATTTCCTCTACAAAATATGATTAAAAATAATTCAGCTTTTAAATGGAGTATGCCAAAAAAACAATCCTTTGAATCTATAAAACAATCCATTTTATAATCTCCTTCCTTGTTCTCTCCAAACTATAATAAAGAATTTTTTTATATACTTTTTCCTCTAATACATCTTATGTAGTCTTTCTGACACATAAGAATGATCAAGATGCAAAGGCACCGATTGAATTTTTTAGGTCAGGATTACAAGGATTTGAATTAAATTTTACAAAAATTTTAAAAAAGGCCTATGTTGTATTAAAATTGATTAAACATTTTAGACCGTTCCTGATCAAAATGCACACTAAGGTAATTGTAGCTTATTCTATTGGTAGAATATCTTAGTTCAAAATGACCTTGATGAAAAGAGAGATCATTGGGTCTCTGCTTTGCAAGAATTTGTTTTGGAAATCAAGCCTACGAATATTTTTCGAGGCTGAGGCCTATGTAATTTTGTTACACAAGCTATAGATTCAAAATCAAAAAGTAGTTTAGAAGACTAGGTACTAGAAGGTCTACATCAGGTATGCATTAATCCTAACACTTCTAACTCTCAATATGCAAACTAAATATATTTTCTAACTCATGGAATAGCTCCTATTCATTTAGAATCTAATAAAAATTGTGCTTTGATTCTAAAATCAAATTAATATCAACTTATCAAAGGGGTTTTGTTTAGAAAAAAATTATGATTCCACGCTTTTAAGGTGTCTCGAAAAAATCTAAAGCTGGCAAGGTTTTGTAAGAACTACATGATGGTATAGTTGGTGGTCACTTTAGAGGTGACATAATAGCACATAAGATTCTCCCTGCATAATATTATTAGCCCACTTTTTTTTAAGGATGCTCATGCATACTTCCATAGATACAAGATCTTCCAGACTTTTGTTGGAAGAGACAAGTTGCATTACCTTTGCAGCCTGTAATCATTGATCAACCTTTTAAGAAATAGGGCCTCGATGTAATTAGTGAGATTGTTCCTAATTATTCTAAACAAAATAATTTTATTCTCACCACAACTAATTACTTTACCAAATGGGTGGAGGCCATACCTCTCAAAATTGTTACCGTTGAAAAAGTAATTTCTTTTATTGAACAATTTATAATAACTAGGTTTGGTCTCCCAAGCACATTAATATGTGATAATGCCAGTTAATTTTATGTTAATGCACTCACTGGATTTTTTTTCCAAAAGGGTTATAAATTAAAATATCCATATAATTATTACCTTCATGGTAATGTTTTAGCTAAATCTACCAATAAAAATCTATTAAGGATTATCAAAAGAACCATTTATGACAAACATAAAAGTTGGCACAAAGCTCTTGTATATGCATTATGGTTTGATATAATTACATACAAGCCATCTATAGGCACCTCCTCGTACTTCCTAGTATACGGGAAAGAAGAAATATTGCCTCCTAATATTTCCTTATCATCATTAGCCCTAGTTGTGTCCATACTAGAATAACCATGCTCAAGCCTACAACAATGCCTAGAGAAAATATTTAAGTTAGAAGAAACTAGAGAAAAGGATAAACAAACCAATAATAATGATGTTGGCAGAAAATTTTAAATGAATAATGACCCAAGGTTTTACCAAGGGTGCCAACAAATATTTCTGCATAGTCTAGCACTTCACCAACTTTTTCACTCCCTTGGACCAAAGGAGCATCTCACCTGAGGCAAGCGAGAACCATAGAAAGGTGGAAGGGAATATAGAATTATATGTTATGCAGTCTGCACATCCATCCATATATTCATTTGAAATAATCTAAATTACACATTTAACAGAGAATAACAATCATTACAAACAAATTTAAAAGGGGCAGTGAAATACATCAGCATTTGATCAAACTCCCATGTTCCTTCTATTTTTAAAGCTCAAAGCTCAATCACGAAAATATTCCCTCATTACAACTTGTGACACATTACAAACTGATGTGTAGATATTATATCTCAAACCAGTTATTAAACATGGATCATTACAAAACCATATCTCTATACAAGTAGTCTCTCTTTTATGGAGTTCAGATGTAAACTTTTCAATGGCTCTAAACCTTTTTAGGGTTTTCTAAACCTGTATCTCGCTCATTTTCATCTTATTTTATAGCCTACATTCACTTGATATAGTCTTCAATCCTTCACTCACTTGATCCATGGTTTTTCAAAACCTTGAGCCATTACCTTGGTTTCCTGTTGATTGTATCAAAATTAGCTCCAATGTTTTCAATGCATGCCCTTACTTTCTATTGTGAAAGTACCAAAAAAAAAAAAAAATTGCCGCTTTTATTTTCTAGTGCTCTAATTCCAGCGAATTTATCCAAAATTCCCTCCGCAACTTCTATTCCTTCAAAAACGAAGGACCCAACATCCTCTGACCACAATCCATTGACTTTCCCTCGAGTAAATGTGTTGTTGATGCTACATCTAAACTCTGGGTTGGCTGGCTTCCACTCTGATCAGTTGTGGTACATTAAAAAAAAATACCAAACTCTAGAACACTTAGAATATTTGACTCCTTAAATGTGGTGAATGTATAAACAAATGAGTTCCATGAGTCCATAAGTGTAGACACTTTGCTTGAAAATTCTTCAACTGCCTATGCACTGAGATCACTCGGTTGCGATTGGACAAGATCCTAGATATGTTGATCACCTATAGTGGACAACATGCTCAATATGATAAAAACAATTTGTGCCTCCAAGCATTGGTCACAAATAACTCATTTATTTTCCTACGCCTTGTCTTCCAACTAATTAATCTGAGCATTGAAGACATCGGCTTGATCCAAGAGTTGCTTCTCTACTTCCACGTTTAAAGTCATCATCACTTACTGGAATAGGTTATAGACATTCTTGCACAAGGGATCAATAATTTCAATCTTCTTTGCAAGAACGCCACTGTAATCGGAAATTTGACTGAACATTTGTTGTGACTCCTGCATAACTTTTGGAAAAATATCGCGGAAAGAGGTGGTGGTATTAATCTTGTTAGCGATCTGGTCTTTGTAGAGTGTTGAGGGATCTGATGAATATTTTGTTAGGGTAGTGATAGTTTCTTAGAGTTAAATATGCTTGGTGAAATTTTTTTTAGATGTCACTTCAACAAAAGTACAACACTCAGCAGGGAAGCAAGTGACGAGATATTCAGGTTGCTCTTCAGAAAAAGGAGAAAGTGTAGGCCACAATGACTACAATTGGAATGAAAATCACTCACCTGAGACTCCAACACATATTTATCAAGGCACAATTGTGTTTGTACTATAGCGAAACAATTGAGCAGATGTTGTTCATCACAAGTAACTTGAAGATCTATGCACTGAGTCTCGGTATGAACTATATGGTTCTCTAACTGAGAGATAGAAGCATGAATGAACTGGAACAATTGTAGCAAAGAGCATGTGCTAAGGTTGTCTTCTGAAATTATATATATTGGTGGAAGTTGTGATTGTATTTTTTTTCCACTAGAAACTGAGCACTCTGACTAAGCCTATGGTGAATATTATAGTTGTAGTGTACCCTTATGATTTTGCGCAATTCCATGAAGAACAGGGGCTAGAATAAAATAAATAATGTCATGTTGTTGGGTGGCAAGGGTGATCACCTAACGACATTGTTCTGGGTATTTCATGAAATCGAAAACTTTCTCAGTAGAGATGAGTGAAGTGATGGAAGAAGAGAGATGAGGTGAGGTAGCGATAGAAGGAAGAGTGGTTGATGGTGGTGGAATGGTAGCAATAGGAAAACTAGTATAAATAAAAAAGTGGGATCGATTTATATTTCTTTCATCTAATCATTGGTAATAGGTGAATCTGTCTAGTTAGATAAGGTCACTTCTGATGAATGAGGTGACTCATCGAAAGTTGTATGTGGGGATGGTGGTTGTTCTTCAATAATGGTAACAACAGGAATAGTGTATGGGGACTCAACATCAAGGTTAATGATGGTGGAAGCATGGGTATCACGAAGGGTTTGGCGAGATGATGGGGAAGAAAGGGTGGTAATGGGTGGAATGGTGGCTACGATAGTGGTTGGTGTAGTGGACACAAGAGAAAATTGATGCACATGAGTAGCTTGCTCAACTAAATAACCTACCTCAGTCCAAGTAGCATACACCGAGCTCACACACTCCTTAGATTTCTTAAGCAGGGGTTGGATATCTTCTAGCTTAACTCTAGAGTTCTTGTGTGAGGATGAAGGTGCATATTTTATAGGTCTCATTGTATCAAATTTATATAGTTTCTTCCCGTATTTTTTCCATGATAAGACGCCTGGATAAGTGATGAATTCATTATGGAAATCATTCTTGTTGATATAGAATGTCATCTTCCACATATAAAAATTTGTAGAATAGACATGCAGCAGCCAAAGATAAAAAAAAACTATGAGTTATACGAAACCATACCTGATGAGAGGATTATATGAGTAGAGGGAGCAGCACTCATGAATTGCTTATGGTCACCATATCCATTTTGTTGAACTAGTGGCCAAATGCAAGATCATTAAATTATATTTTGAAATTGTCTTTAGTGTTATGCCAAGGTAATTAAGCATATGAAATAGGTTCACCTTCAACAACTATGGAGAGGTCTCGACCTTCTGGAGCACACCATTTTGATATAGCAAGTGTAATAAGAAGAAATCCAAAAATAAAATATGTGGGCCAGGTATAAACATCATGGGTGCATCAAATATTTCAGTAAGAAGATATCTTGACCAATTTATCTGGTTCCCATGGACACAAGCCTTTGTAACTGATATAGCGTCCAACGAATATTCACCTCTGGTAATGTGGTGCATGAATTTAGTAGCGATAATGGTGGCAGCAACTTGAATCGACATATTGTTGATCAGACTCAAATTAATGACATGATATTATGGCACGTACCAAGGAATGTCATGATTTAACAGAAAAACTAACAATAAAGGGAAATATTATCAAGAATTTGGAAATGGATTTAAGAACTTACTCAGATATGACAGTAAGTAATGACATAATGACACTGACAAGACAATATACGATAAAATATTCCCAGCCAAAATGGGTTGTGGTCGGTCGCGAATGAAAAGACAACAAACTTGTGGACGAGAGTGAATACACAAACTACCAAACTGTCAAAATATGTATTGATACAAATATCCTAACTCTTACCTACTACTCTCTCGAAAAGAGGACACTTTATTTTGATGTTGAAGAAAAAAAATATAGCTTCAGGTGAGCGCCATTCATCCATCCAAAGAAAATCATACCATCTAATTGAGCAAGTCAAACAACACCAAAATATTTTATTTCCACAATATAAAAATGAAAAATACAATGCGTTTGAAGCTTACCAGGATGTTTGTGATACTTTATGTCATAGAGTAATACCTGTTCGCCCATATAGAATGATTTCTTCTTGATACGTCGATCATTCCAAGCCTTATGGCGCTCCTTCTCAACATTTTGATGAAAATAATAAAAAAATAAGGACTCATCAATTTGTAATAATTCCTGCACTCGCTCATGAATGGACTCATATTTATACATTCGAGTTGCATGAGAAATAAAAAGAATAGGAACAATGAACTCAACAGGAACACCAACTTGTTTCCCATAAACCAGTTCAAAAGGAGTGTACTTGTGCAACTGCTTGATTGTAGTTCAGTACTCCCATAAAGTAGAAGGAACTCATTCATCCCAATCATCTCTATTGGCAGAGAAAACCTTAGTAAGTCCCTTTTCTAAACTTTTTTTAAATCTTCGATAGTATCATTAGCTTTCAAATGATGAGGAGTGCTCTTATGGTGTTGTACCATGAAATTATGTAGCAAAGCCTGGATTATTTCATTGATGAAGTGGGAGACTCAGTCACTTGTAAGACTTCAAAGACTCCCAAACTTGATCATAATGTCTTCAAAAATAAACCAAGCGGTCGTATCATCAATGCAATCTTTAACAGGAACAACTTCCGCCCAATGAGTCCAATAATCTGTTGTGATAATGATATACTGAGCATGTGAATGACAAGGAGGAGGGTGAATAAGCCTAATAAAATAAAAAAACCCGTTTCTCAAAATCAGCAAGGGCTTGTACCAGATGCAAGGTAATTTCATCGCAACGTGATGGTCTACAAACCCATTTAAATGCATCTCAGTTTTTGGCATATTCTTAAGCATCCTTAAAGAGATTCTCAGCAAAGGACAACTTGAAGAAATTTTTGATCAATATCTTTCCCTCCAACATGACCTCCTACAACTCCAACATGACATTCCCATAATACACCTTCACATTCATGATCAAGAAAACAAAAACGCAAAATTTGTTCTAGTCCCATTATATATAGTTGTCCTGCAATAAGTTGATAATCTACTGCTCTAACCACCAAATTCTTCTTTTGCACAGTAGTATAATCAAGAGGGATTTTTCCTATAGCAAGAAAAGTGGCAATATCTTCTAAGTAATTAGGGATAGCTACAATATGAAACAAATGAACGTCAGATATGTTAGCCACCTATAAAAATTTTCATATCAAATGGTGGTAAATCATGTTTTAAGCCTTCAAGAAACAATTTTATTACCAAATTTTTGGTTCTTAAAGTCTTATGAAGATGACTTATCCTTGAGTTAATATTCACTGCTGTTTCCCTCTCAATTCTGAAAAATCTATTGTTTTCCTGAAGAAAAAGACTGCTAAAAACCCATTTTTCCCTTTTCATTTTACCCCTCTTTTCACTCATTATTAACCTTCATTTTTTTCCCCTTTTTCATCATAATATTCCTCTATTTTTCCTCATTCCCCTTCTTCCCTTCATAAAAACCCCTTTGATAAGGTTTAAAATTCCTTTTTTTTACCTTATCAGAAGCTTTAAAAATCCTTTGAAATCCTTGAAAAATCATAAAAAGCAACCTTTTTGTGCTAAGGCCTTAAGCCCTTTTGGCCCTAGCCCCCAAACCACTTCCCCACCATATAACCTGTGCCCAGGACCAAGAGTTAAATCCTGAGCACTAATCACAATCGGAGGTTTGTGATGGGCACATTTCTTTGTTTAAAGGAAAAAATCCCGATGTGATTGGCCCCTTTTTCTTTTTAAAAACCCTTGACTCCTCCGCTCTCCTCCACGTAACTAAAGCCCACAATCAGACACTAAAACATAGTAAAAACCTTTGCTGAACCTTTTCCTCCTTTATATTTCATAAAAATTCCAATTTCCCGATTTTTTCATTAAGTCCGATGGTTCATTGGTTGGGAAAACACCAACCATTGATATAAACCAATCAACGATCTTTGAGATCTCGCATCGGAATTTTCATTGGATGCGTTTGAATAGTTTATTGCTCTCCTCCGATTGGCAACCTTCCAATGTTTTCCCAGCCGTCGATCTGTTCCACCATACTCAAATCCAACGATCCTCATTGCTCTGTCCCAAAGCCAGCATACCTGCCTTCGGAATTCATAAGTATATATCCGTCATCGATCTGGTCCTCAGATAAACGGTCTTTGTTCAATCACATCGCTAAAATCATTTGTTCCATTCCTCTCCTCCTCCAATTTCAATATTGCGATTCAATATAGACCGTTGAATCCACAATAACCGACGCCTCAGATTAATCAAAACTCTGCCCAGCTCTCTGACATTGAAACCAACAATTCATTCCCGACTGTTGATCTCTCTAAGATTGACGGCTCCAATCTAATTGCATCGCAAATTTTCTTTACACCTTTCCTCTTTCCTCCACCGATTGGTGATCTAGCGATTGGATCTGGGCCATCCATTACATACATCTGATGGTCTAGATTGAAGCCCTCACCCTTTGTTATTTTCATAAACCCCGCTGTATAAATTTTTTGGTGAATACCAACTATTGATCTTTGCATATCAATGGCCCACAAAGACCCATTCTTCGCCTGACCCCTGCACCATATTCCGTTTCATAAACCCGAAGATTGAATCTAAGTTGTTGATCTGTTTCATCCAACGGTCACAATCTAACTTAAAACCTCTGAAGCAGTCTAAACCCATCCCCGCAAGATTTTCTTAATTTTTCTTTGTTTGTGTAGGTTTTAAAGGTTTTTCAAAAGTTTTAAAGGAAAATTGAAGGTCAGGGATGACGATCCCCCACGCCTTTATTCATGAAAGAGATCGTTCTGTAGGGTTTCCCATCATGGTTTATCAGTGCCTCATGAGGACTGACACCATTATAAAACCTCTGTAACTCCTGCACATCAACAAGACACAAAAAAAATTAATCAAGCAAAGAGTATCAATGTGAAAGGATCTAGTCACAACAGAGATGAAGAATTGAAGATTTTTTATGCAGTTTTGGAGGATTAAGGCCCACTTTCAGCAAATCAAAAGTCTAATCCTCTCAATTAAACACATTTTGAAGAACAGAAGACTGAAATTAGGCCTAATTAAGCCTAACACACATAATTAAAACAAATTAATAGTGTTTAAAGAAAAACAATAATATCTATCAGTCTGAGAAGCCTCCACTGCCACATCAGAGGCTAATTGAATCCTCTCACCTACCAAAAGCCACCTGCAGCCTCAAAGCATTCAAAAGAGGCATATTTATTACCAGAACATAAGATATTCACCTCGAGATAGCTGAACAGTTAATTCAACCAAAGGAACTTATTGTAAACTATCAACAGAGTTATTACATGGATAACAAAGAGCCTTAAAGTCAACAAAATCTTCCCAGCAAGCTTAATACTTAATGTAAACCAATTAATACAGAGGAAATATCAAAAAGTTTCTCCATTGAGCCCCTCAAAGGCCGAGAAGCATTAAACCATATTAATTGAACCTAAAAGATCTTTTATCCTATCCCATCTCCTCATTTCTTCTATAAATACTTCTGTAGAAGATGAGATAATGTTGGTCACTGCATATCTATTGCCTGTAAATAGTTTTCTAAAGTTGTTGTAAGCTCTGTATATAATTGAAGATACCTAAGTTGAGATGATAATTTTGAGGCTGTAGAGAAACACTGGACTTGAAGATTGTCACTGGTTTGAAGCATCAAATACAAGTTGATTTTTGGGATCCTGGTCTATGTCAACGGTGATGTTTTTCTTATTGTAAATTGTTATTTTATTTATGTTTCCATTTTGTCCATCTTCTCTGATAAATAACAACAATTATAGATTTAGGATTTACTATCAAAGGTACCCTGCTCTTACTAATAAGCTTTATCTACATGTTTTCTTCCAAAATTGTGTATTTAATAATGATTTAATATAGTCCAAGAAGTTAGGAATGCTGGCATTCCCTCGTCCTACTGTCTAAACTAAACATTGTTCTTAAATGTTATTTTTAGTTTCTACCAAGTAAAGTTGAACTAGGGAAGTCTATGGTGAGCCCTGTCCTCTAGTTTTATCTACAAAGGTTGTTTGAAAGTTTCCCTAAGAGTATGTTGAAATCAAGATAGGTTCAAATTCCTTACCTGATCTTAGACTATTCTTTGTTATCTTATGTGTTGTCTTGATAATTTTGCTAAGTAAAGTAGAGCTAGGGAAGTCTATGGTGAGCCCTGTCCTCTAGTTTCTTCTCCAACAGTTGCTTTGAAAAGTTTCCCTTAGAATATGCTGAAAGCATGATAGGTTCAAAATCCTTACTTGATCTTAAGCTATTATATTTGTGTTTTAAATGTTTTCTATTGAAATTGCATCAAAAACAGGCTAGTTTCAAAGTAATTACCTGATCTTAGATTACTTTTATGTCTTTCTTAAGTGTATGCCGAAAGTAGGATAGTTTCAAAGTACTTACTTGATCTTAGGCTGCTCTTTGTTCTTCATTTGTTTGTTTCCCCTTCTTATTGTTTCATTCCATTCCATAAAATAAACTTTAAAGAGATCCTTAGACATAGATGACTTGCCCCATGGACCACTCTTGAACCTCGTTATTTCAATTAAATCCTACTATGACTCCATAGCCCAATGTATTGAAGCTGCTTCTTTCCTATCTTGTTAACTGGATCAATTTTCACGTTCATTCACCTTCACCCTTCATTAAGACTTCCTTCACCTTCACATATCTTTGCCCAACCAAAAACAAACAAAACCTCGTTCCTCATAACTAGCCTAATATCACATTCAAAATCCTTAAATATAAATCAATCCTTGCACTTATAGAGAGATCCCTCTTTGGATTCAGGCGGGCTAGATCCTAGAATCCCAAAGTGATTCATATGTAGCCTTTGCAATTTGTATTTTCCAATCTTTCAAATTACAGAGAGCTAACATTCTGGCAACTCCACTGGGGACTGAGTCAAATTTCATCTTAGGTACCCTTAAGACTTCATAAAAACCCTTTGAGTACAAATAGCCCTCTTCAATTACTACCAACCAAATGGTAATCATGATAAAACTTGTTTGAGTCAGTGACAAACTAAGGAAACCTTAGGATTCTCATAAGCAACTTATCAAACCTTGAAGGATCAGCTAGCTTAGCCATAAGAGTATAATTTCTCTATCTCATCACCGTAGTTAAGTGTTGAAACAGATTTAGGACACTCTTAGAACCCATAGGACTGAAATAACTCAGAAAACCCAAAAATATTTCAGATTGGTATCCAAATAAACATGGTGGTGGACCATAAAACATTTTACCTCCAAAAGAGCTAAAAATTTCCACCTGGTGACTCCACAATCCAAAACAGACCTTAAGACTCCATTGGAAAACCCATTACTCTCATAACATCATACAAACTCAGTCAGAAGACTTTAATGATTAAATTTTTCTTGGTTTTAAATATCAGTTAGCCTCCTAAAGATTGTCATATTTGGTTAAACTTATCTTGTTAGTTGGGTCTGAAAAACACAGCATAGTGGCTCCTAGAAAGATTCATACTAGAGCTTACCCTGACCCAAACCCTCTTGAGATAGTTGATAACCCTGAAAGAATCCTTAGGAAGTCTCCTGAGGTTAAATCTTCAACTGTTTTCAGATCACCCCTTAGGGCTAATTTTGTTCTTGAAAACCTTGCAGCTCTACAACAATCATAAGTTGACTTAAGAAATCCATTTAGAACTAGGTCACTTGAGGATTTAGACTAGTTAGCTTCAGAGCCTTCACTTTCATCCCAAGATAGAAGTGAACATCCTGGTAGCAGAGAAACTACTCCACCTGATTTACATTTCATTCATAATTTAGGTGTCTCTCATCCAAGATCAGCTCAACAGTCTATTGTTGGTCCATCCACCTCTGTTCTTCATACATCCACTTTTCAAACCACTTCATTTCAGCGCATTTTCCCTCTTGTCAACCCACCACTTGTAAACCCGCCACTTTTTTCACAACCTCCTATCATGGCAACATGGTATGCTCCCCTAGTCCTTCCTTTACCTTTAGTCAATCTCCCACAGGACTATCAGTCCAAGATACCATTGTATGATGCCAGTGATGCTACTACTGCTTCAAAACATGTGGATAAGATGAATGACTACTTTGACAAAAATGAGATCGATGATGAAACTGTCAAACTTAGATTATTTGCCCAGAGTTTAGGGGGAGAAGTAAGAAAATGGTTCAAAGGCTTAACCCCTCACAGTATTAATGATCTCCAAGCCTTCCATCAGTTATTCTTAAACAAATTGGAAGTAAGAAAAAACCCTCTCCAAATACTTTCTGATTACAATAATCTCCAAAGAAACACTAGGGAAAGTGTACAAGCTTATTGCACTAGGTTCAACAGTGTTTATAATTCCCTTCCCCCAGACTAAAAACCTCCACAAGGCTCAACTTTAAACAAGTTTCCTGAAGGATTTGATCTTGAAATGGCCTATCAACTGAGAGAGAGAGATCCTTTGACTCTTGAAGATATGCAAAAAGGAGTTGTTACTGTGGAAGTTAATTTAATGGAGAAAAGAGCAAGAATGAAGAATGAGAGGAGAGTGTCCTTTAGAGAGAAATCTACACCTTCCACATCTCACTCAAATATGGAAAGAATGATGGAGGAGATGATGAAAAAGATGAGCATACTTGAGAGAGCACAAGCTAGTCAAAACCAAACATCTCCTCAAAACAGAAATCAAAACCAAAATCATAATTTTAGGAGAAACCAACCTCAGAATAGACCAAGGGAGGATGAGCAATAGATCACTCCTCCTTTTCATCAAAACTATGTAAGTGAGGTTGAAGAAACGATAGAACCAACAAAGGAAGATGACATCAACATGCTGGGAGTAGACAATGATGATTTTGAAGTTCATTACAATAGAAAGCAAGGTCTATACACACCCCATGATGATAAAAGAGCTGAGGATGAAAATTATTATCAAGAAATGGAAAATGTCATCATAGAGACTAAAAAAGAGTATGACCTTAGGAGCAAAAGAAATCAGGAAACTCCCAAGACTAAGACCTCTGAAAATTCTGTAAAAAACAACCCTGTGAATAAACCCAAGACTACAAAACAGAAAGATAAAGCAGTGGCTGGAAATTATGATAAAAAAAAAAGAGAAAAGCACTCAAAACAATGAAAAACACAGTGCAGACCTTAGCAGCGTTAGCACCTCAGCTAGTGCTCCTATTAAAACAATTTTAACAAATGTAAATAGAGGAAATCAATAAACTGATCTTGCTAATAAAATGGTGGTTAACAAAGTTGAAACAAACATTGTAAGAACTCAGCTACCTTTTAGTTTGGAGCAGGAAATTGCCAAGATAAAGATATCTATTCCCCTTACTGAATTAGCCACCCAAAATGTGTACAGATCCCAAATTTTCAAGGCTTTTAACATATAAGAGAATAACGATATTGTCAATATTAATGATGACCACCCAAAACTCATATTTGGTCCTAAGATTGAGGGTAGATATCAAGAAGGACCGGTTCCTCATTTTTATGTAAGTTTACAGATTCATGACAAGATTTTGCACAACGCTATGCATGATTCAAGGGCCTCTCACAATTTAATGCCCAAAGCTGTAATGGAGAGCCTAGGCCTTGAAATCACTAGACCATACAAAGATCTTTACTCCTTTGACACAAGCAGAGTGAAATGTTTAGGATTAATCAAAGACCTTTGTGTTAACTTAGCACAAATCCCAACCAAATGTTTAGTAATGGATATTTTTGTGGCTGATGTACCCCCAAAGTATGGTATGCTATTATCAAGATCTTGGGGAGCTAAGTTACAAGGAACAATGCAGATGGACATGACATATGCAACCATCCTTGTTTTTAATCAAAAAAGAAGACTTTACAGGGAATATCATATGCAAAACTCTCCCCTTTATTATGTAAATACAAGCCTTGACTCATTTATCCTTTTCAATGATGAAAAATTCAGTGAACAAGTGACCTTAACTGAAATAATGGAAAATAGAGAGGAGGAGGAAGACAAGAAAGAAGTGTCACAACAGTTTGCTAAACCAGAAAACTACAGCAAACAAAACACAGGTCTAGAGCTACAAATCATTCATCCATCACTTTTAAACCTTGAGAATCAAGAAAGCAGTCCTCAACACAATGAAAAACCTAAGGAATTAAAACAAAATAAAAAAAAATTTGATCTTCAAGAACAATCCAAAAGCTCTCTAGATGAAGAGGATAGTAACCAAACTAGTGAATCTGAAACTAGTCCTCTTTGGAGTATGCACTTTGATGGATATTGTACCAAGAGTGATGCAGGTGTGGGAGTGTGGCTTCACAATACAATAAAAAATCACACTAAAGGGAATTCCTGCAAATTAAACTTTTAGTGCACCATTAACATAGCTGAGCATGAAGCCCTTCTTTTAGGCCTACATTTATTGAAAAAGTTAGGGACCAAAAGAATAAAAGTTCATGGTGATTCTGAACTAATAATTAGGCAAGTGAATGGGGAATATACTACAAAACATCCCAGACTTAGAGCCTATCTAATAATTAGGCAAGTGAATGGGGAATATACTGCAAAACATCCCAGACTTAGAGCCTATCGAAACGATGTCATGAATTTATTGAAAACATTCGAGGAATTTAAACTAATTTTTGTCCTAAGAAACCAGAATATCCAAGCTAATGGTTTAGCTTTTGCTGCTAGGATGTTCCTAACTCCTTATGAAGCCAAACAATGTAAAACTTAAATAAAATTTAGACCATCCATTACTGATAATGAAAAATATTGGCAAGTGTTTGATGGAGATAAACAAATCTAAGACTTCCTACAGTCCACAAATGAATTTGAGCTACTCAGTTCAGATTCAGATTATGAATCAGATTTTCCTGAGGAAGAAAATCCACTTTATGAAGAAGAAAACTCTCCAAAGATGGCTGATGTAAATATGTTGTCTAACAAACTTGAAAACACAACATAAATTGTTGCAGAGTTAGAAAAAGAAGACTTAGAAACTCTGCAGTCTAGCAATCAAAGTTTGGCAAAGGGACTGGTCCCTTTAGAAGAGTTGTTTGATTTCAATGATGTTGCCAAGAAACCAAAGCTAGAGCCTATCCAAACTGAAGTAGAAGAGTTTAATATAGGCAGTGAACTAAAACCGAAGATGATCAAACTGTCTAAGACTTTACCATCTCACATCAAACTAAAATACATAGAGCTGTTTAAAGAATTTTCTGATGTTTTGTGTAGTTATGAGGATCTAAAATCCTATGACACTGAAATAATTCAGCACAAGATACCTCTCAAGGAAAACCAAAAGCCATTTAAACAAAAACTGCGCAAAATAAACCCTATTCAGTTACCTTTGGTTGAGAAGGAAATCAAGAAAATTTATGAAGCTAGTATTATTGTTCCTATTAGATATTCAGAATGGGTGTCTAATTTAGTGTCAGTTAGGAAGAAAACATGAGAGATTAGGCTTTGTATTGACTTTAGAGACTTAAACAAAGCTTCACTGAAGGACAACTACCCTTTACCCAAAATGGATCATATTTTACAAAGGGTAGTTGGTTCTAAAAGAATTTCTTTGCTTGATGGCTTCTCAGGATACAATCAGATATTAGTACATCCTGATGATCAACTAAAGAAAACTTTTACTACACCTTGGGGCACTTTCATGTATGTGAAAATACCCTTTGGTTTAATGAATGCTAGTGCTAATTTTCAGAGAGCCATGGACATTGCATTCTCAGAAGAATTAGGCTACTTCATCATTATTTACCTTGATGATATCACTATTTTTCCAAAAACAGATGAAGAACACCTAAAACACTTAAGAATAGCCTTCGAGAAATGCAGGAAATTTGGGATATCTTTAAATCCAAAGAAAACATTGTTTGGTCTCCAAGAAGGTAAACTTCTTGGGCACATCATATCAGAAGAGGGGATAAATATAGACCCAAAAAGGATCGAGGCTATATTGCAAATCACTCATCCTAGAAACGAACTTCAGTCCTTCATTGGAAAGATTAATTTCTTGAGAAGGTTCATACCCAACTTGGTTGAACTCCTTAGAAACATTACAAACATGTTGAAAAGGGAACAAGGAGTTAAATGGACCTTGGAAGCAATGAAATCTTTTTAACTGGTAAAACAAGCATTAAACAAAACACCAGTTCTTATAAGTCCTAATTTTTCAAAATATTTTTACATTTTTTCATTTGCATCAGAACATACAATAGTTGTTGTCCTATTACAAAAAAATCCATAGGGACAAGAGCAGCCCATTTCATTCTTTAGCAAGGCATTGAGAGATGCACCTCTGAAGTATAACATTATGGAAAAACAAGCATTTGCCTTAGTCAAAGCCTTAAAAGACTTCAAAGTTTACATTTTGCACTCCCACATCATTTCCTTTTTCCCAAATTCAGTTGTGAAAGACATCCTAACACAGGACCCAGATGGTAAGAGAGGTAAGTGGATAGCTATGATACTTGAATATGATTTAGAGATCAAGCCCACTAAACTCATTAAAGGCCAAGGACTAGCTAGATTAATGGCTAAATCAAATTTTGAAGTTCTTGATATAAATATGATAAATGCTTTACATGATCAAGAGGAATTATCAACTCTGTAATGTCCCAAATTTTATGGGACATTAATTTTTGCTAAAAGAATGAATAAAATGGGTAGGGTACCCATTCCTTGCATCATTAGAGAATAAAAATCCTCCAAATATAAAAGAGGATCATATTAGAGCTGGATTTCACACCTCCATGTGTGAAAGGAGGTTTTTGCAAACATGCTTGGCCAAGGTTGACCAAGTCAAACTGCGTTGGCATGAGTTGGAAATCATTATGTGGGACAACGTAGGAGGGAAGTTTCTAGAGAGATGGAAACCCTAATTCGAAATAGGGTCCATGGAGGGAAGGCTCATTGTTTAAAAGAGGAGTAAGGCAGCCATTGTGCACATCTTTGATCATTTTTACATTGGAGTCTTAGAGACTTGTTGCTGCCTCTTGCTGTTCAGCAGAGCTACAGTGCCTTTAGGCACGAGGGAGTCGTGTTGATGATTTCATCTCCTTCTTAAGTAGCTCATGAAGGATTGCACTCCATCTCCCATATTTAGGCATTCGGGCCATTAGCTTCAACCATCTACATCAGCGCAGTTTCTGCAGCAGATATTGTGCAGTGTTGCTGGGAAGGTTTCCACACACCATCCGGAGCTTGATTTCCAGTGGGGAGAGGTTCTATTCATTGGAGGATCAGCAATGGTGGTTCTTGAGCATATCCCACCATCTCAGGCCAACCAAATTCCATTATTAGCAGCGCAGTCCCTTCAATAGAAAGCGTTTTCAAAGAGGAGATTTACTGTGAGGGATTGACAGTCACTTGGAGGAGAAGTCTTGGGTGAAAGGATCAACCTTTCACTTCATATTTCTATTGGAGGAGGATTCTACATTTGTTGCAGCCATTTCATCCTTATCCATTTATTTCCAGTTCTTGAGTAGCTGCTACCCAGCTACTCCATCTTTTCTGCAAAATCCCATTTTTGTATAAATTTCAGCCAATCCTTTTAGAGGATTGATTTATTTTATTTTTAGGGGTTGAGATCATGCTCCCCCTTATTTATTTGAGCTCACATTTCTATATCATTGTAATTTCATTATTTATGCAGCAGTTCCCCTCTATAACTGCGCAGTCATGGCCTAGGGCTTTCTTTTGTGCAGCTATGTTTCTCATGTTTTCTCATACTGATTTCTTGAGGCTTGTTATGCATACTTGAGTGATCATTTCCTCAAGGAGTTGTATATCTTATTGCTGCTATGATCTAATATGATGGCCATTGAGTTCTCCAGCATTTTATGTGTTCATGGATTCACTGCTATTTTCCATTAGATGTATTTTCTTATTGCTATAGCTCTATCTTGAGACATTCTCAATAGAGTAGCTTTTCCTAATAGGAAATTTCACATAGCTATAGACAGAGTCTTTGAAGGGCCAGGTAGCCTCTGGATCTCACCCTGTCTTTAGAGGTGACATATCCAACAAATGCCCCCACAGTCTATCTCTAGAATAAACTTGTGATATTTCTGAAAAAGGGACATTACAAACTCCCATTGTTGAAGACCATTTTATGAATTCCTCTTGGTATGCTGATATTATATATGTTTTTCTTAATTTGAATACACCTCCTGGTTTATCAAAAACAAAGGCAAGGTTTTTAAAGTTAAAAGTTGTAAACTACTACATTATAGATAAATGTCTTTATTGGAAAAATTCAAGTGGGTTATTTCTTAAATGTTTTCTTGAGAATGATGCAGAGAAGGTTAAGCACGAGTTCCATGAAGGAGAATTTGGAGGCCACCTCTACTCGAATACTACAGCCAAAAAAATCCTTAGAGCTAGTTACTATTGGCCCACCCTCTTTCTAGATGTACATAAAATGATAATTTCCTGTCATAAATGCCAACTCTTTGAAGGCAAAATAAAATTGCTTCCATTACCTTTGCATCCAATCACTGTTGAATCTCCTTTTCAACAGTGGGGTTTAGACTTCATAGGATAAATCCATCCACCCTCATCTTCCCAACATAGATGGATTCTCACTACAACAAACTACTTTACCAAATGGATAGAAGCCATCCCTTCTAGACAAGCCAATGACTCTGTCATCATAAAATTCATTGAGACTCACATCCTCTCTAGATTTTTCTATCCTAGGAAGAACATCACTGATAATGCAGCTGCATTTGGATCCAAGAAGATGGTTGAATTCTATAACAAATATCAGATAACATTGGGTCATTCTACTGCTTATTACCCTCAAGGTAATGGGCTGGAAGAATCCTCAAACAAGAGTTTGGTAAACATAATCAAGAAATTGTTGGAGGACAACAAGAAGTCTTGGCACACAAAGCTAGTACATGCACTATGGGCTGATAGATTAACACTTAAGAAATCTATTGGAATGTCACCCTCCCAGCTTGTATATGGAATAGATGCAATTTTCCAACCAGCCTAGGTGTGCCAGTTATGAAGTTGATCCAAGAAGTGCAGTCTGAAGATAATGACATGATCAGAAGGATTAATCAGACTATACATCTTCAACAAACTATGGAGGAGGTCTACAACAGAGCATTACAAAAGCAAGAGAGCATCAAGAAGCTTTTTGATAGGAGGACAAAAGCTAGCAATTTCAGCATTGGTGACAAAGTATTAAAGTGGGACTCAAGGAGAGAAGACAAGGGCAAGCATGGGAATTTGATAACGTATGGCTTGATCCTTATCTCATTCATTCTATTGCTGGTAGAAATGCTTATTTCTTGCAGGAATTGAATGGAGCTAAACTGTTTGGGGGTCCTGTCAATGACAGGATGCTCAAACATTATTTCTCTTAATCCTATCATTTTTGGACGCCTTTTTATCTTTTTCTCATTATAAATATTTCATCCATCATGGCATTCAAAGTTATAAAATGAAAAAATACAAAACAATAGAAAGAAAAAAGAGGGCAGATTGTAAAAATGAGAAAGGTACAGCCCCATACCAAAAAAGAGAAACAAAATATGAAAGTGTGCAAGCTCAAATGCCACTCCTAAAGAAACAAAATCCTAGTTAGTCATCCAGCCTAATCATGACTAATTAGTTTTAAATTTACTGCTACTAGGTTAGTGAAATCGATTTTCCAAACAACTTAATCTTGGCTTATCAGTTAGGTATATTAGGATAGAAAATTAAGGTTCAAACAAGCTCAAAATCTGAACCTATGAGTTTCAAAAAGAAGAATGCCTCTAATATGTTTAAATCATGAGTCAAAGACAGAAGTAAATTGGTTCTAATATGCCCAAAACTTGAACCAGGAAAGAATGTAAAACAACTCAAACAAAAGTAAAAAACAGAGCTGAAGAAAAGAGAAGGATGTGCTTAAAACTTTCAAATCTTAAGCCTTCACCATTTTGATTTAATTTTCTGCAAATAATAATCTATGTGTAGCTTTTTTTTATGCCATAGATCAGCAGCAAGTTAGACTGTTCAATCCTGACTTGTATGCTTTTAAATTTATTGTTTCAGAATTTAGAGAATAAAAATCCATTAGACAGTCTAATCCTAACAGATAGTAGATTAGATAGAGAAGCTTATGAACTCAACTGTTTAATCTGAGTTCATGGAGAAATAAGAAGTAGAATTAGATTAGTTTTATGTTTTCAAAAATAATAAAATGTTTGTACAAGAGTTTTCCAATCCAAATGCACTCTTAAAGAAGAAAAGATGTTAGATCAGTAGGATTGGGTAGGCAGAAAGCTTGTTTTGACAAAAGTTCCATTGTTTTTCATGGCTGCTAACATTATCAGGACTGAAGAAGATCATCCAAGTGAATAAATTTGTAGCTTAGTGGATCAGGCATTGATCAGCCCCTAGAGAATGCAAGTCTGAAGTTCTTGACACCTTCAAGAAGGTGCCATCCCCGTGTGGAGCCATTGTTAGCCACCTATAAAATTTGTCATATCAAATGGTGGCTAAATCATGTTTTAAGCCTTCAAGAAACAATTTTATTACCAAATTGTTGGTTCTTAAAGTCTTATGAAGATGACTTATCCTTGAGTTAATCTTCACTACTGTTTCCCTCTCAATTCTAAAAAATCTGTTGTTTTCTTGAAGAAAAAGACTGCTAAAAACCCATTTTTCCCTTTTCATTTTACTCCTCTTTTCACTCATTATTAACCTTCATTTTTTTCCCCTTTTTCCTCATAATATTCCTCTAATTTTCACCATTCCCATTCTTCCCTTCATAAAAATCCCTTTGATAAGGATTAAAATTGATTTTTTTACCTTATTGGAAGCTTTCAAAATCCTTTGAAATCCTTGAAAAATCATAGAAAGCAGTCTTTTTGTGCTAAGGCCTTAGGCCCTTTTGGCCCTAGCCCCCAAACCACTTCCCCACCATATAACATGCACCTAGGACCAAGAGTTAAGTCTCGAGCACTAATCGCAATTGGAGGTTTGCGATGGGCACGTTTCTTTGTTTAAAGGAAAAAATCCCGATGCGATTGGCCCCTTTTTCTTTTTAAAAACCCCCGACTCCTCCAATCTCCTCCACGTAACCCAGAGCCCACAATCGAGTGCTAAAACATAATAAAAACCTTTACTAAACCTTTTCCTCCTTTATATTTCATAAAAAATCCAATTTCCTGACTTTTTCATTAAGTCCGATGGTTCATTGGTTGGGCGAACACCAACCGTTGATCTAAACCAATCAATGATCTTCGGGATCTCACATCGGAGTTTTTCATTGGATGTGTTTCAACGGTTTATTGCTCTCCTCCGATTGGAAACCTTCCGATGGTTTCCCAACCGTCGATCTGTTCCACCATACTCAGATTCGACGATCCCCGTTGCTCTGTCCCAAAGCCAGCATACCCACCTTCGGCATTCATAAGTAAATCTCCACCGTCGATCTAGTCCTCAGGTCAACGGTATTTGTTTAATCGCATCAGTGAAATCATTTGTGCCATTCCTCTCCTCCTTCAATTTCAGTATTGCGATTCAATTTGGACAGTTGAATCCACAAGAACTAACAACCCAGATTAATCAAAACTCCGCCCAGCTCTACGACATTGAAACCAACAGTTCATTCCTGACTGTTGATCTCTCTAAGATCGACAGCTCCAATCTAATTGCATCGAAAATTTTCTTTACACCTTTCCTCTCTCCTCCATTAATTGGCGATCTAGCGATTGGATCTGGGTCGTCCATTACATACATCTGATGATCCAAATTGAAGCCCTCACACTTTGTTATTTTCATAAACCCCGTTGTATAAATTTTTTGGTGAATACCAGCCGTTGATCTCTGCAGATCAACGGCCCAAAAAGACCCATTCTCCGCCTGACCCCTGCGCCATATTCCGTTTCATAAACCCAAGATTGAATCTGAGCCGTTTATCTGTTTCATCCAAAGGTCACAATCTAACCTAAAACCTCTAAAGCAGTTTGAACCCATCCCCGCAGGATTTTCTTAATTTTTCTTTGTTTGTGCAGGTTTTAAAGGTTTTTCAAAAGTTTTAAAGGAAAATTGAAGGCCGGGGATGACAATCCCCCACGCCTTTATTCATGAAAGAGATCATTCTGCAGGGTTTCCCATCAAGGTTTATTAGTGCCTCATGGGCACTGACACCATTATGAAACCTCTATAATTCCTACACATCAACAAGACACAACAAAAATTAATCAAGCAAAGAGTATCAGTGTGAAAGGATCTAGTCACATTAGAGATGAAGAATTGAATATTGTTTATGCAGTTTTGGAGGATTAAGGCCCACTTTCAGCAAATCAAAAGTCTAATCCTCTCAATTAAACACATTTTGAAGAATAGAAGACGAAAATTAGGCCTAATTAAGCCTAACACAAAATTAAAACAAATTAACAGTGTTTAGAGAAAAACAATAATATCTATCAGTTCGAGAAGCCTCCACTGCCACATCAGAGGCTAATTGAATCCTCTCAGCTACCAAAATCCACTTGCAGCCTCAAAGAATTCAAAAGAGGCATAGTTATTACCAGAATAGAAGTATTCACCTCGAGACAGCTGAACAGTTAATTCAACCAAAGGAACTTATTGTAAACTGTCAGTAGAGTTATTACAAGGATAACAAAGAGCCTTAAAGTCAACAAAATCTTCCTAGCAAGCTTAGTACTTAATGTAAACCAATTAATACAGAGGAAATATCAGAAAGTTTCTCCATTGAGCCCCTCAAAGGCTGAGAAGCATTAAACTATATTAGTTGAACCTAGAAGATCTTTTATCCTATTCCATCTCCTCATTTCTTCTATAAATACTTCTGTAGAAGATGAGATAATGTTGGTCACTGCATATCTATTGCCTATAAATAGTTTTCTGAAGTTGTTGTAAGCTTTGTTTGTAATTGAAGATACCTAAGTTGAGATGATAAGTTTGAGGCTATAGAGAAACACTGGACTTGAAGATTGTAACTGGTTTGAAGCATCAAATACAAGCTGATTTTTGGGATCCTGGTCTATGTCAACGGTGATGTTTTTCTTATTGTAAATTGTTATTTTATTTATGTTTCCATTTTTTCCATCTTCTTTGATAGAGAACAGTAATTATAGAGTTAGGATTTACTGTCAAAGGAACCCTGCTCTTACTGATAAGCTTTATCTACATGTTTTCTTCCAAAATTGTGTATCTAAGAATTATTTAATATAGTCCAAGCAGTTAGGAATGCTGGCATTCCCTCGTCCTATTGTCTAAACTAAAAATTGTTCTTAAATTTTATTTTCAGTTTCTTCCAAGTAAAGTTGAACTAGGGAAGTCTATGGTGAGCCCTATCCTCTAGCTTTATCTACAAAGGTATTCTGAAAGTTTCCCTAAGAGTATGTTGAAAGCAGGATAGGTTCAAAGTCCTTACCTGATCTTAGAATATTCTTTGTTATCTTATGTGTTGTCTTGATAAGTTTGCTAAGTAAAGCAGAGCTAGGGAAGTCTATGGTGAGCCCTATCCTCTAGTTTCTTCTCCAACAGTTGCTTTGAAAAGTTTCCCTTAGAATATGCTGAAAGAATGATAGGTTCAAAGTCCTTACTTGATCGTAAGCTATTCTTTTTGTGTTTTAAATTTTTTCTATTGAAAGTGCATCAAAAGCAGGCTAGTTTCAAAGTTCTTACCCGATCTTAGATTACTTTTATGTCTTTCTTAAGTGTATGCTGAAATCGGGATAGTTTCAAAGTACTTACTTGATCTTAGGTTGCTCTTTGTTCTTCATTTTTTTGTTTCCCCTTCTTATTGTTTCATTCCATTCCATAAAATCAACTTTAAAGAGATCCTTAGACATAGATGACTTGCCCCATGGAACACTCTTGAACCTTGTTGTTTCAATTAAATCATACTATGACTCCATAGCCCAATGGATTGAAGTTGCTTCTTGCCTATCTTGTTAACTGAATAAATTTTCACTTTCATTCACCTTCACCATTCATTTAGACTTCCTTCACCTTCACATATCTTTGCCCACCCAAAAACAAACAAAACCTCGTTCCTCATAACTAGCCTAATATCACATTCAAAAGCCTTAAAGATAAATCAATCTTTGCACTTATAGAGAGATCCCTCTATGGATTCAGGAGGGCTAGATCCTAGAATCCCAAAGTGGTTCATATGTAGCCTTTGTAGTTTGTATTTTCCAATCTTGCAAATTACAGAGAGCTAACAAGATAATTGATCATCAATTGAACTATCCCCCCGATTATCCTAACTCTAACCTGGACAAATGTTTTGGACACACATTTAATCTTCCCAACTTGAAAATCACCTCAAAAGTAAATTCTTGAAATAACAATAACCACCGACAAATCCTCCCTTAGAGTATAAGCTTATTGACTAAATATTTCATTTTTGAGTGGTCTGTGAAGAAATTGAATGGAACTCCCAACAAATAATGTCATAATTTTTGGAGAGAATATACCATATCTAAAGCCTGTTTTTTTTGTAGCAATGTATTTTTTCTCCATTGTGGAAAGGTTTATTCTTGCAAAATAAATAGGGTGATCAAAATTTCGTTCACTTGGTTGCATTAATATAGCTTATATATCGTAAGGAAATTCTAGATGCATCAACATGGACATGGAATTTCTTATTCCATTCAAGGTGGACTAGGATAGGCGCACTTGCAAGTTTCTCCTTCAAAGTATCGAATGCAGCATCATATTTAGTAGACCACACAAAGTGTTCAGATTTCTTAAGAAGCTTCTCAAGCAGTGTTGTGATTAAAGTATAATTTCTTATAAATATGTGATAATAACCAGTGTGTCTTGTTATCACCAAATTGAGTCCTGTTGGGTTGCTTCAATGGCCAACTTGGAGTAACTCTTTCAAACCACTTGCAACTGGAAATTAGCCTCTCCAGTCTGAGAGGGCTCTCTCAATTTATCTAATGATTTTCTTAATTAGATCTTAAATCATATGGCTAACTCTATGAGTATCTTAATTTATTTGATTGCATGTGAAAAATGAGATAGATTTCACTACCATTGGGCTCATGGAGTCAGTAAGAAGGAATTCAGTGAAAAATGAATCTACTTGTGGAAGCAGAGGCTTTTACTATTTCAATGGAAGGAAAATACTAACACACATAAATATTCAGTAGCTCAATGTTAAAAGGAAGTCAGAGCATGTATGACATGAATTTTGAGTAATTCAACCTCAATATAGTGTAATTAAGATAAAGAGAGACATAAAACATAAGCTCATTGAAACAGTCCAAGAATCTCAGGTGAAGCAGAAACAAAGTCTATATATATTACTGATATCAAAAATTACAATAGTAGCAGTGTCAAGTCACCATCTCCCAACCCTTTCTAACTATAAAACTATCCCATTTATAGAGTGAGTACTCATACAAAGGATATGCCACCTTTCTATATTTGAATTTCCACCTTAGATACCTATTTCAAACATGATTCCATCACATGGAGACTTCCTAGGGATATTTTTGTTTTACAGAGTTTAAATACAAAAAGGACTCTTCTTTCTTTAATAGTTCAACAAATCAATTTCATAACCCTTATCAATTACAACCAACTAATTTTTTAAGTGTACTAGAGTTCTGATGTGTTATTATGCCACGTGGATGCTGAGATGGACCTTCTCCAAGTCAAATTTTTACAATTTTTTCACAAATCTGGTTAGCTAAAATTCTAAAAAATAGGCTTCAAAGATAAGTTTATAATTTCCAAACCTTGATGGATTTGTATAAATTGAGAGATTTTTTTGTAGATGGACCTGTGCTGAAGAAAAACCTATTTCATATTTCCAAAATAATTTTTCATTGGGTCTGAAATCAAACTTGAAGTTGACTGCTAAAACAATCATGTACAAAAATTTTCGTAGCATAGTTTTAGTAGCAACTTTTAAAGGTAGACCAGGATAGGTGCACTTGCAATTTTCTGCTTAAAAGTATCAAATGCAGCATCATATTCATTAGACCACACAAAGTGTTCAGATTTCTTAAGAAGCTTCTCAAGCGGTGTTGTGATTAAAGTATAATTTCTTATAAATATGCAATAATAACTAGTGCGTCCCAAAGTGGAAGATAACTATCGAACATAAGTTTGTGGAAACATTTTCAGTATTACTGCAACCTTGGGAGGGTCCACACATACTCCTTCTTTGTAGACGATATGCCCCAATAATGTTTCAAAAGGCATAGAAAAAATAATTTTCTTCAATTTCAAATATATTTGAAGTTGTCGGCGCTTATCAAACATAAATATCAGCAAGCAGGGATGATTCTTGAGCAGGATATAAATGGTCCAATCATCCATATAAAATTCAACAAAACTTATGTATATATTCACAGAAGGAAGAAATAACAATGTGCGAGAAAACAACAGGGGAATTCTTGTGACCTAAAGGGCATAACATTACAAGAATAGGACCCCCATTTGGTAGTGAATTTGGTCTTCTTATTATCCTCGTCTACAATAAAGACTTAGTGATAGCCCGAGAAACCATCCATAAAAGATTAAGCTTCATTTCCCCAAAATTATCCAAGACTTCATCGCTAAAAGGAGTTGGAAATGGGTCATGTACACAAGCATTATTGATTTTTTGGTAAACTGCACACACTTGAATTTCCTCTGAATCCTTCTTATCCTAGATGAAAATGGGCCTTATCCATTTAGATTCATCAACCAAAAATATAAGACCAACAACTAGCATTTTTTCAATTTCCTTCTTCACTTTCTCCTTGACTCACGGATTCAGTCTGTAGGGCATATTTTTAATTGGGTTTGCATCTGGCTTTAGTTCTATTTTCATTTCTCCCAAATCTCATTTAATTCCCTTTTATTCTGATACATAACAGGGAAATAAATCCTCATATTATTTAACCACATAAAAAATTTCTCGAGTGTTTTGATCATCCCAATATTCCCCAATTGAAGCAAGCTTTGGTTTTTCTTTTGTCCCGATATTCATATTCTTCAAATTAAGAGGTTGTAGATGTGGAGAATCATGTATATGTTCCTTTTTTATTTTTCACTCCCCTTCAAACTCTTTAAAGGAAAAATGTCTTAGCTCCTCTAGATCATCATCTAGATATTTATTAACTTTACTGCAAACAACAAATTCATGGAACCCTGATTAATATTGGCGTGAAAATTTTCCATACATGTTTCATTATTCCAAACTGTTCCCACCTGAAAATAATACTCATCTAATAGCTTGAAGGGCTTGTGCTATCCTTTCATCAGCATCAAAAAAAGAAAAGTATCTGCAGAATTGGGTAGATAGAACATCCCAATCTGTTGTTTGGTGTTTCAACTCCTCCTGCAAATACCAATCTTGTGGAATATTTCCCAAATAATGAATCAATATATGCAGCTACATTTCAACTATTAAGCCATTAGCCTACCATACAAAATAGTAATGCTCGAAGTTCTCTTCCAGGAAAGTACAACCATCATAAGTTGGGATTTTACATAAAATCTCATTCGGAGGAAGAAACCAATATAGAAAGACACATTTAATTGTACTCCAATATTGAAGTTGATCCTAATGGGATTCCCACCATCTTGTGAGAGTCGCTTGCAAAGTAACCCTCATTAAAGGAAAATGTTTACTGTCTTCTATGCTATAATCAACTTCTTTAATAAAATTTACAACATAATTAGTACCATTGAAGATTGGATTATTGGGTACCTTAGTACCAATCCATTGAACACATGAAACATCAATACAATGTTGAGAATTAATTTTGTGAACTCATTGTTTCCAATCTTCCATCGCAACGTCGGAGCCAACTTCGGTACTTTGAATACTCCACCAACTGATAGATCCAGTTTCTGTGGGGTCAATATAATATTCTTGCCTCCTAGCAGCTAGTGGATATAAGTGGCCCAGTAAATTAGGTGACTCAAAATCATCCACCGACTCAGTAAATCTCGAGACCTGATAAGGATCAAGAGGATTTATGACTTGCATGCCATATACTTCAAAAGTCATCATTTCCTACTTCAAATTAATGACTACGTAGTTTTTAAAAGAACAGACTATGCCCAATAAAGCTAGATATGGATCTTTATCCCCGATAATGCCAATAACTTCAAATATGCATATGTTTTAACACTGATAATGTCAACTTCAACATATTCTACTCTGCGAATAGGAAGTATATAGTATTGATTTTCCATTCACAAGTGAATAGGGGAAAAGACCAACTTTGGTTTTCAGAGGGCTTCCAAGGTTTTTCTTGGCATAATATTGACATTTGAGAGCAAATCCAACATGGAGTCCTTAATTTGAAAACCTACAATCTGAGCATCTATCCAAAACTCCCTTCTATTTCGCTTCTTGTTCCGCTATACTCGCTTGGAATTTCACTCAGTTAAATTCACGGAAATTGGTTCTTCAGAAAACACATCATCCTTAACAATATCCTTTAACCTTTTCTGCAATTGACCAACAAGTTGTTCATCATTCATAGTTTGTAGGAATAGCTTAAACCAATCCATTATTGGTTGGAAATGTTCTGTAAAATGTTTCTCATTACGTACCTTTACATGCTCCTATTTGTCACTACGAGGTCCTTGCGAATAAATCAATTGACAGAAAAGTTCAATTGTGTCCCTATAGTTATCCTTTTGCTTATTTGGATCATAATACTTTTTGGAGATGTAGGTCCTATGACATATGGCTGATCAAGAGTTCCAACATCAACTCCAGTCTTCTTTCCTCCTCTTGTAACAACATTGATATTGAGTTGCATTGTAGGACTAGGATATTGAGGCTCTGCAGAAACTAAATTAGCTCCTTTAGCTCGGTTTCGCTACTCCCACAGAGAAATAAGTTAAGGAAAATATTCAGTTGCATGATTATTCACATGAAAGTATGAACACCAAGATATTCATGGCATATGGCATTCGCTCATGACATGGCCTTCCTTATCATAATTATAACACCTAATCATGCCTCTCTCGCCCATCCTTCCTCCCCTAGAAGTTCCCCCTCCTTGTCCTCAAGGAGTCTCATTGATACAGAAGGATGAATGGTCAAGGTGGTCAGGTAAAGTATCCAAGGACTGAAATTGCTCCGTATTATGGTTGGGAAATCCACAAAAATCACAAAAATATTTATTTGTAACATTGCAATACTTCTACAGAATTGGACATAGGTGAGGTAAATGACCAAAACTTTGACAGATCTCATAATAATAATTCCTAGAAATGCCTTGGGAATTTGGAAATGACTGAAATTGTGTATGGCCCTGAAAAGGAATAACAGATGAAATTTGTGTAAATATGGGGGATTACGATGGAGGAGGTCTCATAGGGGCACTAGATTATCCTGGTCCCCTCAGTCCTGAGAATTTTGTGACATGATTTCCTTCAACCTGGCAGTCAGTACACCAAATATGAGGTCTCGTTGGCCTTAAAGGCACAAGTTATTTTAATATGTCTATCAAGGTAGCAATTTTATTCTAAAGGCCCACAATAGCAGGATCTATTGAAGAACCATCGGTTCTAAAATATTTTGGATAGCTAGCCATAGCTTCAATCTGCATTGCTTGTTCCAAAGCATCTTGAAGTGTATCAATATTTTTTTGAGACAAAGGAATGTGAGTCATTGGTAACAGGGCTTTAATGAATCTTTGGTGATGTGGATCAATGGGATAAAAAAATTTTTTGATAACATCTATAAAACATTGCATACACTTCCAAGCCTATTCTCCCTCCCACTAGTGAATATCCAACAATTCTACCAATCCGTGCTGATTTGATTGAGGTAACTGAAATTCCTAAACAAACCCTTGTTTTACTATATCCTATCAACGTTGGGGTTAGCATCGATCCATTTGATAAACCATTACATTTCTCTATCCCACAACGTAGTTTTAAATTCAATAATCTTAGATGTATCATAGGTCTGACGAGCTCTCCAGATAGCTTCGCATAAATACCAGTGTTGTTCAACATCTTCACCCCCCCCCTTCCTGAGAATTCTAGGTATATGGAAAGTGAGCCAATTGCGACTCCATTCATAGTTGATTGTCTTGAGGAAACAAGTATAAATCCTTCTGAACCCGGTTAAGAAAAAATCAGCTAAACTTTGTTGACCAATACCACCAAAACTACTTTTACCCTTATATTTATTATGCAATAGTTGAACTTTAACAAGCTTATGTACCTTAGAAAAGAAAATATTGGGACTTTGATATGGCACCAGGGGAAGGTTAGGAAGAGGAGGAGTAATTTTGATGTGCTACGAGGTTCTAGATTCTAGTACTGAACCATCCTCAAAGAAAATCTGCATCATCACAAAGTGTTGATCATCATCTATTGGTGTATGCTCATCTCGTAACATAGTCAGTTGGACAGTTGGCTCAGGCGTCTGAAATCCTTCTGATTCCACATGCATTAGAGTAACTGCTTCTAAACCCTCCACTTCACTCCCACTAGCAGCTCCTATTTTTCAAGAAAAATAGCATTCTTCCTTGTTTCCTTTCTGCAACTCCGGAGTCTCAATTTTTGTATTCTATGCCGACGAACTTTTGAAAATGTCACCTACATGCTGCAATTCCCTTCTTCTAACCCTAACCTCTCGCAATTTCCTTTCTCACCACTCGTCAACTATTCTTTGTAATATTCCCAATTAGCTATAGCTAATTGGAAATATTAATTTTGATCAATTTTTCCTTCCATAGTTAAAATATAAATAAAAGTGACCATGTGAAAGGGGACTTGCATGGATTGCGTGAACATGGCCGACGTAGTTGAGTTGGCAACGTGGGATATGGTGGGGCCTAGGGTTGAGAAATGCCATCGTTATAAAAAGGAGGAGAGCCTCCTCATTTCATCATTCGAGTTTATGCATTTGAAGCTGGTCGTTACAACTTTGAGCATGCTGGTTGTTTAGCCTATCTGCGGCACTGTTTAGTGCGTTGAGTGTCTCCGTTCGGAGATCTCACCCTCAGCCCCGAGAGACTTCGAGTGCTCGCTCGAGTGAGGCATTCCCATCAGCATTTCGCAGAAGGATCGAGTTGTGGCATTTGTGGAGGAGCAACGCGTCTATTGACTGCGTAGCCCTGAGAGGGAGGACGCAATCCATATTGGGGAAGCTCCGGTGTGGTATTCTTTTGAGGATCTTGGTCAGGAGATTGAGCATAGGGATAGCCCGCGTCTATTGGGGAATTTTGGTTGAACGGGAGATCATATTTTTGAGAATCCCAGTCAGTTACGGTGTGACCCTTGGGAGGATAGCACAGATCCTCAAGGGAGGTATTTTCGGGCAGCCACACTGCCGTTTTCTAGTAGCTAGAATGTAGGTCAGAAACACAACCATTCCAGCAGCGTTCAGAGAATATTTCTTAACTTGCCTTGTGTAAGTTTAGGTTCCATCACTCTGATCACCTATTGTACTCTCTTATATTTCTCGGTATAATAAAATGGATTAGCGTTCTCTTTGCATTTCTTGAGTATCTATTACATGCTCTATATACACGCTATTATATGCTTGCATTACTGTTATTTTTCTCCCCTAGCATTCTAGTTTCTATAACACTTGATGTGTTTTAAGTTCCAGATAGCCTCCAGATCTCACCCTCTTTTCAGAGGTGAAATATCTGGTAAACGCCCTCCCAGTCCATCTCTGGTTGGAGTTTTCTTATGTTTTAGGGATATCCCTGAAAAGGGATATTACAGCAGTATCAAAGCATAGATATGGCTCAGCCTGTGGAGCTATTTTTCTATGACACCGGGAGGAAAATCCTACATCTGCCACAGAGGTAGGAAGTACAAAGATATTGAGCGTAGGTTGGAGAACACCTACGGGGAGTGGGATTGCGTTCGAGTAGTGGATGCAGAACAGGAGGAGCCTGTGGTATACGTAGAGCAGGGAGAGCCGATGGCAAATGATAGTGATGCAAAACAGTTTGGGGAAGCACTCCTCATATCAGTGCAGGATCTGGCGAGGTAGATAGAGGTGATGGGTCAGAGATTCACTACTGTGGAGGCTAGACAGCGTGAAACCTCAAGGGGTTTCCAGGTTGGTGAGGGGTCAGGCACATCCCACCATTTGTAGGAGCAGGTTGCCACTCTGCACCAGGCTTCACATGCCCCCATTTGTTCCACTATGCCCACTTTTTTCAGAACAGACACTGGGGTAGAAGCACAACAGGATCCAAAGCATGGCCACATACGTGATTATTTTGCTGAGTATTAGGCATATGGGCAGGACTTCAGGAATGCCCTTTTATTCAAATACTTTGTTCAGCTCAAGCGGGACAGCATACCCTGCGACCATCAAAGAGGGAACCGACATTATCATGATGGAGACACCTAGCATACAGCGAGCCGATTCCATTTGCTTATGTTTGATGGTTCATCAAACAGTTTGGCAATGTCTTGGGTGGAGAAGCTGGATATATGTTTATATCTCAATCAGATGGCAGAGACGGAGGCCATCAAGGTGGCCATGCTACATTTGGATGGTGAGGCTTAGGACTGTTGGTTCCATGGGATGGTTACACTAGGGCATTCCACCGTGACCACCTATGCCGAGTTCACTTGGAGGTTGATAGAGAGATTTTAGTGGAGGGATTTGGAGGAGCATTTTGTTGAGCTGACGAGGATCAAACAGACCAGGAGTCCGAATACATATATCTCAGATTTCCTGAGACTTTCAGTGATGGTACCAGATCTGTCTACCGCACAGATGATCTACATGTTCATAGATGGGCTAGCAGAGCCACTCCAGGGATTGGTCAGATCCACTAGATCGACCACACTCCACGACGTAATTGGCAGGACACGGGATTTGCAGGATTCCTTACCCAGGACTGGGATGCCTTACCCCCAGGGACAGGCTTTCCATCCTAAAGGGAATCAAGGTAGGGGACAATTGGATGATGATGTCTGGAGGGAGTTTAAGAAGAAGAGGTTGTGTTTCACCTTTCAGGAACCGTGGGCACCAGGACACAGATGTGTTGCTGGCAAAGCACATTTTATCGAGGTCTTCTCCAAGGGAAATGGGGAATAAGACGAGTATGATGACGTGGGGGAAGGGGGAAGCCATAGAGTGTAGGATCATCTTGTAGAAATTTGAATAATTTGCTGAATTATTCACCGAGATTATCCTGATTACACACTATTTGAGCTTCATGCATAATACATAACCACTTCTACAATTGATCATCAATATGCGGAAATAGAAACAGTCGCATGCGCACATAAACACTGTGCAATCCTCATTGGCAATCTCCATCAATGTGTGTGCAAATCTCATGCACAGGTATAGTCACAACTGATAGTCACACTCACCTGCCCACACTCTAACCTTTGGTCTCATGGGCTTGTCCATGCATTGGAGTTAAGCTGATGTGTTCTTTAGTTGATTTTATGAGTTAATAATTAGTGAATTAATTATTAATTAATTCAAACCACTCATCACTAGTGTATTTATCGGTTAGACTAAATACAACTAGTTCAACTAAGTTAAACCGAACACAACTCCACCAACTGTCTCATCAACTCCACCAAACTCTGCCACATGAGTTCTAACTAAATTCAACCATGCAATAGCTCAACTAACCCTTAGGAAAAGCGTATTTCCTTCTGTCAGCTGCATGTGCCACATCCAAGCATCAAACTGAAGTGCTCCAAGAGGATAAGATAATGTTTATAGTCTAAATATTATTAAGGGTTAATAATATTTGACTGTTCTATTTTTAGCCCGGGAGTCTAAAAATAGAAACCGCCCAATGTCTAAAAATAGAGGTCCATCTATTTTTACCAACTCGACCAATCATCCATAAATAGCATCCTGCAACTCATAGACCATGATCCATATGTCTAAAAATAGACATAGTCTAAAAATAGACTTTGCGCCAAAAATGGCCTGCGGGCCCACTTAGTGAAGGTGACTTCATTTATCTAAGCTCCATCATCTTGTTGCATTTTCAACACTCCCTCTCAACAAGATATGGATTATCTGCAACCCTATCCTGCCTCTGTGGAATTCGAACTTGCTCCTGGTGAGCGCCTTCGTCAAGATGTCAGCATCCTGATCCTCCGTGGGAACCTATGAAAGTAACATGATTCTCCGCTGAACACAATCTCTGATATGATGGTACCTGATGTCGATGTGTTTGGATCTATCATGAAATACTGGATTAGCGAGAGTTTAATGCAGCTCGTTATCACAATAAATCACGGTAGACTCCAAGTGCGACGAAACAGCGACAGGGATCTTCCTCATCCATATGGCTTCCAATGCAGCCAAGCTTGATGCCATATACTCAGCCTCTGCTGAACTAAGTGCCACGGATCTCTGCTTCCTGCTGTACCAAGAAACTGCTGTCGAAACGATACTAAAGATCCCTCCATATGTGCTCTTTCTGTCCGTTGGGCTCCCTTCCCAATCTGCATCCGTGAAGCCACAAAGCTTCACCTCATCCTCCTGACTGTACCACAAACCATATCCAGATGTGCCTCTAAGATAACGCAATACATGCTTGCCTTCCTTCCAGAGGAGCTTGGTAGGCTTAACCATAGCTAGCGAAAGATGGTTAATAGCATAACACTGGTTAACGGCATAACATATATCGGGCCTAGAATTGACCCAGGATATGTAGCTCATAAGCAACCCCACCCATTGTCGATAAACAGTGGCATCCACTACCTTTGTCGATGTAGCATCCTCTTTCCTCCAACCACCAGGAAGAGGAGTGTCGATAGGCTTGCAGCCATGCATGTTGAACTTCTCTAGTATCTCCCGGGCATACTTGCCTTGAGGCACAAATAATCCATCACTGCGTTGCCAAATTTCCAATCCCAGGAAATAATGAAGGAGGCCCAATTCCTTCATCTCAAACTCCTCTGCAAGATCAACCTTGCATGAGTGTATCAATAGTTCATCACCCATCAAAGTCAAATCATCTACATAAAGTACAATGATCACCAACTTACCCTCCACCACAATCTGGTATAGTTTCGGATCCGCCTCACTCTTGGAGAATCCAAGTCCGGTGAAATAACTGTCTATCTGTGTGTACCAAGCACGAGGTGCTTGTTTCAACCCATACAACGCTCTCTTGAGCCTGCACACATGCGACTCGCTGTTGAAGATCTCGAAACCTTCGGGCTTCTCTATGTACACCTCCTCCTCAATGACTTCATTGAGGAACAGCGGTCCACATCCATCGATGAATGTGCCACCCCATCTGCCTTGAGAGCTAAGGATCATCGGTATGGAAGAGTATCTTACGGCAGTGCAAAAGTCTCCTCATAATCGATCCCCTCTATACGAGAAGCCTCGGGAAACAAATCTTGCCTTGTACTTCTCCACACTCCCTGTTTGGTCAATTTAGTGTGTCCTAAATTGCTGCATTTAATTTGTCAATCCGGGATTCGTAAGCTGATGAAGTGCGGCACACTATATGTGCAAGATAACCTTTTTCTTAACTTTTTGTCGTTTTTGGTTTTCTAAGGTGAGATGGAAATTCTAAAATGAAAACAAGTATGGTTATGTTTGTTCAAGGAAATAATATCCTCTATAATGATTTACCAACTTGAAACTAAAAAAAAAAGAATTTGAAACATACAATGACAAAACTTGAAAGAAAATGAAAATGTGCTGCTGAAATGAAAAGGTGTTGCTAGTCTAATAAATCAAAATAGTGAACTAGTGAGCATGAAACCAAACTATTCTTGCTACTGTCTAAACACAAAAGAAACTATGCTGAAAGAAATCCAAAAGTTGCAATAAAGTAAATCTAAATCAAATTACATCAACTTGTCTTCTGATCCCTCATCATTAGTCCAGCTATGATTTTCGGGAGTAACCATAAACAACTTGAGTAACTGATATCTAACTTGCAGAAAGTAAACTAATATCAAACCACACATTCATAATTCAATCCCTCACCATCAGTCCAGCTGTGGCTTTCGGAGGTAATTGAAGATGTCATGCACAATTTAATATTTCTAACTTGCAGAAAGGAAACTAATATCAAACTACACATCCATAATTCAATCCCTCACCATCAGTCCAGCTGTGGCTTTCGGAGGCAACTGAAGATGTTATGAGCGATTTAATATATCTAACTTGCAGAAAGGAAACTAATATCAAACTACACATCCATAATTCAATCCCTCACCATCAGTCCAGCTGTGGCTTTCGGAGGCAACTGAAGATGTTATGAGCAATTTAATATATCTAAATCTAACTACTGAAACAAATGAGCAAAACTAAATCAAACAAAGTAGTACTGAAATTAAACAGAAACTAAGAAAAGAAAATTAGCAGCAGAACAATGTTAATTCCATGTCATTAGTCAAAAAGTTATGCAAATGCCCAGACTGCCTATCTATAACCTGAAACAAGAACACTGATCAGTAATTAATAACATAAAACATGAAAGACAGAAGTGAAATGGAAAGCATGAAAGTTTATAAACAGAAATGAAGCATATATATACCATGAAAGATGCAATGTATAAACATGTGAATGGATTATGGCACAATGAGCTTTAAAGAAATAAAATAAGAACTATACAATAATGCACAGAACCTTGGCGAGTGCAGGGGCCCTCTACACCAGCCTTGGCAACAATATTCAAGTACGAATTACGTTTGGAAACAGAGTCTTCTTATATTAAAATGCAGTCATAATAGTAAGGTGGTATTACGGCACAAAGGCAGCGTAATTACATTACAGAGCAGACTAAATAAAAACTAACAGAGACTAATCTAATATGCGTATACAAACGCGTTATTTATAACAAAAGAAATATAACTGATTCCTAAAGTTTATGCTGATGAAGAACACGTAGACCGTTACATCCACAGATCTAGGATCATGGCCGTATTGAAGAGTAAATCTATGAGGAGTGGATGTTTGAATTCGGCTATGGAGTCGTGTACAGATGTTGATTTGTCCTCCGCAACTCAGAAACGGCCATATGAACCTTCACGTGACATGAAACAGAGTCCTGTCACCGTGGGACTCTACGGTTGACTTCCATTTGGACATCTTTGATCGTAGCCTCCTTTGATGAATTTGCTCGAGCCAATAGGACACGATCCATGTCCACATCATTCCTGACTTGCCCATGTGGCTCGTTTTTCCTGTAGACACCTGTAACATAGAGTTTCACAAAATGGCTGCGGAAAGTTACAGCAGCTGCGGAAAGTGGCAAGATTCTGCAGCTAGATGAACAAAATCTAAATCAAACAGCAGACACAAAAATATAGTTAAAAACCATGTTATATGCTCTTTTGCAATTAATATACAATGATATTGACAACTTGGGAGGTTCAGGTGGATGAAAAAGGTATAGAAAAGTGTATGGAAAAGATGCAGATTTGAGACTCAACACTCTCGTCAGCCGCCTGCTTCACTTTGTAGATCCATCTCGAACCCACCACTGATTTCCCCTCCGGCCTTGGGACAATCTCCCATGCACTGTTTCTGACAATTGAATCAGACTCTTCCACCATGGCATCTACCCATGCGGGGTCCTCCACAGCTTCCTCGAAAGAGGATGGCTCTGTCACGACACATTTTCTCACAAGAGCCATGTATCCAGCGTACCAGTCCGGTGACTGTCTCTGTCTGCGCTGTGCTGTAGGTGGTCCTACAACCTTCTCTGCATCTTGAGCCAGTCGCTCAGCTTCTGTAGTGTGCTTGCGCCCTCTGATGGTTGGCGCTGCATGAGTGGTCTCTTCCACTCCATGAACTTGCTCTTGTGGCTAATCCACATCCTGAAGCTCATCCTTAGGAACTAATAGCTCCTCGTCTACATGCAAATGTGGCTCCCTCTCAAGCGAACATTGCATGGCTTTCTCCTCCTGAAATTTGATATCCCGTCGCACAACAGTCTTGTGACTGTCTGGAAAATACACACGATAGTTGTGGGGCGTATCAGTGTACCCCACAAATATCCCAACCTCTGCAGTCAGATCTAGCTTCTTCCTGGTGTCCTTCGTCACATGCATGTAGACAGGTGAGCCAAAAATCCTCAAATGGGAAATATCAGGCCTCTTACCAGAAAACGCCTCCTCTGGTGTACTCATGCCAAGTATCTTGTGAGGACAACGGTTCTGCACATATATTGCAGTATTTCATGCCTCCGCCCACAAGTGAAGGGGTAGGCCCTGATCATGCAACATCGCCCGTGCAGCACCCATGATCGTTCTGTTCTTCCGCTCAGCAACCCCGTTCTGCTGTGGGTTATGGGGTGCGATGAGCTCTCTCCGAATCCCTTACACTTGCTTTATAAGTCCTTGAATTCGCGAGAGATGAATTCACCACCAGTGTCACTCCTAAGAGCCTTCACCTGCTTCCTCGATTCTTTCTCAACCAGTGCCTTGAACTCACAGAAATTTTAGTATGTCTCGCTCTTCTTCTGCATGAAGAAGATCCAGCACTTCCGAGAAAAATCATCAACAAATATCACATAGTACCTGTGCTTTGCTGTCGAAGCTACTGAGAAAGGTCCACACACGTTTATGTGAATTATCTTAAGCGCGACTATCCCTTCTCGTGAGTGGCTTTCACAAATTTTCCCAAGGTACACCCCTTGCACTGATCTGATTGCGCAAGAGTGCCCTTAGGAAGCCCAGTAGAAATTTGCTGCAGTATCTTCAAAGCTCCATGGTGAAGGTGGCCCAATCTCCGGTGCCACAGCTCGCCATCATCTCGCCTCACCACTCCTTCCGCCTTGCATTCCATTGCTGCACAGCCATCTACTTGCAACTGATAAAGGTTCTTGACTCGAACCCCTATCTTCCGGGTTTCTCCAGTTGTATTATTGTGCAGGAAATTCTTTCCTTCGCTGAAGACAACATCGTTCCCCTTGTCTTCTAACATCGCCATAGAGATCAGATTCTTCTTCAATCCTGGAACAGGCATCACATCCTTCAATACGAAGGGTTTACCAGACTCCCTCTTAAAGGAAATGGTATCGATACCGGTTGCACTGTATCTACCATCATCGCCCATCTCGATGTGCACTCCAAGATCTTTCTCATCTAGATCTGAAAACAGATCTCGATCTCCAGTCATGTGAAAAGACGCACCACTGTCAATAAACCACACTAAACCCATCATACTTGAAATCAGCGCCATTCTAGAAAATCCCGACTCAGCTGAGGAAAATCCTGAACCCACTGAGATCCAACGACTTATTTTTCTTCTTCTGTGGATAATTAGTGGCGTAATGTTCGCGTTGGTGACAGTGAAATCACTTCACCTTGGACATGTCCTACTTCTTGCGTTTCACACCGGATTGAGAAGCATGCTTCTTTCTCTTCCCCTTCTTTGCTTTGGTAGCCAAAGGAAAATTTTCTTCATCTGATTTCTTTGATGAAGATCCGTCCCTGGTACTTCGCCTTATCTCCTCTTGCACAAGATCAGACCAAAGTCGCTCCCATCTTGGAAATTTCTCCCTACCATTGACAGAGTCCTGATAGGAATTCCAACTCTTTAGAAGCCCAAGGAGAGCCAAGCTCACCAATTCCTCATCATCGACAGTCACCCCCACACTTCCCAGCTCATCCCTGCATTGGATGAACTTCGTGAGGTACTTCGGCATACTGTCGCATTTCTCCATCTTTATGTGTCTGAGTTTATCCTTGAGTGCCAACTTCCTCTAGTCGCTTTTTCTTTGGAATAAATCTGTCACCACTTTCCACATCAAGTATGGAGAAGCTTTTCCATGCATGCTGGATACAATGTGATCCTTCACGCCCTCCAACAGAATCCTTCGACATTTTGCCATCTTCTTTTTCCAAGCCTCAACTTGAGCAGCATCAGTAGGCTTTGGAACCTCAGCTTCTATGAACTCCTTCAGCCCGTTATCATCTAATACCACCTCCATTCTTTTCTTCCATGCAACTTAATTCAAACTGCCCTCAAGGGCATATTCCAGTCGCAATCCATTGAAAGACATTTCAACTCTGGCACCAAGAAAACTGCTGCAAATTTGAATTCCACCAGCTCAAAACTCAACTGCTTCCGATCTGTGAGAAAAAAGTATTTCTAGCATAGAGATCAAATATAGGGGCATTTACTGGATATATCACCTTTCAGAGAAAGGATGGATCCAGAGGCTACCTGGCCCGCTTATAGACTCTGTCTACCGAAATAAATTGTAATCACTCTAATAGATCCGATGATCAATTTCGCTCTGATACCATGTAGAAATTTGAATAATTTGTTGAATTATTCACCGAGATTATCCTGATTACACACTATTTGAGCTTCATGCATAATACATAACCTCTTCTACAATTGATCATCAATATGCGGAAATAGAAACAGTCGCATGCGCACATAAACACAATAGTCAAGCACACATAAACACAGTATGTAATGGGGAAATATAATAGCTGAAAACCCCAAACTATATATATATTATAATGATAGAGAACATGTAACAATAATAGTACAATACTCCTCACAAGTACTCAGTACTATCTCCAAAAGTTACACACAAAACTAGCTCAAATTTGAACAAGTCACAGGTTCAAATCTCCTCCACAAGTCTGCCTACCTCTACTGCGCAATCCAAGATGTGAATGAATGAGATCCAAGTTCGAATCCCCTATCTTGTACTGTGAAATCCTCATTGGCAATCTCCATCAATGTGTGTGCAAATCTCATGCACAGGTATAGTCACAACTGATAGTCACACTCACCCTTTCACCCACCTCTAACACTGGTCTCCACTGAACTGTCCATGCATTGCAGTTAACTGATGTGTTCTTTAGTTGATTTATGAGTTAATAATTAGTGAATTAATTAATAATTAATTCACACCACTCATCACTAGTGTATTTATCAGTTATACTAAATACAACTAGTTCAACTAAGTTAAACCGAACACAACTCCACCAACTGTCTCATCAACTCCACCAAACTCTGCCACATGAGTTCTAACTGAAGTCAACCATGCAATAGCTCAACTAACCCTTAGGAAAAGCGTATTTCCTTCTGTCAGCTGCATGTGCCACATCCAAGCATCAAGCTGAAGTGCTCCAAGAGGATAAGATAATGTTTATAGTCTAAATATTATTAAGGGTTAATAATATTTGACTGTTCTATTTTTAGCCCGACAGTCTAAAAATAGAAACCGCCCAATGTCTAAAAATAGAGGTCCATCTGTTTTTACCAACTCAACCAATCATCCATAAATAGCATCCTGCAACTCATAGACCATGATCCATATGTCTAAAAATAGACTTTGCGCCAAAAATAGCCTGCGGGCCCACTTAGTGAAGGCGACTTCATTTCACTAAGCTCCATCATCTTGTTGCATTTCAACACATCTGCCAACTCCACCACCAGGAGCAGGAGGTGTAGCCTTTTCACCTACTAGAGGGACCCTTTCATCATTATGAGGATTTCCCACATATCTGACGCTACACGTCTGAGGTACAGTGCGGGGGTAGCAGGTATCAGTACTGGTGGACAGTGGGGCCACCCACAACTTCATCAATGCACAGATGGTAGAGCGAAGAGGCATACAGATAGAGAGCTTCAATGAGTTTTCAGTGTTGGTTCCGGCATATCAAACTTTGTAGTGTACCAGTTATGTCCCAGCGCTAGCAGTGACGATGGGCACTTACACAGTGACTGGCCACTTTTTCATGGTTAACATACCGGATACCAATGTGGTATTAGGAGTACAGTGGTTGATCACTCTGGGGAGGGTCACCACAAATCGGGAGGCCTTGGATATGGAGTGGGATGACAAGAAGATTGGGAAGCACTAGAAGATACGGGGCATGCACACTTATCCACCTCAGACAGTTTCAGCTCATCAGATGGAGGCAGACGTCCGGAAGGGAGAAATGGAGTGGGTAGTGGAGCTGCGTGCATCAGAGCCAGAGACTACCGGGCAGATAGTTCGTCCAGGGGTACAAACCATCCTTGATAGGTATGCCACGGTGTTTGGGGAGTTACCACCAAGGAAGCCACCGGATCGGAAGATCATACAGCATCCATCACTACAGTTCCTTGAGTTCAAGCAACATTTTGCTGGGGGAGACTGTAATATTCCCAATTAGCTATAGCTAATTGGAAATATTAATTTTGATCAATTTTTCCTTCCATAGTTAAAATATAAATAAAAGTGACCATGTGAAAGGGGACCCACATGGACTGCTTGAGCATGGCCAGCACAGTTGAGTTGGCAACGTAGGCCAAATGGAGGCAACGTAGGATATGGTGGGGCCTAGGGTTGAGAAAGGCCATCGTTATAAAAAGGAGGAGAGCCTCCTCATTTCATCATTAAAGTTTATGCATTTGAAGCTAGTCGTTACGACTTTAAGAACGCTGGCTGTTTAGCCTGTCTGTAACACTGTTTAGTGCATTGAGTGTCTCCATTCGGAGATCTCACCCTCAGCCCTAGGAGACTTTGAGTGCTCGCTCGGGTGAGGAATTCCCATTATCATTTCGCAGAAGGATTGAGTTGCGGTATTTGTGGAGCAGCGCGTCTATTGACTGCGCAGTCCTGAGAGGGAGGATGCAATCCATATTGGGGAAGCTCCGGTGTGGTATTCTTTGGAGGATCTTGGTCAGGAGATTGAGTGCAGGGACAACCCACGTCTATTGGGGACTTTTGGTTGAACGCGAGATCATATTTTTGAGGATCCCAGTCAGTTACAACGTGAACCTTGGGAGGATAGCACAGATCCTCAAGGGAGGTATTTTTGGGCAGCCACGCAGCTGTTTTCCAGCAGCTAGAATGCAGATAAGAAACACAGCCATTCCAACATCGTTCTAAGAATATTTCTTAACTTGCCTTGTGCAAGTTTAGGTGCCATCACTCTGATCACCTATTTTACTCTCTTATATTTATCAGTATAATAAAATGGCTCAGCGTTCTCTTTGCATTTCTTGAGTATCTGTTACATGCTCTATATACACGCTATTGTATGCTTTCATTACTGTTATTTTTCACCCCTAGCATTCTAGTTTCTATACCACTTGATGTGTTTTCCCCATACTCTTAGACAGAGTATGGAAAGGGCCAGATAGCCTCCATATCTCACCCTCTTTTTAGAGGTGAAATATCTGGTAAACACCCTCCTAGTCCATCTCTGGTTGGAGTTTGCTTGTGTTTTAGGGATATACCTGAAAATGGATATTACATTCTTACCCTCTGCAACGCTCTGAAATCTATTTCCTTCTGTAGCTCTTCTTGATTCATTATAATAACTTCTTCATTCTCCCACATATGCAATACATTCCTCTCCCTTAATCCATTCCCCCAGTACTAAAAATTAAACCTTCCATTTGACCTTGTGGAAATACTAACAAGTTCCCTTCAAGCATCAATATTTTAATCCAAAGAGGAATCTCTTTTAGCAGTCATCCCGGTAGCACAAAATTTAATATGGATTTTGCATGAGATAAGGATTGGTTCTTCTTAGTCACAAATACAATGATGTAGCTCTGAGGATTCACGTCAACCCAAAAGGTGATAGCTCTCATTAGATTTGTATTCAACCGACGAAGATAAGCCATATAATATGTACTCCAGGTTCTGCGCAACCTCAGTTGTGTCGCACCACCTAATTTACATTGAATTCAAATCAACCAATTCTCTATTTCTTCAGGAAACTTGCCCCAAAATATCTCATATTGATCACAGGCAGGCTTGGCATCTAGTTTCTCCTCTCAAATCCAATATTGATTCTTTTTTCTCAATTGTTGTAAAACAAAGTGGTCAAATTTATCATAACACCATTCTCGGATCTCCCAACCAATATACCTTGGTTGCTTGATATAGATCCCTTAAGAAACTCGAGGTCCCAACAACAGAACCATTTTTTGGTGGAAAATTTTAAATGAAGAATACCCAAGATTCAACCTAGGTTGCTAACAAATATTTCTGTGTAGTCTAGCACTTTGCCAACATTTTCACTTTCTTGGGTCAGAGGAGTATCTCACCCTAGGCAAGCCAAAATTATAGAAAGGTGTAAGGGGATCTAGAATTATATATTGTGCAGCCTGCGCATCAATCAAGACATTCATTCGTAACAATGAAAATTATACATTTAGCATAAAATAGCAATATGAAAAAAAAATTAAAAGGGGGCATGAAATACATCAACATTTAATAAAACTCCCATTCTCCTTTTATTATTAAAGCTCATATCTCAATCACAACAATATTCCCTAATTACATCTTGTGTCACATTACAGACTTGTGTGCAGATATTACATCCCAAAACAATTATCAAACATGGATCATTACAAAACCAGATCTTTGTACAGGCAACCTCTCTTTCCTGCAGCTCAGATATAAACTTTTCAATGGCTCTAAACATTTTCAGGGTTTTCTAAACTTTTCTCTCATTTATTTTCATCTTCTTTTATACCCCGAGTTCACTTGAACTATCCTTCGATCCTTCACTCGCTTGATTCGTGGTTTTCTAAAACCTCAAGCCATTACCTTGGTTTCTTGTTGACTGTATCAAAATCTACTCCATATTTTTCGATGTGCTCCCTTACTTTCCGTTGCGCAAACCCAAAACAAATATTATGCTACCACTTTGATTTTTTGGTTCTCTACTTCTAACAAATTTATCCAAAATGTACTCCGCAACTTCTATTCCTTTAAAAATGAAGGACCCAAAAAATGATAAAAAATTCATCAAACAATGGTTTGATAGTAGTTCAATAGGTAATAAATATTTTGATGTTCGTGATTTGGTTTTGAAATGGGACAAAGAATGTGAATATAAAGGAAAACACACCAAATTCTAGAAACTAATGGTTGGTCCAATCCACATTTATCTTTCAGGCCCTTCAAGGGGATGAAGAAAATATTCTGGTGAATGGACATATTCTTAAAAATATTTTTCATGAAAACTAAATGTTTTGTAAATATGTAAATACTCATTTTTAAATCTGGTTTTTTGGTTGTTTATTTTTTGATAATAATTTGCAACATGTTTTATTTTTTTATATCTTGTTTATACATCTTTGATAATAGAGAAATATAAATTAGAATATTGTAGAAAAGTTGTGTTGGCTTGAGGGGTCCTCACCGAGGTTCGGAGGTTAAGGTTTGACAAAAAACCCCTACACTACTGGCCCTTTCGGCAATGACCCACTTGCGTAGGCCAAGGTCTCACCCGAAGTAGTATGGGAGGGTGTTGGAAGCAGGTTTCCACACCCTAAGAGAGAGAGAGAGTAGGTAATTCGAGGCAGATCTAAGTCTCATCTTATTAGGTTCGCACAGAAAGAGTCTATTCGTGGCCTTTTTAACAATTTAATTAGCATATAACCACAACACAACTATCAAATATAATCAGTGCGTTCGCATCCACGTGTGTATTATCAAATACCATCACATAACGTTATAATCACAACCAATATCAAATCACAGTTATACTTATGCTAATTTTAGAATACCAATACATTCATAGCTTAAAGAGGCGTCATAAATGCGCTTCAACAATAAACATAATAAATTTAGATAACGCATAGATACTTTAATGATACTTCACATTCATTAACGTTCAGATCCACTTACAACCAAAACACAGCCCGCACACATAGCCTAGCAGGGTTTGCACATAGCAGAACTGAGGATCTCCACGCACACAACCAGTAGGAGTCCTTATCCAAAACAAATCTAACAGTTCAAATGTAGCATCAACCTATTAACTTGCTTTCTTACTAGACCAAACTAACTAGCTATTTATTATATATCGTAGCTTTCACTATCCTTTGGTCCGAAAACCATGGTTTTCGGACTCTAGAGCTACCCTTTAACCCATTACAAACATTAGGGGCTTTGACCCACCCCAAAACCCCTACGCAGGACCAACTTTAAAAAAATTGAACCAAAAATGCAGGTTAGGGAAACCTGTTCCAACAAGTCCCCAACACAATCTTGTGACTCATCCCGAGTCACTACGGCCGTGGGTTTTCCATCTTAGCCTGCAGTTTCTTGATCACCTCAAATAGCGGGAGCAATATCCACCAACTTCTGTAACGTTGGACCTTTTATAGCAGTAGTGACGCTCTCCAAAGTCTGGTTCAGTTGCTTAACTGCGATATCAACGTCTTGAGAGAGCTTGAGGGCTTCATCGGCCCAAGGCTTAAGGTGGTCGCTGAGGACCTTCCTTTTCTGGCAGAGCTCTTCAATGTCATCTGTTAGCGTGTGACGGGTACGCAGTCGTGCCAAGAATTGAGTGAGGATCAGAGTAGGCATAGTGGCTTCCATCTGCTCAAACTCTTCTTCTTTTTGGCACAACATTTGAGTAATTTAGCACAGGAGAGGATCTCGTTGCATCGTAGTCAACAGTTGTATAGCTATCTCCAACAGTCCCGCGCCCTGAGAAATCTTATCTGTGAGGACATTAGTGGCCTCTGTGACTAGTGCGGCTCACTAGGCCCTTACCTTAGGTGGAATTTATGGCTATAATTTGGCCTGTAAGGCCACAATTTGCTGCTCCATCTCTGACTTGACTGCCTAGATCTCAATCCTTGAAGCCTTGACTGCTGCAACAAGCTCCTCAATCTTGGCCTGGGGGGTGGAAAAAGTTGGGATATCTTCAGTGACATCTACACATAGCCTATTGATTAGGCTTTCCAACTCTATCTGCTGCATAGTGGCGAGGCTACATGAAGCCTGTGCCTAGGATACTGTAGCATTTTTCTCTTCTATCATCTACTCAGTTGTACTAATCTGCTGGTGCACACGGTGGTCCTTGTGTTGAATCTCTTCGAATAAGGATGCGTGGAGGACTTGTAATCGTTCATGTGGTAGGTAGGCTAGGTCTAATTGTACCTCTGCGCAGGCATGAACTTGCGCTACTAAGTTGGGTGGACTCAGCATGAGGGTTGCACCTGGAAGAGGGAAAAGGTGGATTTCCGTTGTATTGATCAATGCGCTGCTTGTTGTTGGGGCCGACCTTTCCTAGATAATACTTGTTTGCAAGGTGTCAGTATTCAGCTGCAGAGCCTGGAGCTCAACCTAGAGGGTGTCAACTGTGGCCTTCTACTGCTCTTCTAGATCCAGCTATTTATCTTTTGCAGCAAGGGTGACTGCGTTCGTGATCTGATCCAGGTCCTCCTTTTTCAAAGTAAATCATGTGTCTCGTTCTAGCTGTTGAGCGCGTTGCTTCTTCCATAGTCCTTTAGTCGGGTCACCCGTCCATTTTGTTCCTCGAGGGGAGTCAGTACCTCCCACATCTGGACCCTCTGCACCCAAATCCTTCTACGAATCCTTTTGCGAGACCTTTTGCGAACCCTTTTGCGAATCCTTTTGAAAACCCTTCTGTGCTTCTGAGTCCACTTCCTTCCCAGTACTCTTACCCTGTCCTTCGGCCTCCTTGGTAGTGGTGGGCGAGGTGACCTTTGTGGTGCTCGTACCTGTAGTGTCCTTTGTTCCTGAATTGAAGCTGAGCTTCTAGTGCGGAGGAAAACCAGCAATAAGGCGGTCAATCTCCTCATCCGCGACCATATATGGGAGTGATACCCATGATGGATCCTTGCAGCCCCTGATTTGTACATTGTACATTGTTACCTAAAAGGTTGCGATACTCTTGTACTTATCATAAATTGCTGGAGACAAGCATGGCTGGGAATTGATAGCAGCTGCGAGCCCACTCTGAAATAGGACCCATAAGACTTGATTATCCTCAATACGCTGCACGTCCTTTGAATCCCACAAGTTCACGTATCGTGCCCCCTCGCACATAGTTGGCTCGAGCTCAAGGAGAACTGAGTCATTAGGGGCTTCCCATGTGACCAACACAATGAGGAGTAGTAGCCATGAGTAGCAGAATGCTTTTGCCTAATCCTGGGCCTCACACACATTCTCCAGAAATTCATTGCACAAGAACTGGGACCAGTTGTAGCAGACCCCCTTTTCGCAGCGCCCAGCCAACTAAATTACATACACATGGAAATTTGCAACCTGGTATTTGCGCATCATTTGGAAGGCTAGCAACAAGATGCCCATGCACGTACCGAGGTTGTTGATAGTACTGATCATGAACCCCCTAGTGTTTCTCTCCACTTGATAATCCTCACGCACCTTATCAGCGATCTGTTGCTCATATTTCTTCCTGACAAGTTCCATGGGATTCAACCCCTTCATGGGCAATCCAGTGATACGGTGAATGAGCATTGTGTCTACGGGAATTCTATCCTGTATCCATAAGCTGCCATCATGAACCAGGGAAAGCAACTGGTGCACAAGTCGGTTTGTGACATTGTAGTGTCCAAAATGAGGCTTCCGCAGCAGGTTTAATAGCCCAGAAGTAGCCAATCTGCTTGCCCATGGAATCAAGACTACCTTCAGCATGTCATCCTCCAATACCCTTTCAAGATATAGCTCAGGTGCCAGTTTTGGGAAGGCATCCAAATTGGCCAGGTCGTGGTCATCAAATTTTACCGAGTAGAGTTTTCCAAAGGAGTCTCCAATTATGGGGACCTCTCCCGGAATCAGCAAAATTTGCAGATATGTGCATAGGTCATCAAGATTCTTAGGTGTTCATGTTGAGGGCTTGCGAGACTAGACATAAAATGACAACTAGTTTATCGGTTTAGGGATTCAGGCCTCTTCCTAAGTAGAAAGAGGCTGCCTCCAAGGGTTAGGAGAACATGCCTAGGGCACCTTTCGAGGGGATTTCACATTTCAAGGCGAGGTGCGGGGCTTCCCTCTAGCCCACTTCACAGGTTTCCTCGACCCTTGGCCTTCTTCCTTCCCTTTTTTCTTTCCCTAGCTCGGCATGGACATAACTTCCTCAACTTTAGGGGTAACTGCTAGTACTTCATCAGACTCTTTCTCCTTCAAGGCCATGGTCTGGGAAGATTCAGCAAGATTAGACATAGTCATTCTGGCATGAAAAATGAACTCAGGGTGGCTATTATCAGAGGGGGAAGCACACTCAAACATGAACAAGGCACAATAGTCACAGACTCTTGCAAAGCAAAACCTGCTCAAGATACACGAAACCCTCTTCTAGGCTACCCCTCTACTTTTATAGCCTTGGAGATCAAACAACGGTTGAGTGAGGCGTATCATAAACTTACCATCAAGTAAATGGTAAAAAATCGTCAAAAATCGCTTCATTAATTGCTAGCCACTCTCTCCTTTTAACGATAAAATTTTATTTTTACCGAGTTTTATTGTTCCAATGGCTAGTTTTCACAGTTGTAGATTACCCCTGTGCTTCCAATGCACCTTCTGTGCTCTGAGCGCACCCCTACACTCCTAGCACATCTCCTGTGCTCTGAACACACCCCTATGCTCCTAACACACCTCTCTGGGCCTCCATACCTGTGATCGATCCCTACACGTACCACAGTCCTGCCTACATTTTCCTCCCTTCCTGTGCATATTCCGCCCCATACAGCTACTTCGGCCATATAGTCATTTGATCCTATATGGTTTCAACCGGTTTCCATTGACATATCCTCGTACCATATCACCATGCAGTGTGGCTAACCGGACTTCTCTTCTGTTAGTAATTTATTTTACCATATAGGGACCTAGCCAGTGCTGACGGAACTTCCCTGGGTGTTTTGCAAACTGGCTATCGTATAGCAGGACCAATTCTCCCTCCACAAATTTATTTTACCGAATATGTCAATCATGCCATGCCTTATCCCGAGCATTTTAGACTTGTTGATGGAAGTTAGCAATGAAAAAATCTTCCTCCAAGGCTACAAGTTGCGCTAACCATTCCTCCATGATATCAAGCTCCGCCATATTGGTAAAGGTTGTGATGCATAGGCTAGGAACAATATACTCCATGGGCATAATGGCCTCCTTGCCATAGACCATCCTAAATGGTTTCTTCCCAGTCAAATTCTTGTAGGTGGTTTGATAGGCCCAAAGAACTGACGGGATGCGCACGTCCCAATCGCTGCAATTGGCATTACAGACCTTGGTCAATGCCTGCTCCAAGATATTATTAAAAGCTTCCACAACTCCATTTGCATGTGGATGATATGGGGTGCTTTTTTCGTGGTGGATCCGAAATTCTTCTGTCAAGATATTCTATGTCGTCACCTTCCCTGTGTAGTGACCTCCAGCTACGCTCCCATGAGATTCTGCTAAGATGGCATGCCTCTCATGCTCCAAAATGTATCTTCACAACACCTCTTCAACTCCCAGCTTATAGATATGGCATGCAATCATGGTAAAATTACTGCGTGTGTTACCAACTCTTTCTTCTATTGTACCGAATACTCTGCAAGTGCCATCCCCATAGTCAAGAAGTGAATGATGTCAGCGAAGTGTGTGTCAACTACCTTAATAGCGAACATTTGCACATCAGGAAATCCTTATTCTAGGTTGGTCGACTCTTCACCACTTTCGATTCGAGACAAGTGGTTTGACCCAGCAGTTGGCCCAAAATTAAGTTATGTTTTCACCCTATAATTACTTCGAATTATGGCACAGTCTTAGGAATTCTTCCTTATTTTGACAATAAATAAAGAAAAGATTTATGGAAATCAGAGAAATTGAGCTAATGACAAAAAGGAACATTTCTATAACAGAAATTTGACTTATTGTATCTCCATATGCAGGAAGGAAAAGCAGTTGAACCAACGGCAAATGGAAGACACCCGACAAGCGTGAATGTATGAGCCGGCAGAAGGCAAGGAGATGGATTTAAGCTCGAAGACTCAAACGAAAGCCATGCGTAGTGGCTATCATTTGGAGAACACTATCTCATTCCATGAAAATTCCTTTAAAACGGCCAAGGAAGAACTAGATAGGGAGTCGAATAGGAATTTTCCCTTTGTAATCAGCACATCAAGACAGAGCTGTCAGATTGTATTCCTATATTATCTTTTGAGTTTTGATGTTTTGAAAAAATACCTTTTGAGGTTTTCATCACGTTAAAACTTCCAGTGGTCTAGGTCCAACCCCTGGGAGTTTCCTCACCAAATTCTATGATGTGCGTTAGTTACAGAATCCATGTTCAATTATCTAATGCGGTTGTAAAATACTTTTCTACTCAATAAAGTTACAGTTTTTCTTCCTTCAGAATATTTTAGCATTTTTACTTCTTGATTCAATCTTCTGGTTTGTATAATAATGCTTCATAGCTGTTATACATTTCCATTTTCTTCCAACACCTTTGCAATTGATTTACAAATCGTATGATAATTACTGCTCAATGATTACTTGTCATTGTGGATTAAATCGTCCTTTCAACACAGTGAGGCGTCGAATTGTTGATTAACGTTAATCAGTCAGTTTAGAAAGAGAATTCCATTGCAAAATTATATAAGTAATTGTTTTTCCTTTCATTTAGATTGCTTTCATTTCGATTGTTGTTCAATTCGTCAAGAATGTTGTTCAATTATTTAGATTTCTTTTCAGTTTATCAAGATTGATGTTCGAACCATCATTATACTGTTCAATCATAGGTTTCTATAATCTATCAAACCATTCCTATTTAAGTTGATTGAGTTTAGAAGATTAGATATTCCTTTTTCATAAACATCATAGAGTAACTATCAGTTGATCTCACTTGCATATATTGTGCTGACACTCTTGAAATAAGAAGACTTATCTTAGGTTGAAAATTAAATGAGAAGCACTAAGGTTGCCTATAATAAGCCACCTCTGTGAAACCAACATTTTTGGCACCATTTCCAGGGAGAGTGTTAAGAGTGATATCCTTTATTCATCTTTCTCCATTGCTATGAAGAATTGGGTATTAAAAGCGAGAGGTAATAACCTACGTGCTGGAAAGAAAAATGCTTGCTCTCTAGCCCGCTTCTCAACAAAATTGTTCAAATACCAGTAGAATAGGTGCTCTTTTTTTATGAATAGGAAGAAAATTATAGAAAAAATTCGAAATAACTCTCAAAAATCCTCACAATCCCAAGGACAAGTGATCCTTGGAAGAACAACATATATAGATGAAATCATTAGGAAAGCTGAATCTCAAGCATCCATAGGACCTAGAACTATTTCCATTCAAATTCCTATCACACTCTATCAAGCCGTGGCCTCACCATATGTATCCCACACCGAGATTCATGGTGAAACAGAAGAATCTGAGCAAAGCCTTCAAATTTCTGATCATATAGGCACTGACCCTTCAAGAGAGGGAGGTTCTTGCAATTTACAAGAAGGGGAAGGAGGAACTAGCGGCATAATTCAAATAGAAGCTCCAGAACCTAAATCAATTGAAAGAGTGGTCAAGACAGAGGTACTCAGGATCCTAGATCAGGAAAGTGCTGTAAAGCCTCCACTGCATTTGCCTCCCAAACCCCCCAGGATCACTCCTCTAGAATAAGAAATCCCTGAAGATTTCTGGCACCTCTTCGATCAAATGGAAAATAATCAAAATCAGAATTAGAGGTAGACTTCAACATTGGAATACCCCATTGTTGATCATGCTGCAAACACCCCTGTGAAATCCATTCCCTTGCACATCATTCCCACCTTCCATGGTTTGACTATGGAAGATACTGATGCATTCCTATTTGAATTTTATGTCTTATGTAGGGGGTATGAATACACCACTGATCCTCAGAAGCTGAAACTATTTCCGTCTACCTTAAAAGGAACAACGCTACGCTGGTTCATGGGACTAGCTGGGGGAACCATCAATAACTGAGATGAAATGAAGAACATTTTCCTTAAAAAATATCAAGACTATTGCCGAACCTGAGACCTAAAAGATGAAATCTTCAATATGTCTGCAAAAGACAATGAAACATTAGAAGAGTACGCATAAATATTTCAATATAATTTACAAAGGTCCCCATATACCACACTACCCAAGGACATTTTAAAAGCCACGATGATTAAAGGAATGAAGGAAGAATGGGTTGAAACTCTTAACATAATGGGGAAAAGAGATATTTACCAGGAAGAATATAATGAAATTATTTCCCTGTCTATTAAATTCTCTCGGCGTAGTGCGCGCAATAGGCCAATTGGGCATGATTCTATGAAAAAATATCCTAAGCAGTCCAATGGAAATGTAACTAGAGCAGATTTTGAAAATCTGTTGGAAAATTTCAAAACTGACATCTTGGGTACCTTGAAAACACAGCTTGACATTTTACAAGCCAAGCAGAAACAAGCTATAGTAGAACAAAACTTGGCCATATTTTTCCCACAATGTCGGAAAAATCACAGCCAAAGGGAATGCCCTTTATACATGGTTTAGACCTGTGCCATCTGCACTAAGGATCATACCACAAACCAATGTCCTTCACTTCTTGGGCTAAAAGAAGTTTAAAAGGAAGCAGAGGAAGAAACAGAACCAATCTACTTAATGAATCAGAGTCGACAATGGCAGGCACGACCAGGTATACCACAAGAACTGCCTCAGTTCTTTTCATCTCCACAATTTAACTGGCAAAACCTTGCAGCAGCTTGGTAGAATCAAAATTATTTTTCTACTTGGCCAAACCAGCCATTTCCTATACCACCCTAGCCTACACAATCTTCATCAGGGAACAATTGGCCAAGCTTTCCTTGTTCTCCCCCTTATTGGAAAAATGTTCCATATCAAACCTAGTGACCAAACCCTCCTCCTCAAAACACTAATTGGAATTGGCAGCGACCCTTGGGAATGACCATCCTACCAATGGGGGTGGGAACTCAAAATCGACCTAGGCTGCCAGCTCCATACCGAGTTCAGCATAACCCGCAGCCTGTCATATGCCCCCAATTACTAGCCCAAACTAATCCTAATCCTAACAACGGACTGGTTCAACTAATTTAGATCATAGAAAATCCAAATTTCGGCACTGAACAAAAACAGTGCAATGAACTAAGGCTGAGATTAGGACGTACTATCTTACCTGTAGAAGTCATGACTCCACCTCAATCCCGAATTAAGACTTCAACTGAACCTAGTTAAGAAAATATAACAGGAAAAGAGGTAGGTAAGGATAAAGAAATGATTGACCAACAGGGACCTGAAGAACTTAGGATGTCTCTGCCCCTATTCCCTAAAAGGCTAACTCTACCCAAACTGGTAATCTCTCCAGACTTTGACATCTTGGGGGAGTTGAGAAACCTCTGTATCAAAATTCCTCTCCTCCAGGCCATCCAAGACATTCTCATCTATGCAAAGACAATTAAAGAACTATGTGGGAAAAATCAAGTAAACAAAACAAAGGCTGCACCCACCGTTCATGTGGTAGGGGTGCTCTCTGATTTGTTACTGGGTAAGGAACCACCCGTGAAATATGAAGACTGAGGAAATACCATTGTGACTGTACAAATCTTGAGCCACTCATTTCCAAACACATTGGTCGATTTAGGGGCAACCATTAACATCCTAACTATAGGGCTTGCGAAAGACTGGGCATATCAGCTTTAGAACCTACGGCTACACTGCTGGAACTGGCTGACGGGTCTATTATCAGACCGGAAGGAATATTGCAGGACATCCTGGTCTCTATGGACTCATGGGAATATCCATATGATTTTTTAGTTATTAATCCAAAGAACAGAATGGAAGGGCACCCATTGAATCTTGGGCGACCTTGGTTGGCCATTACCAATTCTTACATAGGCTGCTGAATGGGAAGCATGACTATCAATAGAGGGGATTCTATAAAAATTATCATTATCTATTTTCCTACCAAACCAAACTTACCCATGATAAAAATACACAAGAATCCATGTACATACTGGGAGAAAAACATTCGCTCACCTCTGACACTAGTGGAATCTCTTGAATTTAAGGATGAAACTGAAGATGACACAATCAATAATTTTATGAGTCAACCACCCACGTCTAGAAATTTAAAATGCCAAATGTTGAAAATAGTCCTCGAAGAAGAAGCTCAAGAGGATCCCGCGATAGACCTTGAGGATCAACATATTCCCACAATCGTTGTACGTAACAACATACCTATTGAGATTGAGCCAGGAAAGATTCTAAATATTAATGGCAATTTGGATGATGACCAAAAACAAAATCTCATAAAATTCCTTCGGAAGTATCAAGGGGCATTTTCTTGGGATTACATAGACATGAAGGGCTTAGACCCTCAGCTATGCACCCATCACATTTATATCGATAAGGAAATCTATCCCATTAGGAAACCTCAACGATGACTAAACCCGCACTTAAAAGAGATTGTAAAAGAGGAACTACAAAAGCTATTAGATGTGAATTTCATTTATCCTATTTCAAACAGCAAATGGGTCTCCCCTCTGGTAGTCTTCCTTAAAAAGAATGGGAAATGGAGAATCTGTGTAGATTACAGAGAATTGAATAAAGCAACGAAGAAAGATCACTTCCCCTCCCCCTTCATTGACCATGTCCTAGACACATTGGCAGGGAAACAGTTCTTTTCCTTCCTTGACGGGTTCAGTGGTTATAATAAAATCTAAATAGCTCTCGAAGATCAGGATAAGACAACCTTTACCTGCCCATGGGGTACTTTTTCTTACAGAGTTTTACCATTTGGGTTATGAAATTCCCCAACCACATTTCAGAGGGCCATAATCATCATTTTCTCTGACTTAATAAATGAGGGGCTGGAAATCTATATGGATGACTTCACACCATATGGAGAGGACTTTGATCAAGCTCTAGAAAAGCTAGAAAAGGTGTTAGAGTGATGTATTACTACTAGGGTATGTCTAAGAAATGAAAAATGTCACATGATGATGATTGAGGGGGTGATCCTAGGTCACTACATTTCTGCAGGTGGAATAAAGGTAGATCTGGCTAAGATAGAGGTAATCCTTCTATTAGCCACACCTTGTACACAGACAGAGGTATGAAGTTTTTTGGGATATGCAAGATATTATCATAGATTTATAAATAATTTCTCAAAAATAGCCGCACCTTTGTATGCATTAACTGAAATGTTGAATTCCATTGGACTGACAAATGTGATGCCACTTTTGCAGATTTGAAGAAACTGGTCTTGACAACACCGATTCTACGAGGACCTAACTAGAAACTGCCTTTTCAAATCTCTTCAAATGCATCCAACACAACAATAGGAGAAGTCCTTGGCCAAGAAGAAGACAAAAACCTTATGCCATTTATTATATCAGCAAAAACCTCACTCCTGTTGAATTAAATTATACTGTGACCGAAAAGGAGTTCCTAGCTATCATTTATGCTATTAATAAATTTAGGCACTATATAACTAGTTATCAAGTATTTCTGTATACTAATCACTCTACCATTAGATATTTAGCCAATAAACCAATCACGAATGGGAGAGTAACTCGTTTGTTGTTTTTATTACAGGAATTCGAGATAACAATAAAATATTGTTCAGGAAAAGAAAACGTAGTCGCAAAATTTCTATCCAGGGTTCCCAAGTCGAATGACACCCTAGCAGTTGATGATCAGTTCCTTGATGAACATTTGTTCGTTGTAGCAGTAAAAACACCATGGTATGCAAATGTGGAAAATTACTTAGCAGTAGGGAAGCTACCAAGACATTTAACATCAAGACAATGGAAGTTGATTGTAAAATGTAGTGCAAGATTCTGTTGGATTGGTGGATACCTCTTCCATATAGGGGCCGACATGCACATACGCAGATGCATAAGAGAAGATGAAATCTATGACATCTTACGATCCTGTCACAATGAACTTTGTGGCAGCCATTTCGCAGAATGCAGAACAGGGCATAAAGTGTTACAATTGGGCTATTATTGGCCTACGATTTTCAAAGAAACAAAAAATATGTCCAGGCCTGTGATAACTGCCAGAGAATTGGCTGCCCAGGCCAAGCTGATGAAATGCCTCTACGACCTCAATTGGTGGTAGAACCATTTGAACGATGGGCGCTGGACTTCATTGGACCATTCAACCCGCCATCAAACTAGAAAGTCTACGTGTTGGTTGCCATAGGTTATGTAACCAAATGGGTAGAAGCAATGGCCTTGTCAAGAGCCACAGAAGAATCGGTGATCAATTTTCTTTTTGAGCTATTCGTGTGATACAGTTTGCCATGAGAAGTGATAACTGATGGAGGGGCATAATTCAGAGGTAATAAAATTACAGCCACCCTAAGGAATCACCATATCATCCATATATTTGCATATCCTTACCACCCATAGGCAAATGGGCAAGTCGAAAGCACCAACAAAGTCCTAGAGGCAATCCTTACCAAAAAAGTATCAGCACATTGCCAGGATTGGGCCACTAGACTACCAGAAGCCTTATGGGATTATCATACAACCTAGAAAAACACCACTGGATATTCACCATATCAGCTAGTATTCAGGAGAGAACCTATCTTCCCTATTTAATTCGAAATCAAAAATCTCAGAACAAACCAGGAAGTAGGGTTGGACTTAATAGAATCCCAAGCTAGAAGACTCCAACAAATAAATGAGTTAGATGAAATACAACTACTAGCCCTGCAATGCATAGTGATCATCCAACAACATCGAGTTAAGTGGCATGAAAACCTTTTCAAGAAGAAGGTATTTCAAAAAGGAGATTGGGCACTCCTTTATGACTCCAGATTCCAAGATTTTACAGGTAAATTACAAACAAGGTGGCTCAATCCATATTAGATTCAGGAAGTACACAACAATGGCACTGTTAATCAAGGTTGTCATTGATGCCAATATGGCTTTGACTAAGATGTCACTATTCTTGAGATGATTCATTCTAGATGATGTTGTCTTGCCTTAAGAAGTTTCCAAGGGTCTAATTGGTGATCTAGTCCCTAAGAACAAGCCCATGATGTGAAGAACTATACTTTATGAAGTCATACTTGTAATGATGTTATACTCTTATGTGACCACACTTAATGATGGTGTTTGATGAAGATTGGAAGACTAAGTGATGACGTGATTGATGATTGAAAGAGACATTCCTAATGATACTTCCTATAACATATCATTGTGCCACTATGTAATACACTCATTTTTGATGTCCTACCATGATCCTATGATAAAGGTTTTAAACAATGAAGAAGCCAAAAACCATGAAGAAGCCTAACAAGAGAAGCCTATTATGCTCTGCCTCCATTTCTACACTCATAAATAATCAATCAAATTAAAAAATAGTTTTTGCTATCTTAGAGGAAAAATTCCTTAATAACACCTACATCATCTTGAAGAGCATATTTTTTCCTTTCCAATGAGCTATTACTTAGCCCGAAACTTCAAGCGGTTTGAAAGATAATGAATTTTAAGTTTAGAAAATTATATCTAATTATAGAGCCGACCTACACTTTGGCATTCATGTCGGCCTACCTCTAGAGTGACGTGTCTCTTCATGGGGACCAACAACTATATATATAAAGCTGCAGTAAATTATTTTAGAGTCAAAAAATTCAGATATCTTTCTCTGAAATTTCGGAGTGCAGAGATGTAATAGAAGATAGGAGGTCGAGGAGAATAGGCAGAACATTGGTTGGGTTCATTTTCAACGTTGAACAAGGAAAAATTACCAATTAAGATCTTGGACCTCCAAACCTATGGTGGCTTATTAAACTGAAGTGACAATTTTGAGAAAACTCGAATTAATTTGAGGTGACTCATATTTGTAGACAGATTTGAGAATATTCGAAGCTCGGTTTTCCTGAAGACATGTGATAGCTCATTAAAAAAACATCTTTGCAGAACACCTCATAAAAATCTTGCAAATATTGACTCACACATTACAGATCTCAATCTATTCTACTGGCCACACATCTTTTTTTGCAGAGAAGTCTGAAATTTTAAATAAAAAATTCAATTGTCAAATTGGAACCAGAAGTTATGCTTTGGAACCTGTTATTGGGAGTTTGAGCATACCTTCAACATCTGTTGATAGACCTGAGCTGATCCTTAAAAGAACTATCAAGGAAGTATCTTGAATTCATTTTATGAAGCAGAGTTGAAGACCCTTGGATTTTTTGGAGCAAAATTTGAGAATTGAACTTGTTTAGAGTAGTCTCTGAGAACAAATACTTTGAAGCAAGCTTTCAAGAATCCATTGAACACTTCTAGAGAATTTTTTGACACTTTTCTGAAGCAAACTTTGGACCAGACCTTGAGGTGTCTTTAGAAGAATATGTGAAGATTTTTTTGGACTTGAGAAGATATATAAGATTGACAATCTACATTGAAAACTCCCTTGAAGACATTGGCCTTGAAGACATTTTGGAAACCCTTGATTGAAGCATAATTGAAGGACACTTCAAGTTTTCATAACCTATTGAAAAACACTCTAAGAGTAGTGTGAAAGCATATTAGAGAAGACTTTGTACATCTGTCTTGGAACCATTTGAATACAGCTTGTTGAGAAGCCTTAGCTGATCTTGGAGACATTATTTTAGACCATGATGCATTGAAACCATCATGAGGTAACTTGAATAATTGTTTGGTGCAGACCTTCAGCAACTTATTGAAGACACAATGAGAAGACATCTGGAAGACTTGTAGAATTTGATTAAATACCATGATGTCATCATGAGGTAACTTGGAGAAATTTTTTGGGTACGATGAAGAGTAGTGGTGACACCTTCTAAGAAGAAAATATTGTCATTGATGACGTAATGTGGAGACTACAATGAAGACTAAGTGAATATTGATAGGGCTTGTTGAAGAAGACATTGGGAGCCATAAGTATAACCAAATATATCTTGACGAAATGAAGCAGGAGGTTGGAGCCTCATAGATACAAGGTTGGTGCCTTGGAAGATAGGGTTGGAGCCCTTGAGGTTGGTGCCTCAGAATTGACAAGGTTGGTTCCTTTGGAAGATAGGGTTGGAGCCCTAGAGGATAGGAGTCATCAAAAGACCAGGTTGGAACCTGTACCAGATATAGGGTTGGAGCCCTTGAGGTTGGTGCCTCAGAATTGACAAGGTTGGAGCCTTGGAAGTCCAAGTCGGTGCTTGGCAACTTGTTGGAGCCCGAGATTGAAGATTGGTGTCTTCATCTAGGGTTGGAGCCCTACATATATTGTACTTGATTTATTGTAAAGAAGAAATTAATAAAAGAATTTATTCTTACTGTTCATTTTGTGTTCTAAATATAAGTGATCTAATTGGTAAAAGTAACAATTGAAAATAAATATTGATTCACCCCCCTTTTAGTATTTCCAACAGGAACACTCACCTTGACCACTATAGATAGGTCTGGTTCAACATTTAGAGTCAACGGGCACAGAGTACGCCTCTATCGCAAACCTCTCATGAAAGAATATGTTTTCCAACAGGTACGAAATGATCCCACCATCCAATTTGTGGCACAAAGGGGTGATAACCCCACAAACTCAAGTACATGAGAATTTTTCTACCATCATTTGTAAATAATGTATATACGTTCTTTACTTTGCTGTACATTCTTCATAGTCACAATTTTTCTCCTCTCATCCTCTTAAGAGTTGCGATTTTTTCTCGTTGTTCAATCCCTGAACGGCTATTGTTCAATCCAATCAAACAACTATTGTTCAAATGGATTGAACAATCTTGTTTTTGTGTTTTTATTTTTCTCATTGTTCAATCCTTGAATGGTTGTTGTTCAATCATCAAATAGTTGTTGTTCAACTGGATTGAACAGTCGTGTTTTTTCGTTTTTATTTTTCTCATTTTTCAATACTTGAACAGTTATTGTTCAATCTTCGAACGGTTGTTGTTCAACTGGATTGAATAGCCGTGTTCTTATGTTTTTATTTTTCTCGTTGTTCAATCGTTAAAAGACTAATGTTCAATTGTCGAATGGCTACTATTCAACCAGATTTAACAACCGTATGTTTGTGCTTTAATTTTTCTCTTTTTTTAATCCCCGAACGACTATTGTTCAATCCAATCAAAAAATTATTGTTCAATCAGATCAAACAGTTGTGAGCTGTGTCTTTTCTCATTGTTCAATACTTGAACGGCTATTGTTCAATACTTGGACCACTGCTATTCAATCGGATTGAAAATGCATGTTTTTGCGTTTTTATTTTCCCCGTTGTTCAATTCTCGAATGGATACTATTCAATAATCAAATGGTTGTTGTTCAATCCTTGAACGGTTGTTGTTCAATCCTTGAACGGTTGTTGTTCAATCCTCGAATGACTGCTATTTGATGGGATTAAACAATCGAGTTTTGCGTTTTCCCCCCTACCATTCAAAATTTCCAAACGGTTGATGTTCAATCTTATTGAATAGCTATTGTTCAAATTGAATAACCTTGTTTTTACATCCTGTTATTCCCTTTATCCAGCACCTCTTCCCTAATCTACACCTGAGCTAGAAAGGCATCTCTAAGCAGGGAATGGCCGTTGAAGAAGAGAGGGAAATAGTAAAATTACCAATATGATGATTCTTTGGCACTATAATCCTTAAACAGGAAGATGAATGTTGGGCCGTTAATATGCCATTATTATTATCACTTTTGAACACTTATTCCACCCATTTCTACTATTCTTCATCATGTCATTTATTATAATTTATTATATGAATCCATTTTATGATGATTTATGCTTCTATGAATGAATATTATTTATTCTCCTTTATTTCTAATAAATTGATGATTATGCATGATTTTATCAATGATAGTTTTAATAAATCAGTTGTAACATTATTCACCATTTTTAGCCTCCAAGATAATTTCCAGATTGAAGATTTGATCATTAAAAGTGCCAACTCAGAAATTCGTTGGAATAAGAAGTGACGGTTTTGTGGTTGAGATTTTGAGCAAATGAAGCAGAATCTGGAAAATCCGGAACATGGGTTTTGTCCAGAACGGACCCAATTAACTTTACAAAAGAACGGTTTGCCCAAATTCGGCTTTTACTGAGAGAAACGCAGGGTTCTTTGAGCACGATTTTCTGAGATTTGTTGTTGCGGCCGTCCTCCAAATCTCAGCTGCAAAGCCAAATTCGTCTTGCTCTTGTTGAAAGCTGGATGGAAATATATCTTCTTGTTTTTCAATTGGTTGGAAAAAATCCAATTTTGTAATAGAAATCATGTTGTAGTTATCTCTATTGTAACTGCTCTCTGATCTCTCTCTATTTAAATGAAAACAGAGATCAGAGATGGGGATGATTTGAGGATGATCTTTGGGGATTCGAATGATGGAATTGAGGATGAATTAGAGATTCAGAATTGAGGATGGCAGAGAGAATGGATAATGGATGAGAGATTGAGAGACTTCTTGTTGTAATCCACTGTAACTCTGCTTTGATATTTTAATATAAATCTAGTTGCCATTCCATCTTTGATCCTGAAGTAACCCAACAACATCTGCTGGCGGCTAAGGGCCCAGCCTCTGGTGGAGTACGCTGCTACTGTATTATATTTTTATGCTTCATGTGTGGTTTGATTTCTTTCTTTTACTCTGTTCAGTAATCTGACGCACTTTCCTGTTTTACATATCAGCGCTATTAGATATACTTGATTGGATACTATCGTTATCTGCAACAGGAATGCTATGTTATCATTTTAACTTTGTATCGCATTGTTGTTCCTTTTGATAATTGATATAACATTGATGTTCCTTACAGATTGACATTCGATTACAGATTAACCGCGCTATATGTTCCTAAATCGGTACAACTGTATGATGTATTCTTAAATCGTGACTGTTGTTTATTCGGGATTGTTGTTCCGTTACACTTGCTGTTACTTTATAGTTATGATTCATGCATATTGTATCGAAGCTCGGATTACTGTCCTTTTTAATGATAAGTGTGTTGCGTGCTTGATTTGGATTGTTGCACATTCATATTTAATCTGCTGTTCCATTTCCTGTTATTCGCATTATCTTTGCTTTGGTGTGAGAGACGATCTGTGGCTGTAGTGAACCTTGGCATTTACTGCCTAGCTCCCAGACCCGTGGTCCATGCTCTAATTTCCTTTCCATCAGTTTCCAAAGGGATGGGATATTGTTGTCGAACCCTTGACTGATACATTGCTTATTTCTCCGAATGAATGATTTAGGCTTCAAGGTATTTTGTTGTTGATTTCCATTAATTAGAGTTTGCTGTTCAGATTCCTTTAATTACAGTTTGCTTTTAAAGAGTTTTCCTAGTTTACTTTCAATAGCAGCTTTAGTTCAATTTCGATTTCCTTTTAATTGCTTTAAAGCAGGACTCTCAACTGTAGAGAACATTGGTTATTGCTTCCTCGTTCCCAGATTGATTGTCTTGTTCCTGTTTGATTTCAATTGCATCAATATCCAGAGGAATGAGTTATTGCTACTGTATCCTCGATTGATGGTTGTTTGAGTGAATGATTTAGTTTAGAACATTTCAGTTTCTTGCTGTTCCAATTAGATTTTGTTTCCAGCTTTCATTTACTTTTGCATTTTAAGCACTATACTGCAAAACATTAATCTTGAGTAAATAGCCGCCTCAGACTGAGTACACTCTCGAAATAAAAAGTCGTCCCTGGGTTGATAATTAATGTGAAGGTAATTAGGAGTTAAAAAGACCCTTTTTATCACTCCACAATGACATTGTACATACATGAAATGAAAGGCTAAGTCCTCCCCAGTTCAAATATGTTATCATACAATACATGACCTTATGATGGTATATCTTTCTGCACTATTCAAGTAATATTTTCCTCCAATATGAAGAAATGGGAATAAGAGGTATTAATTATATTGGCATTCTTTCACCTTTATCACCATCACTAAATCTTAAGGAGTTAATGAGCCTCCCTCCATGTATAAATAAGCAACTATTATGCATTCATGCAAATTTTTAAAGAGGATAGGGGGTCTCATCACGAGTCAGACTACCATGATCATAAGGATTTAACAAGTGACATGTCCACAATGGCCACCACACCAGGGTAATGAACTTCTCATCTACTGAAGGACAAGAGGTCTCATCACGAGTCGGCCTGATCACTCTATTACAATCCGAGTGAATGGAACTGTAACTATCTGGCTATCACACCAGCAAAGTGACCTCCTTATAAATCAAAATTATATGATTAAAAATAATTATTGTGCTTACATACAAATTTTCAAGAGAGGATAGGGGTCTCATCATGAGCCAGCCTACCACATTCATAAGAGCTTAGCAAGTGATATGCCCACAATGGCCACCACACCAGGGTAATGAACTTATTATCTGTTTGAAGGACAGGAGGTCTCATCACGAGCCAGCCTGATCACCTTGGTACAAATCTAGTGAGTGGCACTATGGTTATTTGGCTATCATACCGGCATGGTGATATATCCATGAAATTGGTAGAAAAACTATTTTTAAATAAGGATTCTAGCTCATTTTTTCGGGTTAAAATAGCAACCCTGTCGAGGCTATGAACGCTTGCTGGCAGCAGTGGCTCTTCTTATGGTATGAAAGTATGCTTCATCAATAGCCAATTACTCTTATATACTTTATCTTCCATTCTTCTTCCATAAGTTATTACTCGAATTAGTGATAATTATAATCTACCACATGAATAACTAACAGAGATATGCTTACATATTTGAACCCCGAGATGACAACACCAATAATTACCTGTCTCAATCTTGCTTCTGTCATAAATTTTCATTGAAAGAGGACATCATATCATAATAATAGTTATACTATTCCCTCTCCCTTTCTGGTCACTTCCGCACAAGATGCAACTATGGCAAAACTTCCAAATCTGACCTTTACACCACGTATGCTAGTAATTAATCAACCCCGTGAAGCTTGAAATCCATGACCTTCTCCTTCACATACAGGTCATTATTACTAAATCTTGACATTCCCTTGTTTGCATTCATGATTGGCCAAATCCCTCTTGTACTTGAGGACGTGGGCAAGCATGTGAAATTTCTGCACAAATCCCGTTAGATACAACGAAAAGACCGAAAGAAAACTGCAATTAAGGCATGAAGTTACCTGTGCAGAATCACAATCCCTCTTTCTCTTGCATACATCATTCATTCGAAGAAATAGAGCCGAGAGAGAATACAATCAGAGGAAGAGACCTAGGAAAGCACACCAACTATGAGAGGAAATTCCCTTTAGAACGAGCCTGTAAACTTTCCAATTTTAGATGCAGCTAGTGCCATCCTCCAGTAAGCCGGCTGGCTAACATATGTACACCAATTACAGGGATTTGATACAGAAATTGCAATTGAGTTTCTGAAAAATCTGCAAGAAGGTCAGACCATAATCAAGGGTCGAATTATACCAGTCACAGAGGAAATTATTGTTGGAGTCTTCGAAATACTAGCAGAAGGAGAAAGATGGACAGAGAGACATCTCCTCCTACAAGAGGTAGTAGCAGCATATCAAGATCTAGAGGAGCCATTGGAGTGAAAAGGGAAAGGGATTAATCCTACCTCTCTACACCAACCATGGCAAGAACTGACGACGTTCATCCAAAGGTTCATTACATGTGACAAACGTCATGACATGGTAAAAGCTTGCTAGCTTAAACTCTTAACTGTACTTAAGAAAAAAAATTCAGTTAATTTTTCTGCTTTCTTAAATTCCATATTGCATGATACTGATGTTCAATTAAGAAGAGCCAAAAATCCCCAAGCAGTAGTCAGTCACCATAGGTTAATTAAACTAGTCATCATACATGAGTTGGATAAGCAGCAGATAGCCTGGGACAATTTTGTTAACCCTGTTGCATAGGAACTTGAAATAAACCCTGGCAAAACCAAAATTGAGCTTCTGAGGGTAAACATACCTAGAAGAAAAAGGACCCAAACTGCAATCTCAGAACCAAGCAGGAAAAAACGGCCCAAAACACTTCAATGAACCTCAGACCTCATAGAGGAGGTAGCATTAGGGGAATTTTGAGGTCTAAAATGGGCCTCCTAAGGAAATTATAAAATAATAGTGGAAAAAATCAAATAAGATTTGATGACATCATCAAATTTTAGAGGGAAAAATGGGAAAACTACTTTTTCAACTGATATTTTCAACTTATCTCCCAAATTTTTTACTCAAATTTAGAGCGGGAGTACTCGTTGGATGCCAAATTTAATTCCCCATCCAAGGAGTACCCATGTTGCATACTTTTGATGGGTCCTACTACACGAAAAATGAGAAATACATTAAAAAGCGTGATTACAATCACGTTTTTTTATGTATTTCTCATTTTTCGTGTAGTAGAGTTCATCGAAAGTATGCAACATGGGTACTCCTTGGATGAGGAATTAAATTTCCCATCCAACGAGTACTCCCGCTCAAAATTTGAGTAAAAATTTTGGGAGATAAGTTGAAAATACGAGTTGAAAAAGTAGTTTTATTATTTTATTATTTTTTAATATTTTTACCCTTTTATTTAAAAAATGGTGAATCATCCCCCATGGTTGACATCATCATCTTGAATCCTATTGGTTGTTATAAATTTTATTTTTGTTGTACATTTTTCTTATGAGGCCCATTTTAGACCTCAAAATTCCCCTAATGGGACCATCCCATCCTTAACATGCACCGTTACAAAACTTCGAGGAAGAAATGGCTCGAGTCCTAGAATAATTGAGGACAGACTATGAATCTAGAAACCCATCAGGAGCAGAAGAGCAAGAGGAAACCATAGATAAGTCTGCCACTGCCAGCAGTTTTGGTCACACTGAAGTCCTACCCGACCAAGATAAACTACAGGATGATGGGGCTCTATCCCCTCTTCAGAATTATGAGGTGAATAGTGAAGGGAGGGCAGAGGAGAGAACGGAATCAGAAAATCAGTCTGGTGACATTGTCCCCGTGGAGAAAAACATAAGCATAGAAACAGTCCCTTTGACATTGGGAGGAAGCACTGCCCCACCCAGTCGAGACCCTCAAGCAGAAGTAAACTCTGAAGATCAAATAAGAAACACCATCACAGGAAACCCTGAGGTTGGCAACACCATCCCTGAAAATGGAAATACCGCTCCTCCACCACCTTCTGAAATCTGGTCAGGAGAGGATTCAACTGAAAAGGAGATTAAGAAACTAAGCAAGACCTGCAAAAGATTAAAGAAAATGGTGAAATATCTAAGGAAACAACTGAAGGAGGAGAGAAGGGTCAGAAATCCAAAGAAGGAAACCACCACTGCAAGAACTCAAACAAAATTAGCCGCCAACTTGATAAACATTGTTGAAGCTGAGATACAGACTGACTTAGCTAACATCATTGAGGCTAAGGTACAAAATAACTTGGTAGCCACTACAGAGGCTGATGTACAAACCAATTTAATCGATACAGCTAAAACTGGGATACAAACTGACCAAGAAGGTACTGATGAGGCCGAAATTAAGATAGAACTAGAAAATACCATTGAAGCTTCTACGCAAACTGCGTAGAAAACTACAGAAGAGAAGGAGAACCAAACAAAGGAAGCTCCTACCTATGCCCCCCTGGTAGAGAAAGTTGTTAATCATAAATTACACAATGAACTGGTGCAAACATAGCATGAGCTAGCACAATGTAGGAAGGAGGTGGTGCCAACACAAGAATACCAAGCACTACTAAAGAAATTCACAAACCTCTCCTCTACAGAATACGAAACATTTTCCAAACTCAGAGAAGAATAGGTAAAGGTTAAAAGAGCACAAGAGCAGGTGGAGCAAGCCAAGAAAAAAATCACCACAATTGTTTCTCTGTATAACGATGCACTATCATGCAGGGCACCAGCCACCAACTATGCCCTATTCTTAACAGAACAATATTTACTATCGAAAGTCAAGGCCATCAGGGTGGGAAAGTCTACAACTTTCAGGACTATAGAAGATTTTTTCCACTGCTGTAATGATGAAGATGAACAATTCCAGCGCCTTCAATGTGAACTTTAGATGCACAATTTCTTTCTAGAAGAGGACACAGACAGTAATCCTAGTCCCTTTAAAGGAGATGTTTAGCTCCAAGCCTTCCTCTCATTCACTAAGAACCAGATTAAGTGGGCCAAGGCCTATAACATCTTTCAAAATAGAGAACATGGCCTAGACTTGTGGGTTAGAGGAGAACCTACAAAATCCCTGTAGCTGTTTATCCAACACAAGAACTTCATGTGAAGGCAAGGTGTAAGGACTAGGCTAGGGCCCATCCATAAGGACATCATAGAAAATGGAAAAGAGTACTTTCAAGACATTCAAGAAGCAACCTTGGCAGCAACTAAACAAATATGGATGGCCTCCACAAAAAACGTAAAGAATAGGGAACCATTTGGCTACAGGAATTTCAAGGTTGCTACCTCCAGATTCCTCTCATACAGTAATCTAGTCTTTATCATGGGGCCTGTATGGCTAGGATGTAGGTATAGAATCCCTCTACTCTGGTATCCTCCTGAGGACTATAATCATAATTATGAGTTACCAGAGGGGCATGCAAGTGCTATCTTTGCAATAATGAGACAAAAACAGGGTTTTCGAGCATACAAGGAAAAGGTCTACCCTGCCTACTCTCTAACACAGTTGCATCTCAACCATCTGTTTGCATGAGGACATGCAACAGGCTAGAATTAAGGTATGTTTTCACCCTATAATTACTTCTAATTATGGCACAATCTTAGGAATTCTTCCTTATTTTGATAATAAAGAAAGAAATCATTTGAGAAAATCAGAGCAATTGAGCTAACGACAAAAAAGAATGTTTCTATAACATAAATTTGACTTATTATATCTCTGTATGCAGGAAGGCAGAGTAGCTGAACCAATGGAAAATGGAAGACACCCGACAGACAAGAATGTATGAGCTGGTAGAAGGCAAAGATACGGATTCAAGCTCGAAGACTCAAATAATAGCCACGCGCAGTCGTTGTCATTTGGAGAACATTATCTCATTCCATGAAAATGCCTTTAAAAGGGCCAGGGACGAACTAGATAGGGAGTCAAATAGGAATTTTCGTGCATCAAGACAGAGCTATCAGATTGTATTCCTATATTATCTTTTGATTTTTTATGTTTTGAACAATTACCTTTTGAGATTTTCATCGCGTTAAAACTTCTAGTGGTCTGGGCCCAACCCTTGGGAGTTTCCTCGCCAAATTCTGTGTTGTACGTTAGTTACAGGATCCATGTTCAGTTATCTGATGCGGTTGTAAAATAATTTTCTACTCAATAAAGTTACAGTTTTTCTTCCTTCAGAATAGTTTAGCATTTTTACTTCTTGATTCAGAATAATCGCATTCGTATCTTCTGGATTGTATAATAATGCTTCATAGTTGTTATACATTTCCATTTTCTTCCAACACCTTTGCAATCGATTTACAAATCGTAGGATAATTACTACTCAATGATTACTTGTCTTTGTGGATTAAATTGTCCTATAAACACAGTGAGGTGTCCAATTGTTGATTAACGTTAATTAGTCAGTTTACAAAGAGAATTCCATTGCAAAATTATATAAGTAATTATTGTTCCTTTCATTTAGATTGCTTTCATTTCAATTGTTGTTCAATTCATTAAGAATGTTGTTCAATTATTTAGATTTCTGTTCAGTTTATCAAGATTGATGTTCAAACCATCATTATGTTGTTCAATCATAGGTTTCTCTAATCTATCAAACCATTCCTCTTTAAGTTGATTGAGTTCATAAGATTAGATAATCCTTTCTCATAAATAGTATAGAGTAACTATCAGTTGATCTCACTTGCATATATTGTGCTGACACTCTTGAAATAAGAATACTTACCTCAGGTTGACAATTAAATGAGAAGAACTAAGGTTGCCTATAATAAGCCACCTCTGTGAAACCAACACCAGCATTCAACTTCCCCGGCTTGACGATGATCTCAAAGTAATATTCTTGGAATAGAAGTAGCCACCGACAGATTTCCCCCACCAACACAGGCTTATTCACTAGGTACTTCAAAGCTGAGTGATCTGTAAACACCTTGAAGTGCCCTCCTAATAGATAATTCCGGTATTTTTATAGGGCATATACCAGGGCCAACCCCTCACACTCCGTAGTGGAGTAGTTGCGCTTCGCACCAAAGAGTTTCCTACTAGCAAATGAAACTGGATGGTCAATGTCTCTGTCACCAGGCTGCAAAAGGATAGCTCCCAGGGTGATCCCTGACGCATCTACATGAACATGGAAAACATTCACCCAGTCAGGAAAGATGAGAATGGGTGCAGATACCATCTTCTCCTTGAGTAGCTCGAAGCTCTTCTGACACTCCTTGTCCCAAAAAAATGAAACGTCCTTCTTTAGTAATTTTTCCATAGGTGTTGTGATCAGCGCATACCCCTGAATGAACTTCTTGTAGTATCCTGTGTATCCAAGGATAGAGCGCAACTATTTCTCAGTTGTAGGTACTATCAGGTTTATAATAACTGCCACTTTGGCGAGGTCAACCATTAATCCTTGTCGACAAACTATATGACCGAGAAAGATCCCGAAGGGTATGCAAAATATGCACTTCTTGATATTCAGGGAAATTTGGTGCTTTTGACAGGCATCCAACATCATGCGCGGGTTTGAGACATGCTTCTTTACCAACCCGAAGATAGTCTAGTCATCAAAATATACCTCCAAAAACTTGTGGATGAACTCTTTGAACACTGCGACCACCACCCGCGAAAATATGCCAGGGAAATTCTTGAGCCCAAACGACATGATAGTGTACTAAAAAGATCCCCATTCAGTGGCGAACGTGGTTTTGCTGCGATCTTCAGGTGAAATCCTGATCTGATGGTAGGCCGAGAACCCATCCATAAAAAAATATTCTTCCTGCCCTCCCACGCTATCCAGGATTTCATTTGAAAATGGTGTAGGAAAGGGAACATGCACGTAGGCCTCATTTAATTTGCACAGGTCAACACAGATCCGTATTTCTCCTGTAGTCTTCTTCTCCTGAACCACCATAGGACTCACCCAATCTGACTGTTCGACTGGTTCGATGATACCTGTGGCTATCATTTTCTCAAGTTCTTCCCTAACTTTCTACTTATATTTTTGGTTCAACCGATAAGGGTGATGCTTCACAGGGCACGCATCTGGTTTTAAAGTGATCCGCATGACCCCTAGGTCCCCTGTAATCCCTTTGAGTTTTGAGAATTTTGTCAGGAATAGGTCTTGGTATTCTGTGAGGAGTTCTGCAACTTTTCCTACAGTATCATCATCCCAGTATTCCCCAATTTTAGCTAGCTTAGGTTTCTCCTCTGTTCCAATGTTTACTTCTCATAGCTTCAGAGGCTTAGTGAAATTTACGGTCTACGATGGGGGTCCCACAACTTCTCTCTCTCCTTTCGACTCCGAGACAGAGACATTTCGTGGGTCTTCATCACACTCCTCTATTGATAAATTGCGGCAGTTGACAATATCCTACATCTGTGTTTCCCATGTTGGTGCCTGATGTGCTATGAAAGGGCATGATTCATCAAATACTAAGGCATATATATCCTGCAGAGCTTCGTCGAGTGCCTTTGTTCCTCCTATCAAACCGAATGTCCCTACAAACTTGTCCTTCAAGGTTTCCCAGTGGCGAGTGCGTTGATGTAATTCTGCATCTAAATACCATACGTTCATGATTGGCCCCAAAGTATAAATGAACAGGTGGACCCATTCATCCTTAGTTTGTTAGCACCATTTCTCCATCCATGTGGACAAGTGTTCGCGCGGGTCCCCTGGCCCAAGGAAAGTCTTTGCGCGTAGGTGAGCGGGGGGTTCAAACCATAGGATCAACATTTCATGAGACTCTTCCCAATCCTGGAACGTCCCCTTATGCGCATCCCACCACCTTTCAGGGGTTGCACACATGGCTATATTAAGGGCCCACAGCCTTCGCTCCCGTGGGACTTCAGCTTCAAATGCTCACAAAAAATCCCTAATACTACCAGAACCATCAAAGTAGGGCATTTCTCTTACCTCTGAGGAGATACACTGGAATTTCTTTGTGATTCTAAGGCATCGCAACGCAGATACATCATGTAACCAATTTTTCCAATTTTCTATCTCCTCATTGAAGTCAGAGAAGCATTCATTGTCCTCTTCCCAGCAAAGCACACCATCAACCGTAGGGTTGATCCAATATGCGTCCCGATTGGTTAATTTATAGATTTGATCCACATCCTCTTCTTTGCGCATTGGTTCTGTATACCGATCTCCTTCTACAAGGTCTAGTGGGACTATCACGCTTGTACCCTCATTCTCAAATACCATGTTTCTTTTCTTTAGGTTGATAATTCCTCCCATGTTTACTTCCCAATCCAATCTGAGGAGTGCAAGATAGGGGTCTGCATATTTCACAATCTGAATTACCTCAAAGTTGGCACGGACCTAACTCCTGCGATATCTACCATAATTTTTGATAGCCTCCCCAATGGTATGATCTTCTGCTGGTTGGCCATGCACAGCTGGAGAGTAGACCATTCCAACTTAGGCTCTCCCATCCACTACCAATTTTTCTTGGGCAGTACGTTTTCATCTGACCCTAGGTCCAAAATAACCTGATCCATTTCATAGTCACCAATATGTGATGTTAGTCGCATTTCCCGACCAATGTGTTTCTTATGATTGTAAATTTTGTGCACATCATTAACTTCCGGAGGAGGGTTAGTTCTCTCTGCAAATTTGTTTATTAGTGCTTGCAGATTTTCTACTGCCTTCTGGTTGCGTAGTGTTAGTCATCAGTAAATTTTGCTGATATCCAAAGATTACTAAGTTCTAAATTCTATATTTCTAGAAACAATATCTGAGAGACATTGTGAGTTATAGAAAACTCACTACCTTCATCATCCTAAATTTGACTAATTCACTCAAAATTTCATCTTTTGCCTTCTCAATTTTTTTCCTGCTACTCTAAGAAAACTCCATTTTATGGGCTTACTAACCTCATTTTGTTCCTCTCCTAACTCTCACTCATTTCCTATTTTTCTCTCAAAAACCCATTCTTTCCCCTTTCCCAAACCGTCAAAATCCTCTCCCATTTATCATTTTTCCTCTAAAAATACTTAAACAATGTAAAAATCCCTTTTTTACATTGTTTAAATTTAACTTTTTGCCTATCGGACCTTTTAAAAACCTAAAAAAAACTCTGTTTTGTGTTAAACCCGCCCTTCACATAAATTGGGCCTTTAGCCCCTTTATGTCTCAACCCCCGGTCCCCTCTACTCCCATAAAAACCGTTTCCTCCGCTATATCCTAGCCCCTTCCCTATTCAAAACTCCTCCATGCCTTTTATTTTATATACCCCTGCAAACCTTATAAAAGGCCTCCAAGCCTTTGAAATAATAAGCGGGTCCCCCTTACCTCACCTCGTCTCTTTATTTTCTTCCAGGCTGCATCCGTCGTTGATTTGGATCCCTGGGCCTGATCCAATGGTCCTTGCATCCCCTTTCGTCATTCCACATTAATCCAGCACCGCGCTACCCGACAAATCCCACCACGTAATCACGCCCGGGCCCCGCCTTCCACTTAACCTTACCGCCAACCACAACCCTCCATCTGTCTCTAGGCTCCACCCTCCACACTTGCATGTTTCCTCTCGGACTTTGTCTGCACCGTTGATCTCACTCCTCGAGATCTGACGGCCCAAATTTCATATCGCGTAGAAATTGGCGTCGAATCTTAACAAACCAAACCCGCGCGATATAAGCAATTTTCACCTGCCACGCGTCAAGACCTAAGGTGTATCGTGTCCATTCGTTCCAAAACCACAAGCCGCCTTATATCCATGTGATAAACCTTTTATGGTTTTCAAAAACCGCCTTTCACCACCATGCCAAAATCCAAATTATTCCCGCATCCATTTGAATTCTGCTTGGTTCCACATACAAAACCTTCCCTCTGCACCCTCTCTTCCTCTGCAAATCACCCCTTGACGCCTCAGAAACCTAAAAATGAATTCAATCCAATCCCACAGGCTTTTAAAAGATTAATTGTTTTTTTTTTGTGCAGGTTTTAATGGAAACAATGCCCAAAATGCGGTCTAATGGCCCAAAAAGGAAAATTGAAGCCCCAGATGATGATCCTAGGGGTTTCATGCAAATTTAAAGGAACGAAGGCAAGGGTTTAAACCCTGACACCACCAAAATCATGATCCTGGGTGGTCACATAACCATCCTGCCATGAAGAAAGTTGCATCCATGCACATACAGACAGAACAACTACAGTCAAAAGAAAACAAAGTGAAGAACAGAAAGATAAGGGGGTTAATTCTAAATCAAAGGATAAACACAGAAGATTAGCCCTTAAGACAATGGTTAAAGATGAAGGTCAAAGGTTTAAAAGCAAAGGATAAATGAAAAAAACAGTCCTAAATCAGAAACAGAGAATAAAGATAGTGAGGCAAATTATAAGGGTCGAATCAAGGTTAAAGGCCCAATACTGAGTTTTATGATTAAATAAAATAAAATTAAACCCAATGACAGTTTCGGATGACTCAACAAAAAAGAATTCACTGCTACAAAGACCGAACTGCCACCTACAACATGATTTCTCTCCATAAAGGCATTTAGTAGTTATTACACAGTCAGAGATATTTTTATCTGTCGAGGAAGTTATTGTAAATTTAAGAATAGGCCTTAAATTCAAACATTTCACCCATTTTTCCTTAGGAAGTTAAGATAGAGTTATTGAAATAGAGAAGTAGCTACATATATTCTTGCCTTAGGCCTTGCATGGTTTTCAAAGTTAGGAATGCACTTACTCTGTAATAAATGATACTCAAACCCTATCTTAGCTTCACCTCCTCATTTTCAGCATAAATATTGCATTTGGACTCATTATATTGTTGGCATTTTATGACTCTTTGAATTAATACATAATCTATTGGAAATTAAAGGAAAATTGATGTCTTGGATCTTGTGGATGCCCTAATTTGTTTGTTGAAGGACGAGGCTTGATCACTAGATCCCTGAGCTTGGTTGTTGGTGAAGTGCTTCTATCTGTTATTGTTATTTCCTGTTTTCATTATGTTTTCATCTTTATTTGTTACAGTAGATCAAAGGTTTTAGGCTAAGAAATGTCTTTTGGAAGCACCTTAGTTCTGTTTTCTCTTCACTGTCTTAATGTTTTCTTCTGCAAGCTCTGATTGGAGGATTCTTAATTGCCCTCCAGTTCCATCTAGCTTGTTATTTTAGAAATAATTCAGTAGAGTATAACCAAGGATTTTCTCTTTTGATAAGTCCATGTTCCTTTGAGTATGGCTTGAGAGGTTATTTTTAAGGAATGATTTCAATAGAGTGAAACCAGGAAAATTAGTGGTGAGTCCATGCTCCTTTGAGTACAACTAGAGAATTGTTTCTGAAACTTCTTTAAAGTATGTTTAGTAGAGTCTAAACCAGGGAAGTCTATGGTGTACCCTATCCTCTGGTTTTCCTTTAAAAGTTGCTTTGAATACCCCTAGAGAGTTAATCAAAAGCATATTAGATTATTTATGTTTGATCTTAGGCTACTCTTATTGTTTTCTTATATGTTTTCTTTATCTAAAAGTAGTCCTTTGATTTCTGGATTTTTTTCTGAAAGGTTTGCTTATTAAAATTTTGTCCAAATAAGTCTATGGTTTGCCCTATCCTTTGGCTTGCTTCAAACAATTACCTTGAAATATTTCTCTTGTTTAAAGTACATGATAAAGGATTCTTAATTTCCCTTTGTCCTTCTTTTCATTCTTATCCTTAATTTTCATCTCATTATCCTAAAAAATTTGAAGATCCATTAGCCAAGTTAGATTTTCCCTATGATACTCCCTGATTCTTTAATGAACTTATCATGACTTCCATTTGACTCCATTTCCTAATCACTTAGAGATATCCTCATTCTATCTATGCTCTTTGATCATTATGTCCAACCAAAACAACCAAACAAACCTTGTACTTAATAACTAGCCTAAAATCAACCCTTAAAAAAAAACAAGCACATATCCTTTGCAAACAATATGAGAGATCCCTCTCTGAGTCTAGGAAGGCTAGGTCCTAGAACTCTAAAGACTAGTTCCATGTTTCCTTGTCATTTGGTATGCCAATCTACAAAATCACAGGACTCCAGCATTATGGTGATCACGGTGGGACTTTCTGAGTCAATGACAAACTAAGTATACCTTAGGACTCCAAAAACCATTGTTAATCACAGAAAACTCTGTTGATGGCCATAGAGTTGACTTTGTTTGTTTCACCATCTTAGCTAAATGATGATTCAATTATAGAAAACTCTTAAAAACCATAGAGCCACATAAAAACTAAGAAAACCCCAAAATCATTCTTAGATTGGTTTCTATTTACTCATTTGGTGGTGGACCATAACACATCTTACCTTCAAGAAGCTAAAAATTTCCACCTGGCGGCTCCACTAGCCTCAGTAGGCCTATTAATCGACTAGTTCTTTTAGATTCCCTTAATATTGTATCAAATTAGTCCTAAAGAAGTTTAGAAGCCTAGTCCCATACTTTAGAAAGGTACTAAAACACAAGAGAGGTCAAAAAATTTAAAAAATAGTCCTTAAACTTTCAGCCTCTCTAATTTTTGAACTTGAAAACTGGCTTCACATAGGATCAATACTAGATCTCATCCAGATCCTAATCCTCCTACAATAGCTGATGATCCAGAAATTTTTTTGTGGAAAACTTCTAAAGCTGGAAATTTAACTACTGATAGGACCATCCAAAGAACACGATCTGTCCCTGAAAACCTTACAATATTGAAAGATCCTCACTTTGACTTGTCTCACAAAAAGAACCTATTTAGAGCCAAGTCACATAGTGATATTGAGCAATATAACCTTGAGCCCATAGATTTGCAGTAGAAAATTAGCAGAGAAGTGTCTCCTTCCACTCCTCCTGATTTTTAGCTTCTCTACCACTTCAGTTCTTTCCATAGAAAATCTGCTCATAATCAGCCTACTGGTCCAAGTACTTCCACCACTCCCATCCACACATCCACTATTTAAAACACCCCTTTTCACCCCAATTTCCATTTCACAAACCCACCCCTTGTAAATCCTCCATTTGTTCCCACCATGGCAGCATGGTATGCCCCATTAGTGTTACCACAACCTCTGGTTCCTTTACCAAATGATTATGAATCTAGAATTCCCCATTTCACTGGAACTAAATCTACTACTACCCAATAACATGTGGATAAAATGAATGATTCCTTTGATTACATGGAGATAGAAGAAGATACCATTAAGATGAGATATTTGCCAAAAGTTTAGGAGGAGAAGCCAAAAAATGGTTTAAAACCTTAACTCCTAATAGCATAAATGATCTCCCTTCTTTATACCAAACATTCATAAACAAATGGGAAATTAAAAAGAATCCTCTCCAAATCCTTTCAGAATATAGAAACCTCAAAACAAACACTGGGGAAAGTTTCCAAGATTATTGCACTAGATTCAATAGTGTTTACAATGCACTTCCCCCAAACATGAAATCTCCACTAGGCCTAGCCTTAGCTAAATTTCCTGAAGGCTTTGATCTAGACATGGCCTACCAACTAAGAGAAAGAGACCCCTTGACCTTAGAAGATATGTAGAGGGGAGCTATTAGTGTAGAAGCAAATCTGATTGAGAAAAGAGCTAGATTAAAATCAAAGAAAGTAGTTACATATAAAGATGAAACAATGGCATCAACCTCATCACCTGATGCCAAAAGTGATAACTTAGTGAGAGTAATGGAAAGAATTCTTGAAAAGATAAACTTAAAGGATAGAATGCCTCCTAGAGAAAACCAAATTGATCCACAAATAGAAATAGAAATCCCAATTTCAGAAGATATCCTATTCAAAATAGACAAAGAGATCATGACCAACAAATTAGGCCTCCATTTCAAGAAAACTATGTAGATCAAGAAGAAGAAAGGGAAACTGAAAGATTAGAAGAGAATCATGTAAATCTGATAGGATCTGATAGTCAGACAAATGTTTTCCTCACTAAAGAATAACAAGGTTTCTTCTCGTCAGAACAAATTGAAAATATTCATGAGGATTCTGAAGATTACCAATTGGGGTTTGAAAATGCAATAATGGAGGTGCACAGAAAATATGATCTTAGAAGCAAAAGGAACCCAGGAACTTCCAATGATGAAAACACAGACACTACTCTTAGGAAAAATTAAGAAAATATTCCTAAAAAGACAACAAATAGAAATAAAAATTTGACTAAGAAAACTGACTCAAACAAGGACAAATCCAATTAGCGAAGTGTTGACCCAAGATGCCCTAGTACTTTTTCTAGTGGCCCTGAGAAATCTATCCTAAATAACAGTCCTAATAAAACTCAGCAAATCAGAATTGCTAAAAAGACTATGCTTGGAAAAAAAGATGTAAATATGTCAAAAGCATTAGTCCCTTTTAGCATTGAGCGTGAAATTTCCAAGATCAAAATTAGCATACCCTTAGCTGAACTAGTAATCCAGGATGTATATAATAACCAATTTTTGAAAGCTTTGAATATAGGAAGTGATACTAATACATTAAACTTGACAAGTGGTAAACCAGAACTGTTGTTTGGTCTTGAAGTAGAAGGGAAATAAAAAGAAAGGACCATTCCTCCATTTTATGTCAGCTTAAATATACATGATAAGATTTTACACAATGCCATGCTAGATTATGGTGCCTCTCACATCCTTATGCCGAAAGTGGTGATGGAGAGATTAGGCCTAGAAATTACTAAACCTTACAAGGACCTGTATTCCTTTGATTCAAGCAGAGTCAAGTGTTTAGGCCTAATCAAGGATTTATGTGTCAATCTAGCACAAATTCCTGCTAAGGGTCTAGTTATGGACATAGTTGTTACTGACATTCCCCCAAAATATGGCATGCTTCTATCTAGATCATGGGGGGCCAAACTTCAAGGAAGCCTTCAAATGGACATGTCCTAAGCTACCATTCCAGTTTTTAACCAGACCATAAGATTATATAGAGAATATCATATGAAATTTATGGTAAGCAACATAGATAGGAAAAACAACACTCCTGTTTATTCTATTCATTCAAATTTAGACTCCTTTATCTTGTACAATGAGGATGAAATCAGCCAACAAGAAAAGTAAAACAAGACAAAGCTGAACTCACCTAAACAATCAAATAAGTCTCCAAAATAAGAAGCTAACAGCCCTACCCTTAGCATCCTTGAACAGCAAAAGGAAAATGAGCATGAGATAGAAACACCGTGGGAAATGAGCTTTGATGGCTCTTGTAGCAAAATAAGTTTTGGAGCTGGTGTATGGATACATAATACAAACCAAGGAAATTATTATAAACTTGATTTCCAATGCACCAATAACATTGCATAATATGAAGGTCTCCTCCTTGGCCTACATTTGCTCAAAGATTTAGGAGCCAAGAAAATATTAGTCCAAGGAGATTCATAGCTGATCAGTAAGCAAATAAAAGGGGATTATTCAGCCAAAACCCCAAGATTAAGAGAATATAGGAATGCTGCCCTAGAACTCCTAAAATTTTTTGAAAAATATGAACTCACTTTCATCCATAGAGCTCAAAATAACATTGCAAATGAACTTTCCCTTGCTGCCAGTAATTTCCAAATCCCCCATAAAAATGAACAATTTACTGTCAAAGTAAAAAAAAAAGCCCAGAGTCCCTGACAATGAAGTACAATGGAAAGTGTTTGAGGGTGACAAACACATTGATGATTTTCTGCAATCTGAAAATGATTTTACTGAATTAACACCTAGCTCAAGCCATGAAAAAGAATGTTTTGATGAAAAACAAGTCCATAAAATAGAGTTGTCGTCTACTGTTGATATAAATCAATTTGAATATCTTTATACAAAAGAATTGCTAAACAAAACAGATTAAAAGGACCTTGAAGTTTTACAGTGTAAAAATGATTCAATACCAAGGGCTCTTACACCATTAGAGAAGCTTTTTGAATTCAATGATGTAGCTAAAAAACCAAAGATGAAACCTACAGAAACTAATGTAGAAGAACATAACATAGGCAACATAAATGAACCCAAAATGGTCAAGTTATCTAGCACTCTCCCTACTCATATCAAACAAGAATATATTGAAATTTTCAAAGAGTTTGGAGAGATGTTTGCATGGGGGTACAAAGATCTGAAATCATATGACACTAGCATTATTCAACACAAAATTCCTCTTAAGGAAAATTAAAAACCTTTCAAACAAAAACTAAGAAGGATAAACCCCGTTTTACTACCTTTAGTTGAGAAAGAGATCAAGAAGATGTATGATGCTGGGATTATAGTTCCCCTTAGCTACTCACAATGAGTGTCCAACCTTGTGTCTGTTAGAAAGAAGACCGGGGAAATTAGGCTTTGCATTGACTTTAGAAATATGAACAGAGCCTCCCTGAAATATTAATCCCTTGCCTAAAATGGACCACATACTTCAAAAGGTGGTTGGATCTAAGATAATATCACTATTGGATGGTTTTTCAGGCTACAACCAAGTGCTAGTACTCCCAAGTGATCAACACAAAACTGCTTTCACCACACCATGGGGTACATTCATGTATGTTAAAATGCCATTTGGTTTGATGAATGCAGGGGCCACATTCCAAAGGGCTATGGACATAGATTTTTCAGAAGATATGGGCTATTTTATAATCATTTACCTTGATGACATTACTGTTTTCTCCAAAACTGATAAAGAACATTTGATTCATTTGAGAAAAGTAGAAAATATGGCTTATCCTTGAATCCCAAAAAGACACTCTTTGGTGTCCAAGAAGGAAAACTTCTTGGCCACATAATTTATGAAGGAATCAAAGTAGACCCTAAAAGGATTAAACGCATATTGAAAATCAACCATCCTAGAAACCTCAAAGAGTTGCAATCTTTCATTGGGAAGATCAATTTTTTTAGAAGGTTCATCCCCAACCTTGCTGAAATTTTGAGGAATATCACAAACATGCTCAAAAAGGAAACACGAGTTAAATGGACCTTAGAATCTAAGCATTCATTTGAACTGGTGAAACAACCTCTCACTCAAACACCAGTTCTTATTAGTCCTGACTTCACTAAGGATTTCTACATCTTCTCATTTTCCTCTGAACACACCATTGTTGTAGTATTTTTGCAAAAGAATAACATGGGCCAAGAACAACCAATATCCTTTTTCAGTAGAGCCTAAGAGATGCTCCACTCAAATATAATATCATGGAGAAACAAGCCTTAGCCTTGATAAAAGCGTTGAAGGATTTCCGAGTCTACATTTTACACTCACATATCATTACTTTTGTCCCACATACGGTTGTCAAGGACATTCTAAATCAAGACCCTGATGGTAAAAGGGGAAAATGGATTGCAATTATTTTAGAATATGATTTAGAAATCAGGCCCACCAATCTGATTAAAGGACAAGAATTAGAAAAACTCATGGCATAATCAAATTTCCAAGCATTGGATATAAATATGGTTGATGTTTTAGAAGAACAAGAAGAATTCACAGCTCCATACATTGAAGAATTTTTTTTTAATTCACCTTGGTATGCTGATATCATTTATGTGCTTCTCTATATTAATACTCCCCCCTCTCTATCAAAAACTAAAGCTAGATTATTGAAACAAAAAGCTTTAAATTACTACATTTTAGATGGAGTGTTATATTGGAAAAATGTTGTTGGCATATTGCTTAAATGTTTGCTTGAGGATGATGCAGGAAAAATAGTGCATAAGCTGCATGAGGGAGAATGTGGAGGCCACATTTACTGGAAGACCACAACAAACAAGATTCTTAGACCTGGCTATTATTAGCTTACCCATTTCCCTGATACTCAGAAACTAGTCATGACTTGCCATAAGTGTCAAAATTTTTATGGCAAGAGAAAACTCTTACCTTTACTTTTGCATCCCATCAGTATTGAGGCTCCCTTTCAGCAATGGGGTTTAGACTTCATTGGAGAAATTCACGCAACCTCATCTTCCCAACATAAGTGGATCCTTACTGCCACAGATTACTTTACCAAGTGGATAGAAGCCATCCCTTCTAGGAATGCTACTGACTCTATCATTATCAAGTTCCTTGAAACTAACATACTATCTAGGTTTGGTTGTCCTAGGAAAATTATTATAGACAATGTTGCTGCTTTCAAATCTAAAAGAATAGTTGAATTTTGCTACAAATATCATATCACATTAGGCCATTCACAGCGTACTACCCCCAGGGTAATGGATTAGCTGAATCCTCCAACAAAATTCTGGTCAACATTATCAAAAAATTGTTGGATCAAAATCAGAAATCATGGCATAGTAAGCCGGTTCATGCATTATGGGATATAGGCTAACCACCAAGAAATCAATAAATATGTCCCCCTATCAGCTGGTATATGGCATAGATGCAGTCTTCCCTACATCTTTGGGAGTTCCAGTCATGAAAATTCTCCAAGAAGTACAAACAGAAGAAAATTACATGTAGAGAAGACTGAATCAAACCATTCATTTACAAGAGACAAGAGAGAAAGTGTACAAAAGGACACAAGTAATAAAAGAAGGCATCAAGAAAATATTTTACAGAAGAACTAAAGTTAATAATTTTCAAGTTGGAGATACAGTCCTAAAATGAGATTCTAGAAGGGAAGATAGAGGTAAACATGGCAAGTTTGAGAATTTTTGGAAAGGGATTTACATCATTCACTCAATTAGGGGTCATAATGCTTTCTTTTTACAAATTCTGAGTGGAGAAGAACTATTTGGAGGTCCTGTCAATGGCAGGATGCTTAGACATTATTTCTGTCAGGAATCATAGCCTCAAATATTTCATTCATTGTACATAAAACATTGCATGAGAAAATCTTGAAAATAGAAAATACAAAAACAATGAAAGAAAAGAAAAAGAGGGAAAAATTCAAAAGAGGTACAGCCCCATACCCAAAAAAAAATTAGTACTGTTGAAAGTGTGCAAGTCTAAAATGCCACTACTAATTCAAAAAGATATCTTGTTTAGTCATCTAGCCTAATCATGGCTGAACATGCTTTAAATTTATGTTGATAAGTTAGTAGAAACAATGATTGTCAAGATTATTTCAGACTTGACTTATCAAGATGGATAGATTAGGGAAATATAAAGATCTTGGTTCCACATGCTCAAAACAGAACCAAAGAGATAGATAAGGATGCATTACTAATGAAAAATCATAGCCTTATCTTTCTAAATTTACTTTTATGCAAATAATGTTTGTGTGCAGCTTGTTTCAATGCCACAACCATGGTGAATCAGACTATCTAATCCTGATTTGAATCATGCTTTAAATTTAATTTCATTAGCTAGAGAATTAAGACTGCCAAACAGCTTAATCTTGGCAGTCAACTAGTTTTTTGGTAGAAAATAAAAGAGTTCACTAGTTTAATCTGAACTCTTGGAAGAAATAAGGATTGAAGTAGATAGTTTATTTCTGTTTTCAATCATAAAAAGTAAAAATATTTTTCCAGCTCAAGTGCACTCAAAAAAGAAGAAAAAATGTTAGAAAAGTAGGGTTGGGTAGGTAGAAATGTTGCGTAAAAGAAATCATATGTTGCAGATTGTTAAAGATTGTCATTTCAAAGAAATATCAGTAAGAGTAAAAGAAGGGAAATCTGCCCAATGGACAAGGCACTGATCTTCTGAAACTCATAGATTTGATAAACTGAGGTTCTGTACACCTTAAAAGGAAAGCTGCCCTCCCCAAGTGGAGCAACTTTTAGTCATCAGTAAATTTTGCTGATATCCAAAGATGACTAATTTCTAAATCCTAGATTTCTAGAAACAATATATGAGAGACATTGTGAGTTATAGAAATCTCACTACCTTCATCATCCTAAATTTGACTAATTCACTCAAAATTTCATCTTTTGCCTTCTCAAATTTTGTCCTGTTGCTCGAAGAAAACTCCATTTTATGGGCTTACTGACCTCATTTTGTTCCTCTCCTAACTCTCACCCATTTCCTATTTTTCTCTCAAAAACCCATTCGTTCTCCTTTCCCAAACCCTCAAAATCCTCTCCCATTTATCATTTTTCCTCTAAAAAGCCTTAAACAATGTAAAAATCCCTTTTTTACATTGTTTAAATTTAACTTTTTGCCTATCGGACCTTTTAAAAACCTAACCAAAACTATGTTTCATGTTAAACTCGCCCTTCACATAAATTGGGCCTTTAGCCCCTTTTTGTCTCAGCCCTCAGTCCCCTCTACTCCCATAAAAACCATTTCCTTTGCTATAACCTAGCCCCTTCCCTATTCAAAACTCCTCCGCCCCTTTTATTTTACATACCCCCGCAAACCTTATAAAAGGCCTCCAAGCCTTTGAATAATAAGAGGACCCCCCTTACCTCACCCTGCCTCTTTATTTTATACCACATTGCATCCACCATTGATTTGGATCCCTGGGCCTGATCCAATGGTCCTCGCATCCCCTTCCCTCATTCCACATTAATCCAGCCCTGCACTACCTGACAAATCCCACCACGTCATCACGCCCGAGCCCTGCCTTCCACTTAACCATGCCCCCAACCACAGCTCGCCATCTGTCTCTGGGCTCCACCCTCCACACTTAAATGTTTCCTCCTGGACTTTGTCCGCACCGTTGATCTCACTCCTCGAGATCTAACGGCATAGATTTCGTATCGCGCAGAAATTGGCACCGAACCTTAACAAACCAAACCTGCGTGATATAAGCAGTTTTCACCCGCAACATGTCAAGACCTGAGGTGTATCACGTCCATTTAGTCCAAAACCACAAACCACCTTATATCTACACGATAACCATTTACGGTTTTCAAAAACCACCTTTCACCTCCACGCCAAAATCCAAATTATTCCTACCTCCATTTGAATTTTGCTTGGTTTCGCATATGGAACCTTCCCTCTACACCCTCTCTTCCTCTGCAAATAACCCCTCGATGCCTCATAAACCTGAAAAACATAGTCAATCCAATCTTGCAGGCTTTTAAAAGATTAATTGTTTTGTTTTTGTGTAGGTTTTAATGGCAGAAATGCCCAAAATGCGGTCCAGTGGCCCGAAAAGGAAAATTGAAGCCCCAGATGACGATCCTAGGGGTTTCATGCAAACTTAAAGGAATGAAGGCAAGGGTTTAAACCCTGACACCACTAGAATCATGATCCTGGGTGGTCACATAACCCTCCTACCACGAAGAAAGTTTCATCCCTGCAAATACAAACAGAACAACTACATTTAAAAGAAAACAAAGTGAAGAATAGAAGGATAAGGGGCTTAATTCTAAATCAAAGTATAAAAACAGAGGATTAGCCCTTAAGACAGTGGTTAAAGATGAAGTTCAAAGGTTTAAAAGCAAAGGATAAATGAACAAAACAGTCATAAAGCAAAAACAAAGAATAAAGACAGTAAGGCAAATTATAAGGACTGAATCAAGGCTAAAGGCCCAATACTGAGTTTTATGATTAAACAAAGGCAAATTAAACCCAATGATAGTTTCATATGACTAAAAAAAAATCATTCACTTATACAAAGACCGAACTGCCACCTGCAGCATGATTTCTCCCCATAAAGGCATTTGGCAGTTATTACATAGTCAGAGATATTTTTATCTGTCAAGGCAGTTATTGTAAAGTTAAGAATAGGCCTTAAAGTCAAACATTTCACCCATTTTTCCTTAGGAAGTTAAGATAGAGTTATTGAAACAGAGAAGTAGCTGCAGATATTCCTGCCTTAGGCCTTGCATGGTTTTCAAGGTTAGGAATGCATTTACTCTGTAATAAATGATAAACCTTATCTTAGCTTAACCTCCTCATTTTTAGCATAAATACTGCATCTGAACTCATTATATTGTTGGCATTTGATTACTCTTTGAAGTAATACATAGTCTCTTGGAAGTTAAAGGAAAATTGATGTCTTGGATCTTGTGGATGCCCTGATTTGTTTGTTGAGGGAGGAGACTAGATCACTAGATCCCCGAGCTTGGTTTTTGGTGAAGTGCTTCTATCTTTTATTGTTATTTCATGTTTTCATTATGTTTTCATGTTTCTTTGTCACAGTAGAGCAAATTTTTTAGGCTAAGAAATTTCTTTTGAAAGAACCTTATTTCTATTTTCTCTTCACTGTTTTAATGTTTTCTTCTGCAAGGTCTGATTGGAGGATTATTAATTTCCCTCTAGTTCCATCTATCTTGTTATTTTAGAAATAATTAAATAGAGTATAACCAAGGAGTTTCTCTTTTGGTAAGTCCATGCTCTGAGTATGGCTTGAGAGGTTAATTTTAAGGAATGATTTCAACAGAGTGAAACTAGGAAAATTAGTGGTGAGTCCATGCTCCTTTGAGTAAAACTTGAGAATTGTTTCTGAAACTTTTTTAAATTATTCTTAGTAGAGTCTAAACTAGGGAAGTCTATGGTGCGCCCTGTCTTCTAGTATACCTTTAAAAGATGCTTTGAATACCCCTAGAGAGTTAGTCAAAAGCAGATTAGATTATTTATTTTTGGTATTAGGCTGCTCTTACTTTCTTCTTATATGTTTTCTTTTTCTGAAAGTAGTCCTTTGATTGCTGGATTTTTGTCTGAAAGGTTTTCTTATTAAAAATTTGTCCAAAGAATTATATGGTTTTCCCTGTCCTTTGGCTTGCTTCAAACAGTTACCTTGAAATATTTCTCTTGTTTAAAGTACATGATAAAGGATTATTAATTTCCCTTTGTCTTACTTTTCATTCTTATCCTTAATGTTCATCTCATTATCCTAAAAACTTTGAAGATCCATTGCCCAAGTTAGATTTTCCCTATGATACTCCCCGATTCTTTAATGAACTTATCATGACTTCCATTTGACTCCATTTTCCAATGACTTATAGATCTACTCATTCTATATATGCACTTTGATCATTATGTCCAACCAAAACAACCAAACAAACCTTATACTTAATAACTAGCCTAAAATCAACCCTTAAAAATCAAACAAGCACATATCCTTTGCAAACAATCAGAGAGATCCCTCTCTGAGTATAGGAAGGCTAGGTCCTAGAACTCTAAATACTGGTTCCATGTTGCCTTATCATTTGGTATGCCAATCTGCCAAATCACAGGACTCCAACACGTAGCAACTTCATACATGCCTGTAGAAATGGTTTATCTTCATCGCCTATTCTTAGGTTTGTTGGAGCCTTATAAGTAGATGCCTCATCCTTAGTGAAGTCTTTGCAAGCTGTGACGAAGGTTTCCTTCTCCTTCTGTAGGTCCAATCTTTCCTGTTTGATAGCTGCTTTCCAGATAAGAGGTTCAGCTTCGTCTTTCTCCTCGGCTCCTCCAGTAGCCATGCCATTGCGCGTTATGACGTTAATACTTGGTCCTTCATCACGTGGTTCCGCCTTAACCCTCTGTACATTCTATGTAGGTGTATGTTGTTTTTCTTGAATTTTTACTATCAGAATTGTACAATCTTCAATCACATGGTCCAGTTGTCTACAATACTGACAAGATTGTCTCGTAGGGTTCGGACAGTCCCTGGCAAAGTGCCTTATTTCTCCCCAGTTGTAACAGATCAATTGTCCTCTTTCCCGACCTGCACCTCCACCCCTTTCGCCTCCCCTGCCCTGGCTGGGGAGCCACCTATGCTTGAGGGAGATAGTGGTGAAGAAGAGTCAGCTTGTACCTTGTATATGTTTCCTCGATCTATCATCAAATCATAGGTCTGACAATTATTCTCTTCATGCCCCACAGAGGAGAAAAATCGACACCATTGTTGCTTCAATTATAGGACATACGCACCAAGACGGGGACAGTGGTTAGTGTCATGTAGCCGAGCAACACAAAAATCAGTACACCATAATGTTGGGCCACTTGGCCCCGCAGCCTCCTTAGGGCACAATGGGCTGGGTCCCCCAGCTTGCATGTAATATGCCAGTAGAGGAGACTGATCCTTAGTATGATCAGACAGCCTGCTTCTTATGCACCATATGTCTAGAGTAGCCTATTTCCCTCGTTCTTTTCATAGATTCTGTATTTCAAGGTGCATCATCTCGAACTGTCCCTGGATCTGTTGTACCCCAAACTGAGCATTGTCTCTCGGCGCAGCCTCTAGTTTCATAGAAATTTCCAAATATTTTGCTTACGTTTCAATTGCCTAATGACCCATAGGTCCACACAGGTGACGTAGCAGCATAGCAATAAACCATTCCTTGTGTTTTCTGTCATCATACAGTAATTCTCCATCTCTAATAACCTTCTCTAAGCATTGGTCAACTTCCCATACAAATTCAATGGGTCCTTGTCTAAAGTCTTTTAAATCGACCACTATTTGAGAGTAAGACTTAGGCTTCCGAAACTATTGTTTTAATGATGTCTTAATCTCTTGAATAGATGGATCCGCATGCTGCCCTACATATCCCATATACCAATCCAGGGCCTATCCTTCAAAGGCAAGGGATAGCTGCGCTTTTTTTACAGCATCGGTAGCCACATTATGCGCAATCCATACTGATTCTGATACAAACCAAAATTGGTCCATATATTCATCTCCTACACCCCTGAAGGTAGGTAGCTTCATGTGCATGGCCATGTCGTCTTTTGGTGGCAGCGGAAGTGTGGGCAAGTTCTTACCCTTATGCGAACTTGAAGGTGGTGTAGCTGGAGGACTATGCGCAGCCGATTATCTTAATGGAATTTAGATGGATCTATCTACTTCTAGATTATTTTGGTAGTACTTACCACTTCATGTTGTACTCTCTCTTAGATTAGAAGTCATTCACTTAGTGTGGCTGCACAGAACGCCTTTTCGCATAGTAAAATTTTGATTAAAAATGGCAATGTTTTCAAGAACTTACCCTGGAACCCTTTGAAGAACCTCCGATCTGCTTCATAATAGGTTAAGAACTGATAAGCTACAAATTTTGTCGCAAATCCTCCCAGCATGCTATCTACCTAGTGATCTACATTACGAGTGATCATATTATCAATCCTTTCTAGCTGTTGAATCAATTCTGATGTCCACTGCGTAACCTTATCATCCTTCCAGCACGTCCGGAATTCTACAAACCTTGCCAACCACTCATGAAGCTCGTGCGCAAAGGTTACAAAGAAAATTTCATAGAATTCAGTGAATATGTACTTGTTCTTCCACTTCTCAATCTTTAACTTCGTGCTGCGATTCTCCTTTACAGCAAAATCCTGAATCTATCTTTCAAACCAGTCTTCAATTTCCACCCTCTCAGGTGTCCAAGGACCTCATGGCATTACCCGATCTCTCTCTCAAAATTCTCCCAGTCTCGACATTGGAACCATTTTTTGGCTTGAGGGGTTCTGACCTAGGTTTAGAGGTTAAGGTTTTCCAACAAATCTCTATACTACTGGCCCTTTCGGCAATGACCCACTTGCGCAAGCCAAGGTCTCACCCGAAGCAGTATGGGAGGGTGCTGGAACCAAGTTTCCGCACCTTGAGAGAGAGAGTAGGTAATTCGAGGCAGATGTAAGTCTCAACTTATTAGGTTCACATAGAAAGAGTCTATTTGTAGCCTTTTTAACAGTGTAATTAGCATATAACCACAACACAGATATCAGATCTAATCAGTGCATTCGCATCCATGTGCGTATTATCAAATACCATCACATAACATTACAATCATAGCCAATATCAGGTCACAGTTATACATATACTAATTTCATAATAGTGATACATTCAAAGCTTAAAGAGGCATCATAGATGCGCTTCAACAGTAAACATAATCAATTCAGATAACGTACAGATACTTTAATGATACTTCGCATTCTTTAATGTTCAGATCCACTTACAACCAGGGTCTGCGCACAGCAGGACTGAGGATCTCCATGCACACAGCCAGCAATATTCCTTACTCAACAGAACCCAAACATATCTAATAGTTCGCACATAGCATCAATCTACCAACTTGCTTACTTACTATACCCAACTAACTAGCTATTTATAATATCGTAGCCTTCACTATCCTATGTTTTTCAAACCATGGTTTTTGGACCCTAGAGCTACCCTTTAACCTATTACAAACACTAGGGGCTTTGAACCACCCCAAAACCCCTACGCAAGGCTGAATTTAACAAAATTTTACCAAAAACGCAAGTTAGGGAACCCCATTCCAAAATTTTTCAAATTTATACTTTATCCATCATCATGATTAGATTTTATGATTAGTTCATCCCATTTAAGAAAGTGTTCCCTAGAAAATACTTTGTATTCTGTATTTTCCATAAGTATAAATGTCCCTTAGCAAACTTAAAATGTAATTAGAATGGAAAATTAGAAGATGAACAACTAATTGAATTCCATGATATGCACTTTTTTCAATAACTTTCTTTATTACCCAGCTTCTTAACATGTTATTTCTAAATATGCAATCTCTAATTATGTGATCTAAAGGTGAATAAAAAGATAAGAAGTCATGGTAAATGTATGTAAACTCAATAGGGTAATAAACAAGCTAACTGGAAGTAGGTAAATGCATGCATGATACAAAGGTAACTTCATTGGGGTATTAAACAAGCCTGCTAGCAACTAATCGATGTCGAGTACAAAAATTTTAGCTTATAGCATGCATAAATTGGTACTAATTTATGCTCAGTAATCAAATCAAAAGCCAAGGTTCTTCTTCAAACAAATAAATCAAAGTGAGATGAAAATGTATGATTACAAGATTTTATTTCTTATTATTCACTCATCATACAAATTTTATCTTGATTTTTTATTAAGTTATAAGTTCTTTTATTTATGCAATCTTATTTAACTTTCTCTTCATTAATATAAACTAATATAATTGGGTCTCCCAATATGTCACCAATTGTTGTGGAAAACAACAACCCCCATTTAATATTAATATCATAATAAAAAAGGGGACAATTTAAATTTTAGTCTTTAATTTACATTAATATTTGTTTAATCAAATCAAGAAAAACTATTATTTTTATGTTTTATTAATATATTGAGCCAAGGACTTAGTTTTATGTATTATTTAATAAAATATATAATAATGCCTTCGGAAAAAACCACCCTAGTCAAGCACAATTCAAATAAACCCAAGTTTCAAGCTTTTGCACATTAATAAGACTTTACTTCAATTAAATCATACTCCTCATTTATTTTCTTGACACGTTTCCTGAAGGTTTTTCCCTGGGCCATTTATAAGTTGTGCCTTTTAAATCCACCTAGCGAACACCTTCCAAGACAACTCAACATTTTACATGGACTCCTGCGCTGCCATATCATGTGGCTTATATCTCTCATATTTGTCCTTTCCACCTTCCCTTTTACACGCCTCCTTGGCCCTCTTCCCTGGAAGTTAAATATGATTCATTCATTTGACCGGGACATCTCATCACTGATACATCTCATTTTTTCACTCCTACTTTTGGCCCTACTCATGTTTCTTCCTCGTTTAATTATTGGGAGTTGAAATTTTCCCTTAAATCCATGTATTCCCACTCCTAGTCATCTCGACCCTTTGCAATGTGTTAATGCTTTATTCCTTCTTTGATTTTCCATATGAGATGACTCAATGCATATATATAGTTCATACACAGCCTCTCATTCGAACATGTATATCCCCACTACACATCATCCCAGAGTCCAATATTCTTGGTGATCCCTCAATAATTCTTCGCTTTGTTCCTTCTGGGGTATAACCTTGCAGGATGATGTAAGCAGTCATGACATTTTATATCTCATTTTCCATTCAAATAAGGATGCACCACTTGAGAAATTTTTAGTATAACATGGAAATTTGGAATGTGCACCTATAATATTTTTTTTTTACTTACAACCTTTTCATCCATTTAATTGTTGCATGCCTGCTTTTAGTGCCTTTTTTATTGATTGAATTTATATTAAGTTTGTGGGTTATATTGTATTTACTCGATAAAAACCCTCTAATCCTATTTTTCTCTATTACACCTTATCATTGTTTAAATCTCTATGAAAACTATCAAAATGGTGAAGTCAGAGGAGGAAACACCTCCATAGAAACCAATCATTCCATTCAAGGAAACGATTGATGAGAAGATATTAGATACCTTTCTTTTCTTTGATATTGTATGTATGAGGGATTATAGTGTTTAATCCTTAAATGATATGTATGAGTTACTCGAGGAAGAATTACCAGCCAAATACTTTGAAATACCAAAAGTGGCCACTACAGACCAAGGTGGAACAAAAATTTCTAAAACAATGAACAAAGATGCTACCAAATATTGCCTACAAAGAATTGTTGCTCATCCCAGACTCCTACCATATACAAATATGATTCGTTGGGTGGTGGAGAGTGTAGATATCACTGAAAGGTAGTTCGTCACCTCATGGGGAATTATCATTGGTTACTTCAAGCCACAACACATGCAGGGTATGTATCATTTTCCTGAACTACACCTAGTATACCATTCTTAATTTGTTGAAAGATTCATGAAAGAAGAATTTGAGGAAAAATAAATAAGACTTCATAGCTTGATTAGAGAGTGGATAAGTGACCTGAATAAGCACAAGGAAGATTCCTCTAGCCTGTATTCCATTTAATCCTTAGATTATCCTTATTTCTATGTCACTTCCATGCTCTGTAAGTTGTTTTCCTATCAAAACGTCTCTTGATTTCCTAAGGATGGGGTCCCTCTCACTCATAGGGATATTGGTGGATTTATTTTTAATTGGGCCCATATTCTAATTAATAATTTATCCAAACACATTATTCTTTTCTGCTCGAAACGAATCACCACTCACAACCCTCCTTTTTACATTTATGACTATGTAATGGACAACATTCATTTTCTTTATACTTTCCATCTATGGGCTGGAAATGGACACTTTTCAACCCTCTTCCCATCCATGTTTACCATATAATATTATGGTAATATAACTATTTCAATCATTTTTATCACATTTTTCACCTCGTCATGATTCATGTTTACCAAATTATTTTCAGTTCCAAGCTTTTCCTATAATGTATACATCTACCATGGATTGTTTTTCTATAATTAGGGATCGGTTCGTCGAAGAGATTTTTACTTACATTAGGGTTTGGGGAAGCAATGTTAATCCACATTTTTTCCCCTTTACATTCCATACAAACTTTTATGCAGAGAAGTTGCCTATAAAACTGTCGGAACTGGCATAACCCTTGAGCTAAAGACAACCTTCATGAATATTTAGCCACAATTACCTTTGGAGATCGTTTTATTTACCCTTAAAAACTATATGCATTATGAAAATGAAAATTTTCCTTTATATGAGTTGAAACTAGCCACTATCCCTAAAAAAACACATGTTCCTTCCAAAGTGGTTGAGAATATAGCTACTTATCCACATATCAAAATTTGTGTGCATGAATTCAACCATTGTGGTGATATATTTTGTGGAGCTCCTTCTTATGCATCTCTCTACAATAAAGCAATGTAGTTGTCCCCATAAAACTATCAACATATTTTAGTTTCAGAGGAACCCAAAGGTATACCTTACCTTTACATTTTATCAAGTTAATTAAAGGTGATCTTATAATAGAAAATGATACCAATTCTTCGACACAATTCACTCCTCAGACTATCACTCCAATTTATCTTTATTTTGTAGATTCTCGAGAAAAAACTTCTTCGATGAATCCATTTGTCAATTATATAATCAAATAATAGAAAAAATTTGTGGAGATCACTTCAACACTAGTTCAATCAATAAAAGAAGCAACAATTCTTGAAACAAATACTTCTTACAACATTACACTTCGACTAGTGAATGCTTCTCCTGATTCTTCAAAATCTTCTCTTACACAATCATTGTCATTACTAAAACATCTATCAACACTCAGCTTAGTCTGGAAACAATTCCATTATCACCAAATATTGCAATTCAATTAAATGTTAAGGAGATTCCACCAATATAATTATTCTACAATATTCAACATAAAGCCATTTTAAATAAGAGCGGGAAGAAAAGAAAGGTTGCTAATACACAAGCCTTAAAAATAAACATTGCTTTACAACCTTTGTCATTAGAAATAGTTTGGAAAGAAGCATCAGTAGCTCCTCATGAAGAGATTGAGGAATTAACCCAATATTAAGGAGCTTATTCTACTTCCAGTGTAGATAAAGTAGCTTGAGTCAAATATCTTATCAAGGAGAAAGATAAAATAATATAGCAGTTAGAGTAACTATCTTTACAATTTCAAGAATAATTGCAAGTACAAGTCACCTTTGTTAAAAATCAATGAGTATAAAATTAAGTAGAGAGATGATAGGATAAATAGGCTATAGCAGGAGATAAATAAAACAAAGGCATTAACTTTAGATCTTTTCAAATTCAAGCATGAAGCTAATGATTTAAATCAACATATTCAACCCCACCAACAACTCCTCTACTATAAGTTAAGGATGATACAAGCTCAAGAAAAGTTAGTTAACTCTTTTTTCGATGAATTTATTGATATAGAAATCCAATATGATGAAGCTAAGCATAAATTAATCAAGATTTTTAAATGGAAAGAATATTGTAAGATTTTCAATCCAAATTTTCCCATAATTAATGAGATTTAAAATTCAATAGTTCTTATAATATGGAAGGATAAGATACACTTAGTTAAAATATTGGTGAATGATGTTGAAAGGATCTCTAACTCAGTTGTCTAGTCTATCACCAATTCACTTAAGGAAGAAAAAATGGTATCTAGTGACGAAGAGGAGGTCATCCCAAAGGAAGATATATTAAAATAAAATTGGAAAAGAAACAAGATAGAGTTTGATAAAAGTGTTTAGCAATTGTCGAATATTGATTTCGAGTTTCGAATTAAACCACATGGTTACCTTCAAGTAACCAAGGTCATTATCGGAAAAGCCACTCAAGTTTTGCCATCCTTGCAAGCTCAAGTATTCAGCTATCAAGTGAGCATAAAACCTCACTCTCCTCCCGAGCTATCAACAATTGAAAATTCCCACTGGTTCCACATCTCATCGGTTTATTTGAATTGATTTTTTATTTCAAACTATAACTAGTTTCTATTTTATTCTAGGTTGTTTCACTTTAGTTGAGAGAATAGTAGACTGATAACTACTCTCTCTATTGTTTTAAAAAACTATTTAAAGGTCTCTCAAGCTCAAGCTTAGGGGTTTTGAAATTTTGCAAGAATAACTTTGTTACACTATTGTACTCTGAGATTTCTATAATATAATCCAAACCACTTGTTGATTCCATATCTATGAAGAGTAAAAAAAAATTGGTACTTTTATCATATTTGTTCTCCTTTGATTTAAAATTGGAATATTATCTTATGTTTAGTTGCTTATGATTATTCTTAGCCGATTATGCTTATGATTAGTCGATTGAAATATTGTCACTTTTGATATATTCTTATTTGTTGATTATAAGTATAAGAGAAACAATAATTATATGTGAATTTTTTATGAAACTAATTCAATTAACTATTTAATTGAATTAATTTATCTTCCCATTGCTTTAATTAACGAAATATCTTGAAGATCTATATTTTCAGTTATTAGTTATATTTATTTTTCACATATAAAGTATCATTACGTGGGTTATTATTGTATATTCTAGTTTAATTTATACTTTTATTTATTTTTTTCACTATATATTTCCAATCTATTTCCATTCCTTCTCTATACATTTCCTACTTTCCAAGTATCCATTCCTTGGAGCAATCTTTGTACTGGTAACTGGACCCAATTCCAAACCATTCTGAACCACAAATCCAAATGGAAAAGAGTCTAATCTGGGGCTCTAATCGTATGGTGTCCTAAATGTTGATGAGGAAAATTTTGGCCATCAATAGTAGGAAATATCCTAGGTCAAATTTCTAAGTGCGGTCATCAAGTGTGTTTGGAAATCCTCTTTGACGTGCTAGAGAAGAATCATACAATCCCTCATGGGATGGAATTTTTACTTGGGATAAAATATATAGAAACATATGAATACCATAAAGTGATATAGGAGGGTTGTCAAAAGGCCTATAGGATGCTTCCAATCCTAATAGGAGGAGTAGTACCTAGGTTGACCCATAAATCAACAGTTTCAAATGATCAAGAACATGGTGTAGGGTTTACTCATGCATGATGCCACTATCTTCTACTAGCTATGATTGTCCAACATCCTTGAGTGTTATGATGTGAAGAGGGAGGAATCATGGGACCTGAGTTACCCCTTTCCTTGCGCTATTTTTAGCACCCCTCTTGTGTTCCATTTTCATCATTAATTTCCTATTCTTACATATATATATTGGGTTACAATATTTCATTGATTCATCATTAATCATTTAAAAATGAATAATTTCATTGATCATGGGTGTGGGGATACTCAAAGTTCCTTCATTTATATAGTTCATTCTTTAGCCATGAACTAGTTGAGGTCTAATGAGGTCGATAGATATCATGCTAGGCTTTTTTCCACACACTTTAATTTATCTCTTCTGATTTTTTCATCTTAACATATGGTTCATGCTTTATCATTTCTTTATACTACATCAACCCCTTAGGTAAAGGTTTCTATGCCCCTACTTAAGGATGATAAACAAGAGGGAACCAATACTAGTGATATAAAAAAATCAACCTAAATATGGGATGGGATATAAGGGGAAGATGGAAATTTTTAATTATGGATTACCATGGACACAAAATTAATGATAGCCTACTATTTGTGACCCTACTAGATAATGCAAGAAAAACTTAAGGAAGGTCACAATGGACTAGGGGAAAGTTTTGACCACCAAGGTAAAGAAAGGGAATGAGTGTATAGTCAAAATTGATTTATCATCCAATTCAACCTATAATCCATACTAAAACACTCTTAAAAATTAAATGAAATAAATTGAATACAAAATGGTTAATGCACCCCATATTTTATGACCTCCCTTCATCGAATGAGTTGGATAAATGAAGAAATCAATAAATATAGAGTGGATTAGATGAATCTAAGGATAGCTTGTTACAAGTCAAAATACCTCCTCATCAGCTCAGAGGAGAAGATAAATATGGAAGGAATACAAAGACACAAACTAAACCTATTTCTGCCAAGGTAACGCCTCACTATAACAACACAAGAGTGTTATAACGCACCTGATCAGTGAATATGCCACATTAGTGGCTAGGGAAACGCTCTGTTTACACTAGAGAGCAGAGTTACCCATGTTTTGAGTTTGGAATGAGAAAAACCCGCGGAGAATGATTTGAATTTCCAGGTTTTCTCACAAGAGAGTCAGTACAAAAAGAAACTAAAAAGCACTAATCTCTTATTGGGCCTTTCCATAAACAACTAAACTCTCAAAGAAGGAAAAAGAATGGAGGTTGAGGAAAAATCTTGGTTTTTTCTATTCAAAACTGGTAGAAAGAGAAGGGAAATGATTGCTCTTTCCATCTCCTATAAAATGGAGTTGAAGGCTCTTGGTTCAAGGTCAAAGGATTGTCAAAGTTTTTGAATACTTGTGAAGTAGAGATCATTGTTGTAGTGTGAAGGTCAAAGATCAAAGAGGTTCATTGAGAACTTGTTGTTCAAGACATCACCACTTTGAGAGATAGTGAGATTGGAAGGTTGAGGAGGGCTTGGTATAACCGACGGTTGTAATCTTCCTTTTTATAAATCAATATAACTGTATCTTTTTTGTCCATTCTATGCGTTGATATTGTCATTATTATTTAATCACTTATATAGCATGAGATGAATGGCTTAGATGTGCATAGTTTTAGTGTTTATTATATATTGGCTTAATTGATAGGAAATATATGTTATGGTAGAGATTACACGGGTGCTTTAATTGATTGCAGGGCCAAGATTTGGAGCTGGTGAAGGAGAACTCCTGCTTCGCTGCCTAGTGCTCTCCAAGGGAATCTAATATCATTAAATAGGTAATCTTCCATCTTATTCTATCAAGTTGTTTTAAGTTAATATGAACATGTATGTGCCATATTTGTGAAATATACAACTAATCTTACTGTATGCCTCAGGCACCAGAAAGTCCTGAGAGGGATATTCGACAACCCAAGAATTTTTCCCTATAGAAGAATTGGCGACTCCATTGGGGAGTTTCCCCATAGTTTTCGGACTATTTCTTTCATCCTTTCTTCTTTCCTCTATTCACAGACCCTTCTGACTAGTATTTATGTCCAGTAGACATTTCAAAAGCTCGCAGAGTTAAATCCTGCTTCTGTTTGAACATCTGAAGAACTTTACCCTAGCTAATGCTACCTCTGTTGGTTTTCCAGTGCGTTATAATGCTGGCTCCACTTAAATACAATGCGTTAGTCTATGGATTAACACTGTCTTTACTCAGAGACATTGCGTTACTCAGCCAAAATTTTCTATTCACCCCTATGATTGTGTTTTGGTTGTAGAATTTTTTGGCCATCAGTATCTCTCCTTGACTGAATCCCTGTGCTTGTTTACTAAGCTGGCATTTATGTTTGTTTGCTCTTGTTTGAAAAGTTAGTGTGAAAAGCATTTAATTTTTAGAGAAGAAAATTATTTTTTAGTTTTTTCTGCATCTAGCCGAGTTAATTTTGAAAATTTTAGTTCATAGACTGTTAAGAAGAGGTAGATAGAAGTCTGAATCTTTAAAGTTGAACTGTGCTATTTGAATGTTAGTGAATGGATGTTGAAAAGAAACCTCTCCTTGTAGAAATACTCTTCATCGAATTGAATATTTAGAGCATATTTTTGCATGGTTTCTTGAGTCAGAGTCTCATTACATTTCATACATCCACTCCCCCTCCGCAAGACTAATAATCAAGTACACTAAGAATCAAGCGATAAATAAAATCAATCACATTACTCTTTTTTGAGCTCACAAAAATAGTAGTTCAGGCTAGGATCTTGGGTTAGGAAAAGTGAGGAAATCACCCAAGATCTCAAAACTTGAAACTAGAGTCATTAACGAGCGAAATCCTACTGCAATCATATTATCAGGACCATTCCTTTACTGAAGCTCAGCGCGAGACAACACTTGGCTGCACAAGAAGGTAGCCTGCCTTCGACTACATCTGGTGGGTGTGTTATATATTGGGGTTCCCTTCGAGGATGTTGAAACTAGATCAGGGATCTAGGTATTCTGCCCATATAGCATGTTGTCCTTGACCGTGGACCCCCCTGATGATGTCTGTGATTTGAGGTATCTTTAGTGGCCATACTTTCTAGGGACTTACACAACGTGACTGGGACGGGCTGTCTTGGTACCTAAAATAGACGAACCCACTCTGTCTTCGGTCTTTAGGAGGGTACTCGTATTCACGAGAGTGCTTACACCTATCGTCTGAGGTTCAGGCGAAGCTCTAGAGTGACCGTAACTGTACTTTAGATCAACCCTCTCTGTATACTATTGTGATACTGGATTTCATCACCAGCAAATGGTAGTACTCAGATAGGGCACCCTATTCTGGCTACTTTCTGATTGATTTTAGAGAGTCCTTTTTTTCTTTTTTTTCCTTTTTAGGTGTGTGGTTACTGTCATTGAGACTTTATAATACATCACAATTTATTAAATTTTTTTAAAAATAAGCAGGTCACCGTGGCGTCGTCCGACCCATGCCGTCTGTCTCGATGATAGAAAGGTCTACCTCCTCTGCCTCTTGAGGAACAACTGAACCTTGGTGAACCCGTGCCTTCTACGGAAGAGCAGTCTCCATTGACAAACATTGATTTACACATAGCCCTGTATCATATGGAATTTCCGGAGGACCCTTTCACAGAAGGTGTCGTACCTCATTACAATCCTCCATTCACTGATCTGTTGGGGCCTGTGATAATTCAGATTCCACCATGCCAAGATATTTCTTCGGCCGCACAAACATCCACTTCACCACCGGCATCCACAGGGTCGATGCCAATGGAAACCATCCCAGGTTCGCCACCATCCCTCCCGCTGGTTGTCAGTTCTATGCCATCACTTGGTAACCCTAGTAGTCAACATATACCTAATCCCAACCCTATATTCATCACAACTATCAGTAGCTCACCGCGTCCTTCGGGATCTACTCCTACCATGACCACGTTGGGGCCCACGGTTACTCCTCCCATGAGTGTGACTAATTCAGTTCCTTTTAGCAACCCTTTCAGTTGGAACCCTTTGCTGAGTTCAAACCCCTTGGCCACTATACTAGGGGGTAGTGTCAACAGCACGCAGGTCATAGGGAACATTTCACTTCCCTTGCAATCCACCTATTGTTAATACTATTCCCTTAAGTGGTTCAAATATAGGTGTAGGGTCTATGTCGTTGCTGAACTATGCAAGTAGTAGCATGCCTCCAGGAAACTCTATTGCATCCATATGGACTAACCCACCCCAACCTCCATCTGGAATGGGGGGGCACTTTTATACTGGGGGCAACCAACCGTTCACCCCGCAATACAATATTCCCTATGGAAAGCAACCATAGGTCCCTACCCCTCCACCTATAGGAAATTTTTATCAAAGTCCTACTTATCCTCCTGGTAACACATTGATGGGTGGACCTTATGGTCTAAATATTCAGCCCATACTTCCTTGGTTAGATTCGGGGGAAAATTCACAATTGCCATTTTTGGCAGCTCTGGACATCCCCGACATCCATAAAATGACTAATGATCCCATCAATCACAACCTTCTCTGGCCGCCAGTACCGCACAAGATTCCTTTTGACATCCCAAAGTTCGATGGGAAACAAGGGGACGACCCAGACGCACACATCACTACCTTTCATCTATGGTATATATCTAATTCCATGGTGGATGATAGTGTCCAGCTTCGACTGTTTCCCCACACCCTTACAGGCAATGCTGCAAAGTGGTATATTGAATTGCCATGCAGCGCCATCAACACTTTTGGTGCTTTAGCGACGGAGTTTCTAAAGAAATTCCAATTACCAATCAGATTTGAAACCGGAATGGAACTGTTAACCTCACTGTGCCAAGACACTGCCACCCACATCTTTGATCACATTCATGAATGGAGATGTAGGAGGAGGCTAGTCAAAGTGCCAATCCCAGATCATCTCTTAGCTAATTGGTTTTGTAAGTCTCTCTTACCCCACATCTCTAAAGGAAATTTTCCTTTTCGGTGCAGTTACAGAAGATCAATGCATTCATCGTGCCCAACATTTGGATTTAATATATTCACAATCTGGCATGTTATATGATTTTCTCCCCAATGCCCCTAGTAACCCAAATCCTCCTGCTACTTAGAAATCCGGAGCTCATGCCGACGGTCTTGTTGGCACAATCTCTGGTGTAGCCACAAAATAGTCTTGGGGGCAAGCCTCCCATCCATCCTCAGCTTCCACTACCCCTCACCAAATGACTACTCTTCCTCCCGCTGAGGTAAATTCTGTGCAAACTTCACAAAAACCTAGTGGGAAAAATAAGAAGAACAAGAAAAAGACATCTTCTTCGGAAGAGCAGTCGAACAATCAAAATAACCCTAATCAGAAAAATGCTGCCAAAAATGGCAAAGAGAAGGATAAACCCATGAAATTTCCTTGCAAGATCTATGCAGAGGACCACTTGACATACAAATGTCCTCGGCTATAGGAATGCACCGATTTTATCGCAAACAAGGATTCTGGGCGAACACCTGTCGTTCTTCATAATCCTTTCCCTCATCAACAACATCAACATCAACATATGGTTGATAACCCACCACAACCCTAGAAATGGGGCAATGGTGGTTCAAATCCTTCTGGTGAAGGACCATCTGCCATTTATGGCATTGAGAGTGTTGAACTTCAAACACGAGCCAAGCTTTATGGAAATCCTACCATAGATTCTCAAAAATCTGGTACTAGTTCGAATCCACCACCGACCAATGATTTGCATATCAAACGGCCTACTGCTGATCCCATGATTCATCCCACCAAAGGGACACTTCGATGCACGACTCATAACACCTTTGCATGTGCAGCCCAAAACTACAACATTGTAGAAGATTTGGCACAGGCACCATCAACCATGTCTGCTCTCCAAGTATTGCAAACTTGTCCGACACAAAGGAAAGCCTTGCTTTTGGCCATTAGTGGAATAGACCCCCAGGATTCCATGCTAGCTATCTTTGATATGGAAAAATCTAAACCTCACCTCTCACACCAACTCGCATTCCAGGTGCAGGTTGTGTCGAAATGGAGACCAATCCATCGCACTGTCATAGATGAAGGTGCTTCGACTTGCGTTATGTCATAGGCTTGTTGGCTCAATTTAGGTTATCCTATCTTAACACCGTCGTCGAATTCCCTCAAAGATTTTTATGGCCACATGTTCCTCCCAAAAGGATACCTTGCTAGCTTTCCCATCACTCTGGGTGGGAAAATGGTAATCGTGGACATTGAAGTCATAGAACGTCATCTCGACTATAATCTCTTGCTTGGTTGCAGTTGATCTTATGCCATGACTGCCATTGTTTCTTTGGTCTTCCGACTCATCCTATTTCCATTGGATGGGAAAATAGTCACAGTGGATCAGTTATCCTTCTGCACCCCTGATTATGCCATGTTACCAAGTAGCACTGTACCCCTAATAGGAGGCTTTCCTGAATCTTACGTCAGTATCGGTACCGGTCTTCTGAAGGCATCTTCCCTAATTGGTTTTTTTCCTCTCCTATTGCCATAGATCCCAAACATGATTGCAATGATATCCACCACTTTGGATGGCTCTATCGACCCATGGATCCTTCAGGCACCTTCAGACATTGATTCCTACGGAGATCAGATGCCGCTCTCACCAGCCAATTTGGCCTACCAAGCCATCCAAATTACATCTGAACCCTCCACTGCTATGGTTTCGACCAAAGGTACAAACCTCCCACCCATCACAGTTCTCTCTAAAGATCTCCTCAATGAAGTCTTGCCTACAGATGAAGCTATTCGAGAGATCATGTCTCTAGAAGAACGACCTTGGGGAGAGTTTCACCATCACACTTTGATGATCAATTCGGACGTGATAAAAACTGAAATTCCATCCTTTGACCCACCTGAGATGGTTCCCTCCACTTACACGACTGTTCAAATTATCAATTTAGAAGGGAACATGGGTAATATTTCTAAGACAATTCTCATTGATATCTCGGTCAAAACAGGTATCGTGGAAAATATTCATATTGGAGCTGATTGCAATCTTGAGGAAATTGAATGCTTCGCATCCCTTTTCAAGGAATTCCGTGATGTGTTTGCTTGGTCTTATGACAAAATTCCTGGCATAGATCCATTTATAGTCAAGCACGAAATCAAGATTTATGACAATGCCAAACCAATCTGGAAGCGACTCAGACCTGTCCACCCGCGCAAAGCAGCCGCCATCAAAATTAAGGTAGAAAAACTTTTAAATGTTGGTTTCATCTATCCCGTTCCTTTGATGGAATGGATTTCCAATCTGGTTCCCGTCGATAAAAAACAAGGCACCATTCGATTTTGTGTTGACTATCGTGATCTGAATGTCGCTTGTCCCAAAGACAATTATCCTACGCCGTTCATAGATCAGATTATCGACGATTGTGCCGGATGTGAATCTTTTTCCTTCATGGATGGATTCTTGGGCTATAACCATATTGCAATTAAAAAAGACGACTAGCATAAAACTGCCTTCATCTGTCCTTGGGGCACATTTGTGTATCATAAACTCCCATTCGGTCTGAAGAATGCTGGAGCAAATTTTCAGCGGGCTATGGACTATGCTTTTCATGACATTCGACATATTGTACAAGCCTACTTGGATGACCTTCCAACCCATTCCAAGAAATGACCTGATCACCTCGCTCATCTGAAAGAAATTTTTGCTAGGTGTAGATTCTACAATATACGTCTGAATCCTCATACGTGCATATTTATGGTCGAGTCCGGGCATCTGTTAGGTTTCATTGTCTCCAAGCACAGGATTAGGGTTGATCCCGACAAGGTTAAGGTGATTGTTGAATTGCTGGCACCACAATCCATCCTTCAACTCCAACGTTTGCAAGGGAAGGAAAACTTTTTATGTCGATTCATCGTTAACTATGCCGAGATGACGAAAGGATTTATGTGATTATTGAAGAAAGGAACACTATACTTGTGGGATGACCAAGATCAACGGTCATTTGATGCTTTAAAACATGAACTTGTTTCAGCCCCACTCCTTAGTGCTCTCGACTACTCACGTGAATATCTCCTCTACCTGGCAGCCTCACCATCCTCACTTGGAATGGTTTTGGTTCAAGTTCACGATGACGACAGTGAACATGTGATATAATATTTGTCCAAAGGTCTAATCGGACCTAAACTACGTTATTCACATGTGGGGAAACTTTCTCTGGCGGTATTTTTTGCCGTCACCTGACTCCGACACTATATATTGCTGCGACAGACTACGGTTATTTCTTTGGAGAACCCCATGCGACACATCTTGTCTCGAAAAATTATTGGAGGAAAATATTCCAAATGGATCATAATCCTCCAACAATTTTATTTGGTCTTCACAACTTCCAAAGCAAAGAAATCCCTTGTCTTCGCCGAATTATTATCGGACCTTCCCAGAATCGACCCAGGAGAAGTAGCTCATGATCCATTTCCTGATGAATTTGTATACTAGGTTGATTCTTTGGACCCATGGTATGGAGACATTTTGGTCTACCTACAAACCCAATGCTTCCGCCCAACTCTCACATCTGACGACCGTCGTCGTATCCGCCACCATGAAAAGCACTACCTCGTGTTGAATGATATGTTATATCACCGTGGCATCAATACTATTCTCCAGCATTGTCTCACTTTCGATGAGGTGGAACGCATTTTTAATGACTTCCACGTAGGGGCATGCAGTGATCATCTTTCGGGCATAGCTATTGCCCAAAAAATCCTGCACGTTGGTTACTATTGGCCCACTTTGTTTAAAGACTGCATTGCAGCGGTCCAAAAGTGCCATCCATGTCAAATTTTCACAAAGAAAATGCATGCTCATCATGCCCCCCTTCATCCAGTTATCTCCATTGGTCCTTTCGCTAAATGGGGAATTGACTTCGTCACCTGCGATCCCACTTCAGAAAATGGACACAACTACATCATGGTTGTGGTCGACTATTTTACGAAATGGGTGGAAGCCATTCCCACTTTTAAGGTCGACTGCGAAACCGCCGCTCTCTTCCTGTTCAATTAGGTATGCTGTTAGTTCAGCGTACCCCTATCTATTATCACAGATCATGGATCCCACTTTCAGAATCATATGATGACCAAATTAACATCCATGCTAGGTTTTCACCAAGATCAATCTTTTTCTTATTATCCTCAAGCTAATGGTCAAGTTGAAGCCATAAATGGTGTCCTCAAAACCATGATTCGTCGACTGGTTGGAAATCATAAAACCACATGGCATTGAAAGTTGTATTCCGCGTTATGGGCATACCAAACGTCAGTCAAAACTGCCACATGCTTCATGCCATTCCAACTTACATTCGGCCTGGAGGCAGTACTTCCAATTGAATGCGAAATTCCATCACTCAAACTCACCGTTGAACTCCTGCCTGGCACCACCGCCACAGAAGAGCGCTTGCTCTCACTCAATCATTTGGACGAAACTCGTCGAGATGCTACACTAGCACTCGAAGCTCACCAGTGCCGAGTCAAAGCTCAATACGACAAATATTTCAAGCATCGTTCTTTCCAAGAGGGTGATCTTGTTCTAATCTATGATCAGAAACATGACCTCTTGGGGGCAGGAACACTCCAACCATTATGGCTTGGTCCTTACATCATTACTATAGTCCTCTCAAAAGGGGCTTAGGAACTTCAGGAATGTAATGGAATTCCACTCGCGAAGCCCCACAACGAGCTCTATCTAAAGAAGTATTTTTCCTAGTTTCGCACTAGGCATATGCTTTGTAATTTTATGTATATAAGTTTTTCATATTGTTTTGATGTTTCTAGATATTTTTTTTGGTTTTTGAGGTGTTTTTTCTCATGTATAATCTTTTAATTTCACACATATGCCGTCATCCTCCTTATCATACATTGGATATGCGGACGGTGCTAGTCATCACACTAGATGCATTGCTTCAGCTGCTTGGGTTCTCTATACTCCTGAGTTGAAACTTCTTGGTTCTGGGGGAATTTTCTTAGGTAGTGCCACCAATAAAGCTGTCAAGTACATGTCAGTGATCAAACTCCTCATGGAGGCGGCATCTCGGGACATCTCCAATTTAGTGGTCAGGTTAGATTCCCAACTCGTCATTATGCAGTTAAACAATCATTACCGTGTCTGTCATCCAATCTTGTTACGCTATTTTTTAAGGGTGCAACTTTTAGAACGTCAATTTCAAACTATCACATTTGAGCACATTCCTAGAGAATTTAATTCATTAGCCGATTCTTTGGCAAACTATGTGTTAGATTGGAATTTTTCACATTTATTATAAAAGACTTATACATGAGCATATATATTTTCATCCCATTGAAAAATACATAAAAAATCACAAAACACAAAATCACCAAAAAGTATGTATATATATATGTCGTGTCCAGTACAATAATTACATCAAAAAATCTTCCAAAAGTTGGGTGTTTTACAAAAAATTGGCCATACTAATCCACGCTCTGACACTAATACATCTGCTCTACCAGCTAGGCCTGATGATCATGGTAACATACAACTGCTATGGATATCCTCCTCAAAGGCACTAGGTATCTCTCCAGCACGCCTACGGTATGCCGTTGCAAACGAACTGGAACCTCCCGCTTAGGAAGGGGTGGTATGCCCATACTCAAACCCTCCAGGTTTCTGGAGAGTTCATGTAAAACTTGGGCATCATCATCCTCAGCGGCTTCTGCATCCTCTGCTGGTGCGCCAGCCCCGGGTAGCTGCATTCCTCGCCGTGCATAGCGAGGGGCCCCGAACGGATGAACAGGTGCCACATCTGTGTCAAGCAAACAACGCTTCATGTCAAAACATAATTTTCACCCTATTTTTCAACAAAAAAATTGCATAAAAATTCAAAAGACAAAATCAAAGTACTTCCTTGAAATAAACTGATCATTTCCTTCTTACCATCAAGTCCCCACTTGGTGCCAGGGGGCAGAACTAGCTCTAGATCACCTGTGAAGTTCATCCCTTCATAGGGATAATCCTCAATCATAATTATCTGGGAGTTCAGCCAATCAAAAAATCCATCATCAAAATAGTGGTGGATAGGACCCTCTCCAGTCCGCGAAAGCAAAGCTGCCCACCGAGCCTACCTCGGCTCGTGTGGGCCCAATGGCATTGTAATGATCCTGGGCCTCATCAATGGTACCCGCTCTAGTAAGAAAGAGACAATCAATGTACCATACCCAAACTCTCTTTGGGTATGGGTCTTACATGCGGTAAGCTCTGCTCGGACCCGACGGACAACTCTGTCACACCAGTCAAACATCTGAGGCTGCATACAGTCCAAGGCTAGTAGCATCTGGGCCTTGGTGGCCACATGCTGACTCTTGGCACCTGCCAAGTGAACAATCATCCATAAAATAGACCTCAGTGGTATCAAAGTCACCCGTGCGATCGGTACCCAGTTACTCACAGCCTGAGTGTCACGTATGCAACGCTCAAGAATTAGATCAGCAGTGGAATGTGGGTCAGATCTATACCTCGTTAAGTTGGGCCTCGGTCCATGACATGATAGGCCGGTCAAAAAGTACACATCATCCTTTTCGATTGAGAGCTCATTGCCCCCAATCCGAAAGACATGGTGTCACTCATCCCATTGCTAGATTAGCCACCTCAGGAGGTCCTCTTGACCCCTCATCAGTTGTAAGCGGGCATATTTTAGCAATCCACATCTGTGGAGAGCCATCAAGATTTTAGAATCCATCATCATCTCTCGTTCTTCCCGTTCATGTTATCTCTCTCGCCAGATACTCATGATTAACAGCTGAATACCTGCAATGCAACATTTTCAACCAATTAAAAATTGTTGGGACCACTTCAAAAATATGGGAAATGAGTTGCTAAAAAATGCAGTGTGCCTAACGCTAGCCATAGTGTGAAACAAAGCACACTAACGTGGCATCCATTCATGGGAAGTGCACTTAACATGGCTCTAACACTACTATCTTGCGTTAGCCGCAAACATTTTTTAGGGCCTCACAAATTTGCCAGTTTGAACCAGCAAAACTTAACACAAAGACAATTAATTGATAGCAGGAGGTTCTAGCTCTTACATGGATCTCGCGGGAAGGAAAACCATTGCCCAAATTGACCACAATCATCAGCTGAAGATTTCACCCCTTTTCACCCCAGAGCTCCTTCATAGCACTCAAAACAGTGAAAATTAAGGTCTTCTGACCTTCTTATAGCCAATTCTAGGGCATGACTCTCTTAAGCTAGTCGGTAAAAGTCGTAAATTCTTGCTGCATATGTGTCGCAACTATTGATATTTGTTACTAATGTTCTAATGAGTGATCAAGATTCATATGCAGACATACACATGTTTGGTCGAGCATTCTTTTTACGATATTTTTTTTGCTCGTTAATCCGAAAAACCTCGAGTTTCCTTCTTCGGACTCGTTAAACTTATACAAAGTTGATATCGAGCATTCTTTTTATGGTATTTTTCTTGCTCATTAGTCCGAAAAACCTGGAGTTCTCTTCTTCAGACTCGTTGAAACTGACATGAAGAAGCATTGAGCTTTCTTTTTAAGGACCTTTTTTCTCGCTCATAATACTGAAAAAACCCCGAGTTGACTTTGTCGGTCTCGCTAAACTACCACGACAGAGAGTAAAGAGCCATTATTTTCCTCTTTTTCAAAGCTCTTTAAACTGAAAAAGTGACCAAGTTTTCTCCGCGTGACTCATTAAAATTTCAGGGAGGTGACCGAGTTTTCTCCGCGTGACTCATTAAAATTTCACGGAGGGCACTGAGTTTTTCTTTGTTAGACTCATTAAAATTTCACGAATAGTACTGATTTTACTCCGTCTCCTCGTACTCATACCAAAATGAGGTAGATGTCCATCGAACATATATTTCTCACTTTTCCGGCTTCGATGGACTAACTCATGGAAAATGAACTGTTTCGGGCTTAATATTCTCCCTTTGTCATGCCCGGTTATCAAGACATGACAAAGGTACCCCAATGGAGTTGTCTTTTATGATATTTTTTAGACTCTCTAAACATGAAAAATTCATCGAGTTTACTCATCTGGACTCGTTAAACCTAATCAGACGAGGCACGAAGTTGTCTTTTATGATATTTTTCAGACTCTCTAAATATGAAAAATTCACCGAGTTTACTCATCTGGAATCGTTAAACTTAATAATACAGGGAAAAAATTGGACAAAATGGATACTACCTCTATTACATTTCAGAAAGGTCGACTTGGCAGCAAAAATCTTGAACATGGCACTTCCCAGAAAACTCTTTCGCAGTTAGCCGAACCCTGCCATCTATGAGTATTAGCCTTCATTTCCCAGTGTCCCAACACCATTCAAAATACTAACACACTCTTTGGTGTTCATGAATTCTCAGCTGCCTAGTACCCTGTTATAGTGCCTTCTATTGGTCAATCAGATCTCACTATCTACTGCTCCTCTTATCAACCAAACTAATCATTACGCCAGAAATTATTTGTCGTCCGGCATCCCCATTTACTCTTCATTATCTCCATCACACAAAAAAATCAGTTGGTTTCTGTTTCATGTTGACTGATGTAGGATGCCTCAGTGCCTACCTTTCAACAGATCTCTTCCTATTGACTTCAACATCTTATCTAGGAAGTGGATCCAGAAACCCTTTAGTACCCGGATAGTTGCAGACATCAGTGGTAGGTAGTCTTGTGTTTGATCATGAGTCTTCATCATTGGATCCTGGTCGAATGATTCTACGAGTGTTCGACTTCAAATCTTTTTTATTCACACTCACTAGATTTTACTGTGCATCTTAAGGACCATCATCATTATTGGTAGCCACCTTCACGTTTGTTAACAGTTTTCATTATTGACTAGTAATCAGATGATTTCTCACATGTTTGATGACATCTCCTTCATTCACATGTTGAGAAATATGTAGTTTAAGTGAATCGACAGTCAAGACCTTGGGGCAAAGGTTACATCATTAAAGTTGTGTTCCCTTCCCCAAGTTGCGATATTGTTTATGGAGAGAGCTTATTCAGCCTGATCCTGTTATGACAAACACTTCCACATTGTGATTATTGGTGGATAGATTCTTCATATCACTATTCTAGAGAAATCATGTTGTCTAAGCTACTGAACATGGGAATGCCCGACTCAGGCAGATACTATATTTTCTGACATATGTTGTTGTTTCAGGTTTTCCTCAGTCTTTCAATCTCTTTATATCTACTACGCACATTGTAAAGTATTTCAGCCGTCATCTTCATCTCTGACCTCACACTTTAGGGGGCATCTGTTATAGGTCAAAATGCCTCCTCATCAGCTCAGAGGAGAAGATAAATATGGAAGGAATACAAAGACCTAAACTAAACCTATTTCTGCCAAGGTAACGCCTCACTATAACAACACAAGAGCGTTATAACGCACCTGATTAGTGAATAGGCCGTGTTAGTGGCTAGGGAAATGCTCTGTTTACACTAGAGAGAAAATTTACCCGTGTTTTGAGTTTGGAATGGGAAAAAACCACGGAGAATTATTTGAATTTCCAGCTTTTTCTCACAAGAGAGTCAGTACAAAAAGAAACTGCAAAGCACTAATCTCTTATTGGGCATTGCCATAAACAACTGAACTCTCAAAGAAGGCAAAAGCATGGAGGTTGAGGAAACATCTTGGTTTTTTCTATTCAGAACTGGTAGAAAGAGAAGGCCAGTGATTTCTCTCTCCATCTCCTATAAAATGGAGTTGAAGGCTCTTGGTTCAAGGTCGAAGGATTGTCAAAGTTTTTGAATACTTGTGAAGTAGAGATGATTGTTGTAGTGTGAAGGTCAAAGATCAAAGAGGTTCATTGAGAAATTTTTGGTCAAGACATCACTACTTTGAGAGATAGAGAGATTGGAAGGCTGAGGAGGGCTTGGTATAACCGACAGTTGTAATCCTCCTTTTTATAAGTCAATTGAACTGTATCTGTTTTGTCCATTCTATGCGTTGATATTGTCATTATTATTTAATCACTTATATAGCATGAGATGAATGGCTTAGATGTGCATAGTTTGAGTGTTTATTATATATTGGCTTAATTGATAGGAAATATATGTTATGGTAGAGATTACACAGGTGCTTTAATTGATTGTAGGGCCAAGATTTGGAGATGGTGAAGGAGAACTCCTGCTTCGCTACCTAGTGCTCTCCAAGGGACTCTAAGATCATACTAATAAAAAAAAATGGGTAGTCAAGGATCCCAAACTCTAACAACAATTCCAACCCATAATCTCTCATTCCTCATTAGGTTACACAACCCAACAAAGTGTACCGTGTTCTTTTCTCTATGGTCCCTTAGGTTATCCTACCTCCCTTCTATAGTTCTAGCATAGGCTATTTAGTAAGTCTCAATTTTTTTTTTTTCTTCAAGACCTCCAACTTATATAATGGATTCTATGGGAACCTTCCAAGTCTCACATAAGGGAAACCTATCACAAACAAATCTACCTTGTTGGAACAGGGTTCCCTAACCTGTGTTTTTGGTACAATTTTGTTAAATTCAGTCCTACGTAGGAGTTTTGGGGTGGGTAAAAGCCCCTAACGTTTGTAATGGGTTAAAGGGTAGCTCTAGGGTCCGAAAACCACATAGGATAGCAAAGGCTATGATATTATAAATAGCTAGTTAGTTGGGTCTAGTAAGTAATCAAGTCGATAGATTGATGCTACATGCAAACTGTTATATCTATTTTGGGTTGTTTTGGGTAAGGACTATTTCTCGCTGTGTGCGTGGAGATCCTCAGTACTACTGTGTGCAGACCCCACTAGGCTGTGTGCACGGGCTGTGTTTTGGTTGTAAGTGGATTTGAATGTTAATGAATGCGAAGTATCGTTAAAGTATATGTGTGTTATCTGAACTGGTTATGTTTACTGTTGAAGCGCATCTGTGGCGCTTATTTAAGCTCTGAATGTATCTGTGTTCTGAAACTAGCATAAGTATAACTATGATCTGATATTGGCTCTGATTATAGTGCTCTGTGATGGTATTTGTTAATATGCACGTGGATTTGAATGTATTGATTAGATCTGATAGCTTTGTCATGGTTATATGCTAATTACGCTATGAATAGACTCATTCTGTGAAAACCTAATAAGTTGCAACCTAGATCTGCCTCAAATTAGCTACTCTCTCTTAGGGTGTGGAAACCTGGTTCTAGCACCCTCCCATACTACTTCGGGTGAGACCTTGGCCTGTGCAAGTGGGTCATTGCCGAAAGGGCCAGTAGTATAGGGGTTTGTTGGCAAACCTTAACCTCCAAATCTAGGTCAGGATCCCTCAAGCCAACAAATGGTTTCGTTTCCAAGACCGAGAGCATTCTGAGAGAGAGATCGGGCAATTCCACGAGGTCCTTGGAGACCTGAGAGGGTGGAAATTGAAGACTGGTTTGAAAGATAGATTCATGAATTTCTACCAGTGGCTACTACTGTTCCAAGAATATGACTTTGAGATCATAGTTAAGTTGGGGAAGTTGAATGCTGAGCCGGACCACTTATCCTGAATCGAAAGTGGTGAAGAGTCGACCAACCTAGAAGAAGGATTGCCTGATGCGCAACTGTTATTTATTAAGTTATTTGATGCGCACTTCGCCGACATCATTCACTTCTTGCCTAGAGGGATCGCACCAGCAGAGTATTCGGTACAACAGAAGAAAGAGTTGGTAACACATGCCGAATATTTTACCATCATCGTAGATCATCTGTTGTGAAGATACATTTTGGAGCATGAGAGGCATGACATCTTAGCAGAAGCCTGCAGGGGCGTAGCAGGAGGTCACTACGCAGGGAAGGCGACGGTGCAAAAGATCTTGAGAGTTGGGCTATGGTGGCCCACGCTGCATAGCGATTCTCATGACTATTGCAAAGCCTGTGATATGTGTCAAAGGACAGGAAGGCCATTGCATAGAGACGAAATGCCCCTACAACTACAAATGGCCCTACAAGTGTTTGACAAATGGGCCATCGACTTTGTTGGGCCCATCAACACACCATGAAATAATACAGGTGCTCGCTACATCATCACTGCAATTGATTATGTAACCAGGTGGGCCAGAGCACAAGCTGTGAAGGATTGCACTACAGATACCACTGCGCACTTCATTTTTTAGCATATTCTGACTAGGTTTGGCTGTCCAACTATCTTAATGAGCGATACAGGTACGCATTTTTTTAATGAAACAATACAGGCCTTGACTGAATAATTTTAGATCCACCATGCGAAAATCACCCCGTATCATCCACAGGAAAATGGATTTGTGGAAGCTTTTAATAAGATCTTGGAGCAGGCACTGATCAAGATATGTAATGCCAATTTCAGAGACTAGGACATGCGCATCTCGTCAGTTCTTTGGGCCTATCAAACCACCTGCAATAAGTTGACTGGTAAGACACCATTTTGGATGGTCTATGGAAAGGAGGCCATTATGCCCATGGAATATATTGCTCCTAGCCTATGCATCACAGCCTTTACCGATATGGCAAAGCCTGATATCATGGAGGAATGGTTAGCGCAGCTTGTGGCCTTGGAGGAAGATCGTTTCATTTCTAACTTCCATCAGCAAGTTCAGAATGCCCGGGATAAGGCATGGCACGATCGAGATATTAGAAAAAAGACATTTACGTAGGGATAATTGGTCCTACTATACGATATCCAGTTTGTGAAACACCCAGGGAAAATATGTCAGCACTGGCTAGGTCCCTATATGGTAAAGGAAATTACTAATGGGGGAGTGTTCTGGTTAGCCATGCTGTGTGGTGATATGGTACCAGGATATGTGAATGGCATTTGGCTCAAACCATATCGGATCAAATGACTTTATGGCCAAAGTAGCTGTATGGGGCGGAATACGCATAGGAAGGGAGACAATTGCAGGCAGAACCATGGTATGTGCGGGGATCGATCGCAGGTTTGAAGGCCTGGAGAGGTGTGCTGGGAGCGCAGGGGTGTGATCAAAGTGCAGGAGGTGCACTAAGAGTGTAGGGGTGCGTTCAGAGCACAAAAGGTGCATTGGAAGCACAGGGGTAATCTACAACTGCAAAAACTAGCCATTGGAATAGTAAATTTGGGTAAAAATAAAATTTTACTATTGAAAGGAGTGGGCGACCTGTAATTAATGAGGCGATTTCTGAAGATTTTTTACCGTTTACTTGATGGTGAGTTCTTGATAAGCTTCACCCAACCGTTGGTTGATCTCCAAGGCTATAAAAGCAGAAGGATAGCTTAGAAGAGGGTTCTGTGTATCTTGAGCAGTTTGTGTTTTACAAGAGTCTGCGACTATTGTGCCTTGTTCATGTCTGAGTGTGCTTCCCCCTTAGATAGTAGCCACCCCAAGTTCATATTTCAAACCAGAATGGCTACGACTAATCCCGTCGAATCTTCCCAGACTGTGGCCTCGATGGAGAGATAATCTAAGGAAGTGTTGGAAGTTACCCCTGAAGTCGAGGAGGTTATGTCCACACTGAGCAAGGGAAAGCATAAAGGGAAGGAAATAGGCCAAGGATCGAGGAAACCTGTGAAGTGGGTTGGGGTGAAGCCATGTACTTCCCCTCAGAATGTGAAATCCCCATAAACATTTCCATAGGCACGCTCACCCAGTCCATTAAAGAGACATATGTCTTCTCAGGAAGAGGCTTAGATCGTTGAAACAATAATCTCGTTGTTGCCCTATGTGTGGCCTTGTAGGCCCTCGGTGCATATGCCCAAGAATATCAATGGGATGCGTGCCTATCTAAAGATGCCCCTGATTATGGGCAAGGTCCCTATCATTGGAGATTCCTTTGGAAAGCTCCACATGGTCAAATTCGATGATCATGACCTCAAAAACCTGGAGGCCTTCCCTAAGCTAGCACCAGAACTGTATCTGGAGAGGGTGTTGGAGGATGATGTATTGAAGGTCGTCCCTATGCCATGGGAAAGTGAACTAGTGGGTTCTGAGCTCTTAAATTTGTTACATATGCCTCATTTTTGCCATTGTAATATCACTAACAGGATTGTGCAGTAGCTACTCACTTTGGTCCATGATGGAAGCTAATGGATTCATAACTGCATCCCCATAGATGCATCACTCATCCACCGTATCACTAGTATGCCCATGAAAGGGATGAATCGCATGGAACATGTTGGGAAGAAATATGAACAGCAGATCATTGATAAGGTGTGTGAGGATTATCATGTGGAATGGAACACGAGGGGTTTCATGATCAGACTATCAGTGATCCCAGTGGGCCCATGGGTACCTTGTTTTTAGCTTGAAAGATGATGTGCAAGTGCCAAGCTACCACGGTCCCTGCGTATGTAATCCAGTTGGTCGATCGCTGTGAAAAGAGGGTCTACTTCAACTGGTCCCAGTTCCTATGCACTGAATTTCTGGAGAACGTGCATGAAGCCCAAGATCAGGGAAGGGCATTTTGTTATTCTTGGTTGCTGCTCATCATTATGCTGGTCACATGGGAAGATTCGGAGGATTCAGTCCTCCCTGACCTAGAGCCAGATATGTGCAAAGGGAATTGGTATGAGAATTTGTGGGATTCGAAGGATGAAAAGAGAATTGAAGATAATAAGGTCTTCTGGGTCCTATTCCAAAGTGAGATCACAGCTTCTATTCACTCTCGGCCACGCTTATTGCCAAAAATTTATGATAAGTATGAAAGCATTGTAGAATTTCAAGTAACGATGCAAAATGTACAAATTAGGGGCCACAAGGATCTATCATGGGTATCACTCCCATATATGGTCACAGATGAGGAGATTGACCGCCTTATTGCTTCTTGGCCTCCGCATTGTAAACTAGGCTTCAAGTCAGGTATAAAGTACACTGTAGGTACAAGCACCACAAAGGTCACCCCACCCATCACCACCAAAGAGACTGGAGGATAGGGCAAGAGTACTAGAAAAGGGGTGGACCCAGAACCACAGAAGGAAGGACAAGGTAAGAGTACTAGGAAGGGAGTGGACTCGGAGTCAGAAAAGGGTACGCAGAAGGATTCGTAGAAGGATATGGGTGTAGAGGGACTAGATGCGGGGGGTGCTGACTCCCCTCAAGGTATGAAGAGGACTGGTGACCCTGTCAAAGGACCACGGAAGAAGCAACAGGCTCAACAGCCAGAACGAGACACAGGAGTCACTTTGACAGAGGAGGACCTAGAGCAGATCATCGATGCAGTCACCCTCGCCATAGAAGATAAATGGCTGGCTCTAGAAGAGCAGCAGAAGGCCATGGTTGATACGCTTTAGGCTAAGCTCATGGATTTGCAACTCATTACTGACACCTTGCAAACAAATATGATTCAGGAAAGACCAGCCTCGACGACAAGTAGCACATTAATCATTACAATAGAAAACCACCTCTGTCCTCTGCTAGGTGCAACCCTCATGCTGATTCCACCCAACTTAGGAGAGAAAGTCCAGGCCTGTGTAGAGGTAAAATTGGACTTAGCCTGCCTACCACATGAACCATTACAGGTACTCCACACATCCCTATTAGAATAAATTAAACACTGGGACCACCGAGTGCACCAGTAACTTAGTATAGCTGAGTAGGCGATAGAAGAGAAAATCGTTGAATTATCCCGGGGACAGGTTGTACGTACCCTCACCACTATGCTACAGATAGAGTTGAAACACCTAATCAGTAGGCTCTACATAGATGTCACTGAAGATATCTCAGATTTCTCCACCTCCAGGCCAAGATTGAGGGGCTTGTTGCAGCACTCAAGGCTTCAAGTACCGAGATCTAGGCAGTCAAGTCAGAGATGGAACAAACGATTGTGGCCTTGCAGGAAAAATTACAACCGGAAGCGCCACCTGAGGTAAGGGCCCAGCAAGCCACGTTGGTCACAGAGGCCACTAATGTCATCACAGATTAGATTGCTCAGGGCGCAGGACTATTGGAGATAGCTATGCAGTTGTGGACTAAGGTGCAATGAGATCCTCTCCTGTGTGAACTTAATCAAATGCTGCGCCAGAAGGAAGAAGAGTTTGAGTAGCTGGAAGCCACTATGCCTACTATGATCCCCACTCAGCGCCTGGCATGACTACGTACCAGCCACATGCTGAGGGATGAAATTGAAGAGATCTGCCAGAAAAATAAGGTCCTCAATGACCACCTTAAGCCTTGGGTCGATGAAGCCCTCAAGCTCTCTCAGGACGTCGATATCGCAGTTAAGCAGCTGAACCAGACTTTGGAGAGCGTCACTGCTGCTACAAAAGGTCCAATGTCGCAGAATTTGGTGGAGATTTCTCATAATTTTGTTGTGCAGAGTGAAGGATTTTTTCCCCCGCTGGTTGAGGAAATCAAGCAGCTGCAGGAAAAGATGGAAAACCCACGGCTGCAGTGACTTGGGACGAGTCACAAGATTGTGTTGGGGGCCTGTTGGAGCGGGGTTCCATAACCTACGTTTTTGGTGCAATTTTTAAATTCAATTCTGCGTAGGGGTTTTGGGGTGGGTCAAAGCCCCTAATGTTTGTAATGGATTAAAGGGTATCTCTAGGGTTTGTAAACCACGGTTTGTGGACCATAGGATATCGAAGGCTACGATATTATAAACAGCTAGTTAGTTGTGTCTAGTAAGTAAGAAATTCGATAGATTGACGCTATGTATGAACTGTTAGATCTGTTTTGGGTTGTTTTGGGTAAGGACTCCAACTGGTTATGTGTGTGAAGATCCTCAGTCCTATTGTGTGCAGACTTCACTAGGTTGTGTGCATGGGCTGTCTTTTTTTTGCAAGTGGATCTGAATGTTAATGAATGTGAATTATCGTTAAAGTATCTATGTGTTATCTAAATTGATTATGTTTACTATTGAAGCACATATGTGGCACCTATTTAAGCTACAAATGTATCTATGTTCTAAAAATAGCATAAGTATAACTGTGATTTGATATTGGCTGTGATTATAGTGCTTTTTGATGGTATTTGGTAATACGCACATGGAAGTGAATGTAATGATTAGATATGATAGCTTTGTCATGCTTATATTCTAATTATGCTGCGAAAAGAGCTATGAATAGACTCATTATGTAAAAACCTAATAAGATGCGACCTAGATCTGCCTCGAATTACCTACTCTCTCTTAGGGTGCGAAAACCTGGTTCCAACACCCTAGCACACTGCTTCCGGTGAGACCTTGGCCTGTGCAAGTGGGTCATTGCTGAAAGGACCAGTAGTATAGGGGTTTGTTGGCAAACCTTAAACTCCAAACCTGGGTCAGGACCCCTCAAGCCAAAAAATGGTTCCGTTACCGGGACCGGGAGAATTTTGAGAGAGAGATCGGGTAATGCCATGAGGTCTTTGGAGACCTGAGAGGGTGGAAATTTAAGACTGGTTTGAAAGAAAGATTTAGGAATTTCTATCGGTGGCTACTACTATTCCAAGAATATGACTTTGAGATCATAGTCAAGCCTGGGAAGTTGAATACTGGGCCAGACCACTTATCCCGAATTGAAAGTGGTGAAGGACTGACTAACCTAGAAGAAGGATTGCCTGATGCGCAATTTTTTGCTATTAAGGTAGTTGATACCAACTTCGCCGAAATAATTCACTTCTTGACTACGAGGATCGCACCTGAAGAGTATAGGTACAATAGAAGAAAGATTTGGTAACACGCGCATCAGATTTTACCATCATTGCAATCCATCTGTATAAGCTGGGAGTTGACGAGGTGCTGCGAAGATACATTTTGGAGCATGAGAGGCATGCCATCTTAGCAGAAGCCCACGGGGGTGTATTAGGAGGTCATTACGTAGGGAAAGCGACGGTGCAGAATATCTTCAGAGCTGGGCTATGGTAGCCCACGCTGCATAGCGATTCTCACGACTATTGCAAAGCCTGCGATACATGATAAAGGACAAGAAGGCCATCGTGCAGAGACAAAATGCCCCTACAACTGAAAATGGCCCTGCAAGCGTTTAAGAAATGGGCCATCAACTTTTTTGGGCCCATCAACCCTCCAAGAAAGAAGACAGGTGCGTGCTACATCATCACTGCAATTGATTACGTAACCAAATGGGCCGAAGCACAAGATATGAAGGATTGCACTACAAATACCACTACGCACTTCATTTTTGAGCATATTCTGACCAGGTTTGTCTATCTGAAGATTTTAATTAGTGATAGAGGTATGGATTTTGTTAATGAAACAATATAGGCCTTGACTGAAGAATTTCAGATCCACCATGCGAAAAGCACCCCGTATCATCCACAGGAAAATGGATCTATGGAAGCTTTTAATAAGATCTTGGAGCAGGCATTGACCAAGATCTGTAATGTCGATTGCAGCGACTGGGATGTGTGCATACCATCAGTTCTTTAGGCCTATCGAACCACCTGCAAGAAGTTGACTGGGAAGTCACCGTTTAGGATGGTCTATGGCAAGGAGGCCATTATGCCCATGGAGTATATTGTTCCTAGCCTACGCATCACAACCTTTACAAATATGGAAGAGCCTTATATCATGGAGGAATGGTTAGTGCAGCTTGTGGCCTTGGAGGAATATCGTTTCATTGCTAACTTCCATCAGCAAGTTCAGAAGGCTGGAGATAAGGCATGTCACGATTGACATATTAGAAAAAAGACATTTGTGGAGGGAGAATTGGTCCTGCTATATGATAGCCAGTTTGAGAAACACCCAGGGAAGTTTTGTCAGCATTGGCTAGGTCCCTATATGGTAAAGGAAATTACTAATGAAGGAGAAATCCTGTTAGCCATGCTACATGGTGATATGGTACCACGATATGTCAATGGCAGCTGGCTCAAACCATATCAGATCAAATGACTATATGTCCAGAGTAGTTGAATGGGGTAGAATACATGTAGGAAGGGAGAAAATTGCAGGCAGAACTATGGTATGTGCAGGGATTGATTGCAGGTTTGGAGGCCTAGAGAGGTGCGCTCGGAGCGCAAGGGTGTGCTAAGAGAGCGGGAGGTGCGCTGGGAGAATAGGGGTGCACTAAGAGCGCAAAAGGTGTGTTGGAAGCAGAGGCATAATCTAAAACTGTGAAAACTAGTTGTTGGAACAGTAAAATTGGGTAAAAATAAAATTTTACCATTGAAAGGAGCGGGTGGCCAGCAATTAATGAGGCGATTTCCAAATATTTTTTACCATTTACTTGATGGTAAGTTCCTGATAAGATTCACACAACCGTTGGTTGATCTCCAAGGCTATAAAAGAAGAAGGATAGCTCAGAAGAGGGTTCTATGTATCTTGAGTAGTTTGTGTTTTGCAAGAGTCTGTGACTATTGCACCTTGTTGTTCATGTCTGAGCGTGCTTCCCCCTCAGATAGTAGCCACCTTGAGTTCATATTTTGCACCAGAATGACTGCGACTAATCCCGTTGAATCTTCCTAGACGGTGGCCTCGACGGAGAGAGAATCTAAGGAAGTGTTGGAAGTGACCCTTGAAGTCGAGGAGGTTATGTCCACACCGATCAAGGGAAAGCAGAAAGGGAAGGAAACATGCCAAGGATAATGGAAACCTGCGAAGTGGGCTAGGGTGAAGCCACGTACTTCCCCTCGGAATGTGAAATCCCCATGAATTTTTCCATAGGCGTGCTCACCCAATCCATTAAAGAGACCTCTGTCTTCTTAGGAAGAGGCCCAAATCGTTGAACCAATAAGCTTGTGGCTGCATTCTGTGTGGCCTCGTAGGCCCTCGGTGTGTACACCTAATAATATCGATGGGATGTGTGCCTATCTGCAGATGCCCCTGATTCCGAGCAAGGTCCCTATCATTAGAAATTCCTTTGGAAAGATCCACATGGTCAAATTCGATTATCATGACCTCACAAACCTGGAGGCCTTCCCCGAGCTAGCACCGGAACTGTATCTGGAGAGGGTGTTGGAGGATGATGTACTGAAGTCGTCCCTATGCCATGGGCAAGTGTACGGGTGGGTTACGTGCTCTTAAATTTATTGTGGATCCCTCATTTTGGCCATTATAATATCACTGACAAGATTGTGCAACTACTGTTCGCTTTGGTCCTTGACAGCTACTTATGGATTCAGGACCGCATCCACATAGATGCACCACTCATCCACCATATCACACGTCTGCCCATGAAAGGGCTGAATCACATGGAACATGTTAGGAATAAATATGAATATTCGATCGCTGATAAGGTGCATGAGGATTATCACGTGGAATGGAACACAAGGGGTTTCATGATTAGCACTATCAATGATCCTGGTGCGCACATGGGCACCTTGTTGTTAGCTTGTAAGATGATGCGCAAGTGCTAGGCTACCACGGTCCCCGCGTATGTAATCCAGTTGGCCGACCACTTTGAAAAGGGGGTCTGCTTCAACTGGTCCCAGTTCCTATGCACTGAATTTCTGTAGAACGTGCGTGAAGCCCAAGATCAGGGAAGGGCATTCTATTATTCTTGGTTGTTGCTCCTCATCGCACTGGTCACATGGGAAGCTTCGGAGGATTCGGTCCTCCCCGACCTAGAGGAAAATATGTGCGAAGGGACTCGGTATTCGAATCTATGGGATTCGAAGAATGAAAAGATAATTGAAGATAATAAGGTCTTCTGGGTCCTATTCCAGAGCAGGATCACAACTTCCATTTAGTCTCGACCATGCTTATTGCCAACAATTTATGATAAGTATAAGAACATTTCAACATTTCAAGTAACGATGCACAATGTACAGATCATGGGCTGCAAGGATCCATCATGGGTATCACTCCCATATATGGTTGTAGATGAGGAGATTGACCGCCTTATTGCTGCTTTGCCTCTACACCAGAAACTCAGCTTCAAGTCAGTTACAAAGTACACTACAGGTACGAGCACCACAAAGGTCACCCCGCCCACCACCACCAAAGATACCGGAGGATAGGGCAAGAGTACTGGAAAAGGGGTGGACCCGGAACCACAGAAGGAAGGACAGGGTAAGAGTACTGGGAAGGGAGTGGACTCGGAGTCACAAAAGGGTATGCAGAAGGATTCGCAAAAGGATCTGGGCACAGAGGGACTAGATGAGGGGGGTCCTAACTCCCCTCGAGGTATGAAGCAGATTGGTGTCCCTGTCAAAGGACCACGGAAGAAGCAACGGGCTTAGTGTCCAGAACAAGACACAGGATTCACTCTAACAGAGGAGGACCTAGAGAAAATCATGGATGCAGTCATCCTCACCGCAGAAGATAAATGGTTGGCTTTGGAAGAGCAGCAAAAGGCCATTTTCAATACTCTTTAGGCTAAGCTCTGGGCTCTACAACTCAAGACCGACACCTTGCAAAAAAATATGGTTCAGGCAAGACTGGCCCCTACGACAAGCAGCACATTAATCATTACAATAGAAAGTCGCCTCTGTCCTCTACTGGGTGCAACCCTTATGTTGAATTAGGAGCGCAAGTCCAGGCCTGCACAGAGGTACAATTGGACCTAGCCCGCCTGCCACATGAACCATTATAAGTACTCCACACATCCCTGTTAGAATAAATTCAATGTTGGGACCGCCGAGTGCACCAACAGCTTAGTATAGCTGAGCAGATGATAGAAGAGAAAACCGTTGAAGTATCCCAGGCATAGGCTGCATGTATCATCGCCACTACACTACAGATAGAGTTGGAACACATAATTAGTAGGCTCTACATAGATGTCACTGAATATCCCAACTTCTGCCACCCCCAGGCCAAGATTGAGGGGCTTGTTGCAGCACTCAAGGCATCGAGGAATGAGATCCAGGCAGTCAAGTCAAATATGGAACATCAGATTGCAGCCTTGTAGGCCAAATTACAGTCGGAAATGCCAATTGAGGTAAGGGCCCAGCAAACCGCGCTGGTCACAGAGGCCACTAATTTCATCACAGATCAGATTGCTTAGGGTGCAAGACTATTGGAGACAGATATGCAGATGTGGAATAAGGTGAAACAAGATCCCATCCTATGTGAAACTACTCAAATGCTGCACCAGAAGGAAGAATATTTTGAGGAGCTAGAAGCCACTATGCCTACTCTGATCCCCCCTCAACGCCTGACATGACTATGTACCATCCACACACTGAGAGATGACATTGAAGAGCTCTGCCAGAAAAAGAAGGTCCTCAGTGACCACCTTAAGCCTCAAGCCGGTGAAGCCCTCAAGCACTCTCAAGACATCGATATTGCAATTAAGAAGTTGAACCAGACTTTGGAGAGCGTCACTATTGCTACAGAAGTTCCAACGTCATAGAAGTTGGTGGAGATTTATTAGAATGTTGTTGTGCAGAGTGAAGGAGTGTTTTCCCCGCTGGTTGAGGTGATCAAGCAACTGCAGGCAAAGATGGAAAACCCACGACCACAGTGACTCAAGACGAGTCACAAGATCCTATTGGGGGCCTGTTGGAACGAGCTTCCCTGACCTGCATTTTTGGTACAATTGTTAAATTCGGTCCTGCTAGGGGATTTGGGGTGGGTCAAAGACCCTAATGTTTGTAATGGTTTAAAGGGTAGCTCTAGGGTCTATAAACCATGGTTTGCAGACTTTAGGATAGCGAAGGCTATGATATTATAAATATCTAGTTAGTTGGGTCTAGTAAGTAAGCAATTCAATAGGTTGAGGCTATGTACGAACTGTTAGATCTATTTTGGGTTATTTTGGGTAAGGAATCCAACTGGCTATGTGTGAGAAGATCCTCAGTCCTACTGTGTGTGGACCCCGCTAGGCTATGTGCACGGGCTGTGTTTTGGTTGTAAGTGGATCTGAATGTTAATGAATGCGAATTATTGTTAAAGTATCTGTGTGTTATCTGAATTGGTTATATTTACTATTGAAATGCATCTGTGGTGCCTATTTAAGCTGCGAATGTATATGTTTTCTGAAACTAGCATAAGTATAATTGTGATATGATATTGGCTGCGATTATAGTGCTCTGTAATGGTATTTGGTAATACGCACGTGGATGCAAATGTATTGATTAGATCTAATAGCTTTGTGATGGTTATATGCTAATTACACTGCAAAAAGAGCTATGAATAGACTCATTATGTGCAAACCTAATAAGCTATGACCTAGATCTGCCTTGAATTACCTACTCTCTCTCAGGGTGTGGAAACCTGGTTCCAACACCCTCCCATACTGCTTCGGGTGAGACCTTGGCCTATGCAAGTGGGTCATTGCTGAAAGGGCCAGTAGTATAGGGGTTTGTTGGCAAACCTTAACCTGCGAACCTAGGTTAGGACCCCTCAAGCCAACATACCTCGAGGGCTACAACCTTCCCAAGAAAACCAAGTATAATTGTTCACAAAAATACATATAGGATTCAAAAATTTTAATAATGTAATAGGATTTTTAGCTCCCCTAACTCACACCCCACATACCATGGTAAAATTTTCAAAGAATGCATATAATGAATTCCCTTTCAACAAGCTCTTAGATTAAATATGCACATATTTCTAGTAGAAAATGACACACATAGAAATACTTTCCCCGCCAATTGGGAAACTATGATAAAATCATATGAAAATAATGACTTAGGAATAAGGAATGTAATATTATATTCCTTAACTTAGCCCACCTTAAATTTTCCCTTTTTCTTAATCCCTTTATCCCCCTTCATATTTGTGGAGTGTTATCCCCCCATACTCTCTTGTCTAACTTGATCTATAACAATGATGTATAATATTCTAATATATGAGTATGATTATTATTTATAATTCTAGGCTCACCATCATTTCAATATACAAGTTATTTGTCTTAATATCGCATAGGAAACTCAACCCAAATCCCATAATACATCACCAACCTAAAATATCATATATACCTATACAACCTAGGTATTAGCCTTTGTATGTTACATTCCCCTACCTATATTCAAATTTCTCAAAAATATATGGGTACTCCTCCCACGTGGTGTCTCCATGCCCCCACATAATATATTCAAGATTATATAAAGTATGTTCGACCTTTGCCAATCCAATGACATAGTTCTTTAGCACTTTTATCTTCTTTTCCAATAAGAACATTAACTAAGCATGGAATTCACCTTTTTCCTCAAACTAGATAAAAAACAATTGATTACAATGTTAGAGTCAAGCACATACTTTTTAAGTAAACACATGTGAAACATAATATGTATACACATGGATGTAGGAGTGCAAAAATGTATGCAGTACGACCAATCCACTCTAGGACTGGTCTTGTTACAAGTGCTTCTCCTACATGGTGTCTTCATGCTCCCACATAACATATTTATATTATAGCAAGTCCATTATATATTTACCAGGTTGATGAATTATTTCTTGGTTAGTTTTTTCTTCCTATCTAGACACACCAACTAGACCTTGAAGTCACCCTCGTGCTCCACCTAGATCACAATCCAACCAATTAAGTGGTTATAATAATGAAATTTCTTTTTAAGTGAAGACACATGAAATGAAATATGTGTGCACATGGAAACCAGTAGTGCAAGCATGCATGCAAAAGTAATAATCCTTTCTATGATTTCAAATGGTCCACAATATGTTTTTTCTATTTTTGGACAATTCCAAATCTCAATGAACAAAGCAAGATCTGCCACTTTGAGCTCTTTTTTTTTTCTTCCTTTGTCCACATAATATTTTTTTTGGATCTTGTGCATCCTTTAAATTTTGATTTATTATCACCAATTAATCTTCCATTTCCCTGATAAATTTTGGCCAAATAATGTCTTTGTTAATGGGTTTATCCCAAATCATCAACGTGTTTCATTTCCTACCATACAAGGTTTCAAATGGGATTGTCTTTAAAAATATTGATAACCATTATTATATGTGAATTAAACCAATGTAAATTATCTTCTCATTTTCTTGGCCCAAATATCATATTCATCCTCAACATATATTCAATCACGTAATTGATCCTTTCTCTTTTCCCACTAGACTCTAGGTAATATGCCAAGCTAAAATTTAAATTAGTTCCAAGTCCTTTAAATAATCCCTTTTAAAACTTTTATGTGAATTTTGTATCTCTATCCAATATAATTCCCTTAGCCAAACCATGTATCTTAGAAATTTCCTTCATGTAAATATAAACAATGTTAGTTACGAGTTAGCTTCACTAGAATAAAATGGATGGCCTTTCTGAGCTTATCCATCACTACCATGATGCAATCATATTGTATTATAGTCCTTAGAAGTCTAGTAACAAAATAAATGGTAGAAAATTACCATTTCCATTTAGGAATACGAAATGGTTATAGTAATCTGGTTGGATGTTTGTGTTCATCCTTTACCTTTTGACATTACATACATTCTACTGTAAAATTAGTCAAATCAGTTCTTCATCCCTATCCAAAAGTACTTGTTATAGCAGAATTTTACCTTAGCTAGTAAGCTACCTTTCATCCAAAAAATTCCTTAGAAATTTCCCAGAATGGTATGTGTACTATAATGTGAAATGATCAATATCTTAGAAAATCAAATTCCATAAATTCCATGCATCTATAGAATTCATATAGGATATTCCTAAAAGAAGGTTTTCAAGCTATTACCTGGATCCCCCATAGGTCGATGATGTGTAGTGGGATCGATGCCGAGAGTCTTGCTCCTAAACAAAGATCATGCTCTCAACTATCAAAATAAAAGGCCTTGCACACATGCACCAACAAACAACCATGCAAGCCTTATGTATAATTTTGATTAGCTCAAAAAAAACATACATAAATAGATCATAAACACATTTGATAGAAATAAGAATGAATCATCATTTTATTAATCATAAAAAAAAACAAGGAATTATACCCAAAAAATGAAGCTCTCCCCTTGAACCTGTAGCATGGTCTCCTCCTCCCAATGCAGTAGAGATCCTACACTATAATATGGATACTAGAACTAGTCTCTTTCCTCTTTGTGAGAATATATAGGTTCATTGTATCCCTTGGGGGAATGTATCAAAAAACCTAGGGGATTGAGAAGTTAGGAAACTTCTACAATAATGAACCCCTAGAAAACTCATACACAAGTGGGTCAAGTTGATATCCTTGGGAATGACAAATTCTAGAAACCTTTTCCTTAATTATGAGACTTTTCTCAATTATCTCAATTATGATATTTTTCTCAATTATATCAATTATGAAATAAATATTATCTCATAATTATAAAATTTTGAAAAAATAATTATGAGAAATTAATCAATTATGTAATTTCACCCCTTAAACATGGAATAACTCCCACATAAGTAAAATAAAAGGTAAAAGGAGATGCATTCTATCTAGTGTTAATTTGGAAGATCAATTTCAAATTCCAACCATGGGATGAGATTTATCTTTTCGAGAGGACCAATTTTGACTATTGAAGCACCCAATTTGGATAAGGGGAAATTTCTTTCTGAATTAAATCCCACATGTGCATATTTGATTAGGTCAACCCTAAAGAAAATTAGACACCCTTGGAAGGCTATAAATACAAGTGACCTAAACCTCATTTAGACATGATCATGAGACATTCTTCTATTCTCTTCTTTGGTTTTGCTCGCACGGGTCTGAGGAAAATTCTCAAATATTGGTTGGAACGAAATTGCAGATTCTAAAGCTCTCATATTTATTTTTAGGGTTTTGAGTCTCAGTCGTATGCATGTCATGGAGAAATTTCAATCGAAGCCTTTTAGACGCATGCATGACACATTTTCCCTCTAATTAGAACCTAAAATTTAAAATTTTCAATTGACCACATATTTCTCTTGCTGACTGCAGGGTTCAGAAAATGACAGCAAACAATGACAGTTGATTGCATGCTTCTGAATTGGGGTTTTTATTATTACCATTTTTGGGTTCATATCATGGATATTATTCAGTTTATTTTGTTATATATGTTTATGGTTGTTGATATGGATCATTTTACTCTCTCTTTATTAATCATTCAATTAAAATCTAATAAGAAGAAGAATTTGAAAGGTTTTTCCCATAGTGGGTTTTGCCCTGGTCTTTGACCAATCCTGGTGTCTCTATGTGTGAATTATTTTCTTCTATTTTTCCTTTATGTTTCGTTGCATTGATGATCATGTTTTTCTTTATATATAATTTCATATTTCATTGAATAATGTTGTAAATTTTAATAATGTTATGATGTTATGGGGTGAATTCTATATGTAGATAATGAAATGCAATTATCAAAGAAAAAAACAATATAGCCCTAAAGAAAAATTAGCATGGTATCAGAGTTGGGCTGAAGAAAATTCATTTAAGATCACCCTTATGAAGACACCCTTGATGGATGCAACAGAATATGGAGGAGACCCAAAAGAATATTAGGGTTTTAAGGAAACTCTATGCAATTTGGTTATTAGGTTTTGATGGATATTATGAGGTTAGGGAGAATCCCTGATTTATGGAAAATATTTGAGATATGCAATCTAGAAACCCTGGCATGTTCAATGTGGATATGTTCAAGCACTTGTGACAATTTTATGAAGCCCTAGATGGGATAGTCTCTATTAGGCATGATCATTGATAAATTTGGTTGAAATATTGAAGGAAACATTGTCATATGGACAATGGAAAGTGATGGCTCTTGAAGATTGATTCAAGAGGGAGATGATCACCTCTCATTGAAGATAAGTACTTTTCAATTTATGGTGCTCCTTTATGTCTTTAATTTTGTTTAGAATTATTGATCTAATTATTATTTTGATTATTTCTTATACTTATTTCATGTACATTTGATTATTTGGATGCTTCTAGCCTCCTCATGAGTTGTGATAAGCGGGTCCTTCTTACGGATATTGGCTAGTGTGGTAAGATAAGAACCTTGAGGAAAAGTTGAGAAAATGCTACAGCTGCCTATGTAAAATAAGAATCTGCACAAGTATTTGAACACTCAAGGTATGCATGGTGCTTTATTTCAATGTTATAGTTGAAATATAGGATGGAAAGGTAAGACCTAAGGTATGATGGGAATGTCACCTTCACAATTGGCTCATGCATATGAAATTTTGATTCATGGTACTCATGATGGGATGGTGTACTCAGTAGTGAACAAGTTTCTTACCTTTTAGACATGACGAACTTCTTGATTCTATGAAGCTACTTAATATCGATATTTGATATATGAGTATACTTGATGTTTGGTTAACATCTATCATTTTGGGTATCTTGATCCCATAAACAAGGCTAAAACCTTGATTCTAATAGATGGTAACTTGATACTATTGATAATGTTTGTGATAAGCATGGTAACCTTAATTATGAAAGTATGACAATAAGATTGATATACAGTTTCTTCTTGTTATCCTTGGTTAGGTTTTGATAAACTTAGTAATTATGTCATATGGTAAAATTTGGATGACATGACTAGATGTACAAAGCTATATAAGTGATATTGTGTTCATGATCTTTGAAGAATGATGAATTTCATGTTTTCTTCCCTAATCATAAGACTCTAACTCTTGATAAAATTTTGATGCCATGTGATGATGAAGTTGCCGATGCAAACATGTTATGACCATGTTGAATATTTTCTAGAACCTGGTAGAGTTTTATTTTATGATCTAACAATTTTTTTGATGCATGATAGTATTACAGACAAGTTGATAACTTGAATAATGATGAATGAAGTGGATTCCCACTCAAAGGGGGAATATATCCACAAGATCCATACACCTATTGTCATTTGCATTAAACTTGAAGAAGATTCTTTATTGTTGAAATTGTCTAACATAGATAGACAAATATATGATGTTTTTGGTCAACAACAAGTTCAGGTTTTAGAAGAGATGGTTTCCCTTAATCTAAGCCCCAACTACACGGAAGGAATATTGAGGGTGCAGTTATGCCTATAGGTCACAAAAATAAAGCCTTATGCATAAAATCAGGAATGCACCAGTAGTATGATAGTCCTTCAGATATGAAGCAGACATCTGAAATTTTTGTGAGTAGATTGAATATTTGACTTACTATATGGAATTTGAATACTAAAATTGTGTTTACAGGTGACCTGAATATGCATATTAGTATGTTATTTTTATTTAATAATTGAAGCTATTATATGATAGTATTTGATAACAGTTACAAGGGTTTTTCAAGATTTGGCTTATTCGTATAAATGAGCAATGCTTAAAGTTTTGACATAATGCTTGATAATTCATAGAGATGCTATAGAAATTTGACTTGATGCTTAGATATTATTTGTGTTATGGATTGATCGAATTAGGGTTTTGACTTTATGACTAATGATTTGACTTGATATCTGATGATTTTCATTGATGACAGTGTTATGTGAGCATAGTAACTTTCAGAGACTAGTATTCGTATTCAATAATGATTTTGTATCAGTCTCATGTCTTTGGAAAAATGGTTGAATCATAAAAAATTGTGATTCAGTATGAAGTTATCTCTCAATTAATGGATTGAACTCATATGACTCATTCTTGGTATATGAATGAAACTTATATGACTTGTCCCTGATGTATTCATTCATATTTAGTGGCGGAAATGATTCATAATATGAACATGAGGATGGATTGATAAATTTAGATTGGATAATGCTTGGTAAGTAAAAGGTTTTTGAAACTTGGTATTTGAATGTGAGCTCCACCTAACATTTAATCTGAAAAGTGTGTCACAGTGATATTGGCAGAAAGTTTTATGATTTTTATATTACTTTTGATTTGGAATCTAAGGCTTGATAAGCTGACTGCACAATAATGATTCATGTAAGGCTAAGCATATTGGTTTGGTCAAGTGTTACATTTGTAGAAAGAATTATATAAAGAACTCTCCCCAAGCTTGGTGTTTATGCATTTACAGTTACCTTGTGAAGCCGGGAAGAAGTGCAAATCCAAACTTCTACTTCGAAAGAGGTCCAAGGTATGACTTTGATTTTGTTTTTATATATTAATGATCTATTCTTGACATATAATGAGAATTTGATCATCAAAGTAAGACAGAGATGGCCTCTGAAGTTAAAAATGAAGAATTGTGGCATGATGAAATATGTTATGAAGTTGGGAAAATAAAATTCTATATCATGAAGCTACTAAAGAGTTTTTGGAAAATGGAAATGAAAATCCTTGGACACTATGATTGAGCAAGAAGTTATGAAGATATGTTATTGAACCTGACTTGGAAACTAGCATTCGATTGAAGAATTGATGTTTTGTGTGAACACCCATACGTATATATATGTCTTTCATGTATAAACTTAATTGAATTCATGATTGAGCCTCTTCATACACATTGATTTGTTGTCGGGCATACTTCGAGATATTTTGCATGGGATAATTTATTTTTTGTGTGAGACATTCTTCCTGTGATATGTAACTGCATAGATATATTGATGTTATTTGGATTGTTATTGATGATATGAGCACATCTGGGTGCTACTTTAGTATGAGATCGGCCATGATATTTTTGGATGATAATTTTGTAGGTTTAATCATGCCTGAGGTTGAGTATGATGATGTTGGCATGGATAGCTATGAGATAGGTTGAAGAAATTAGTTGGAGAGTTATTTGATCAGGTTTTGAATATGACAAGGATACATTGTGATAATATTAAGTGGGATCTGATTGGCATATAATCATGTATATAGATGGGATTGAGATCTCTTCATACATTGATAAAAATATGTCATAGGAGACAAGCTTAGGATTTTGGTTGTCACCTCTTGAGAGGGAGGATGAATATGGTATCCTTTTGTGATATATGTGTGTGTGTGTGTGTGTGTGATATTAGATTTGATGACCTGAATGAACATGAGACTATTAATATTATGACATGATGATTAAGATGATACCAAATGTGAGCACGATTATATGTTTTTGATATATAGAGAGCATCATTGATCAAGGACACTAAGCCATCTCTTCCCCCCTATATGAGCTCCCAATGTGTGGAATTGAGATGGAGGTATCCTAGGGTAGAGGGAAATTTGGACAATAGGTGTGCATGATCCCTACTATTGTATTAGGTCTACTATATCCTCTATTGTCACTCACAGGGTGTGTGTGATCCTTTTTTGTTTTTACAAGCCAGGTATTTCCCCCTATATTGGTCTATGCGCAGAGTATACCCCAGTTTGCATCATACCCACAAGTTGGGCTTGTTGGGATTGTCCCTCCCCATTTGAACAACTTGAGGAGGCTTGGGGGTGTGTGATCCTTACCCTTAGTAAGTTGGGTATCTTACTGAAGCTCGGATTATGATGTAGGTGTTCTACCATGTGACTCTTTAGGGTGATTATTGGGAAGATTAGTGGGAAATAGGATGGGTTGAGATGTTCTCCTCTATATCACATATTTCTGGATATGGATTGAAGATGTTTTTCTCCCCCATGATATTTTGGCTTGAGACTAAGCTCCCTAATTTGGTTTCAGGTTTATATGTGTTGCTTGATGTTGTTATGGATTTATCTAAGCTCTTTGATTTTGATTTGGGTCATAGAATTGGCTCCCTACTGATTTTTCCTGGGTAGTAGTATTGGGCTCTTGCTAGTAGTGATTCCAGGTGATAACAGTGGTTCCCCAATGAATAGAGGGTGGTAGCTTAGACTCCCCTATGATATCAAATTATTATACTTTTATATTTGAGAATTTTCAGCATATGAGCAAGGATAATCAAGAGATAAGAAGGAATAAGTAGAGATGAACCAAGATGAATAGTGACGACATTTAATGATGAGATACCTGATATTGGATATGATTTGATGATAGGATATTTTTTATGATTACATGGTGGAGTTATAATTTCTCCCTAGTTCAGAGGGAGTGTTAATTTGTTAGCTCATTTTAAAAATCCAACAATAGGATGAGATTCCTCTTTTCGAGAGGACCAATTTTGACTCTCAAAACGCTCAATTTGGACAAGGGAAAGCGTATTTTTTAATTAAAGCCCACATGTGCATATTTTATTAGGTCGGACTGAAAGAAAATTGGACACACTTATAAGGCTATAAATACAAGTGACCTTGTTATATTGAAAATTCACTTCTGCGGACAAAAATGAACTCCCTAGAGCTAGTGGATTGATCTAGAAAAATAGAGGACAAAAATATCTAATTTTTCCTTGGAGAGATTAGATTACAGAAAATAGATCTACTGGAATCTGTAGTAAGTCCTCCTCTTCTATTCGCTTGTAATATCCAACTCTATCTCCTCACGCTAAATGGAAATTGTAACAATGACTAAACCAAGCAAATAAAACTACAATATCCACATAGCATAATCCAATATCTCTAATCAATGATTCAACATGGAATTATAATACATGAGCATAATCATAACACAAGTATAGGAAAACAAGATTCTTTTTGTATTAATAAATAAAGGAGAGATTTACAACCATATATAGGAGCTAGCTTTGTAGATGTCTCCCCAATTGACTTGTCCTTCCTCGCCATAAAGAAAATCTTCACACTCCCCTAATGCATAAATGGATGGATTCCTTAATCTAAAAGAAATAGCATGATGGCACTAGAAATCTCCAAAATCTGATCCAAACTCCATGGGAGACATTAAATTTATAGGGTAAACATGGTAGTTTAGGATTTACCAATCTAGGCTTTAGATCCATTTTTGAGGGAGGATAAGCTCGAGGGATAAGAGATATTACCACTAGAGTAGTATCAAATAGGAATTCAAGATCTCTATCCATGGTAAATGGTTAAAATGACTTAGAATATTCTAGAGGAGAAGCTTCAAAAAAAAATTATTATTCCTGAAATTATATAATCAGTGTACATGGAGAATAGAGCAACCTGCATTGATCATGTATAAATTATACAACATGCATATATATCTTGGATTCACCCAATCTAAAAATGTACTAAAGTTAAATACTGAATTGCTTCTACAAATATTTTGCAGAATTAAAAACATAATCACTAATCACATGAACATGAAGAAAGATCAATCACACACAAGACAAATAATATCCCAAGGAAGGCTTACAGCGAAAAACCCCACTATCTTCTATTATATATTAAGCATGGATCATGAAAAAATTACATACAAAACTCTTCTCACAAGATCCCTCCAATACTTAGCTAATTGTCTCACACTGTCATATGCAAAAATGACCAACACATAGCCAATTCTCAACCTCAAAACAACCTACCTTATTGCGCAATCCTTGACGGTAAAGATCCCTAAAAGATAGGAATTATTTCCTGCCTTTACTGCGCAAGTATCATGGGCACTCCAATGGGTGTTTGGTTGCATGTGTGCAACCCAATAATCCTACAACTGATAGTCAACTTCCCTTTCACCTATAACTCAATTGGGTCTCCACTGGATTTGACATGCATGCAGCTAATAATATTAAATCCTCATTTGCATGTGAGATCACTGATTGTGAATTAATTAATATTTAATTCACTAGATCTCTCACTAGTGTATCTTCAGCTACAACTAGCACAACTGATTTTAACTCACTTAACTGAGTTAAACTATTTAAAAATTTCACTAACTCATTCACCACTGCACTTCGAACTCTATCACAACTAGAATTACTGTGCATGCCTCACCAACTACCTCTAACTCGAAATATACTAGCTAACTGAATTTATCACTTTCAATTAATTGATTCAAGTCCACATTGAGAATAGATTACAGTTTAATGTCCATCTTAATTAAGGGATAACCAAAATATACATGCACCCAAAAATAGCACTATGGGCCCCACCCTAGTCCGGGTGCTTAATGCAACTAGGTGTGGGTGCTGAAATTTTCTTGTTGAATCTCAACACTCCCTCTCAAAAAGAAAGGGATTATCCTTCACCCCGATCTTGTCTCTATGGTATTCGAATTTTATCCTAGTGAGCACCTTTGTTAGAATATCTGCATCCTGATCTTCCATGGGAATGTACTGAAGCAACGTTATCCTTCTCTTCACACAATCTCAGAGATGATGGTACCAGATATCTATATGCTTGGACCTATCATGAAACAAAGAATTAATCGAGAGTTTAATGCAACTCTGATTATCACAAAGAATAATTTTCGGATCCATATGAGAACCAAACAAACCAACCAAGATCTTTCTCATTCAGATAGCCTCACATGCAGCTTGACTTGCTACCATGTATTCCGCTTAAATGGCGAGTGCCCGGGTAACGAACAACCCAGATAATGCTAAAGATCCCTCCTGATGTGCTCTTTCTATCTAATGGACTGCCAGCCCAATATGCATTCGTGAAGCCATGCAGCTTCACTCCCTCTATCCATCTGTACCACAGACCATACTCTGATGTGCCCCTCAGGTATCTCAGGACATGCTTCCCCACCTTCCAAAAGAGATTGGTAGGCTTAACCATAGCTTGAATTAGTTGGTTAACTGTGTAGAAAATGTCCAGTATCTTGCTTACTAAATACATCAGTGAACCCACTAACTCTTGGTAGACAGTAGCATCCATTACCTCTCCAGAAGTAGCATCCTCTTTCCTCCAATTTCCTCCAATATGAGTATCCATGGGTTTGCAGCTCTCCATTTTAAACTTACCTAGTATCTCCTTTGCATACTTGCCTTGAGAGGCAAAAATTTCACCATCCCACTGCCATATTTCCAATCCAAGGAAATAATGAAGGAGTCCCATGTCCTTCTTTTCGAACTCCCTTGCAATATCCTCCTTGCATGAGTGAATTAGCTTCTCATCACCAGTCAAAATTATATCATCAACATAAGAACAATGATCAATAGCTTACCCTCAACCACAATCTGGTAGAGGTTTGCATCTGCTTCACTTTTGGTGAAGCTCAGTTCAATGAAATAGTTTTCTATCCGATTGTACCAGGAACAGGGTGCTTTCTTGAGCCCATACAGTTCTCTTTTGAGTTTGCACACATGCAACTCACTGTTGAAGATCTCGAAACCTTTAGGCTACTCTATGTACACCCATTCCTCAATGATCCCATTGATAAACGCAATTTTCACATCCATCTGATGAATGCGCCAGCCCATCTGCGTTGAGAGTGCAAGGATGGATGTTATGGAAGAGTACCTTGCAACAAGTGCAAAAGTCTCATCATAATCTATCCCTTCAATTTGTGAGAATCCCTAGGCCAAAAATCTGGCCTTGTATTTCTCCACACTCCCATCAGCAACTTTATTTACCTTGTAGATCCATCTCGATCTAGCCACAGATTTTTCGATCGTTCTTGGGATTATCTCCCATGCACTATTCTTGACAATGGAGTCATACTCCTCCACCATTGCATCAACCCAATTTGGATGCTGCACTACTTCCTGAAATGAATATGTTTCACTCACAATACATTTTCTCATAAGAACCATGTATCCAGTAAATCGGTCAGGAGACTATCTATGTCTGCACTGTGAAGTAGGGGCTCCTATATTCTTTGCAGCATCAAGTCTCAATCTATCGGCTTTTGTGGTTTTCCTTCTCCCATTTCTAATGGATGGCTCTGCATGAGTGTTTTCCTCCACTCCATGAACCTCCTAATGTGGTTGATCCACATCTTGAGACTCATCCTTGGGAAACAGCAGTTCCTCCTCTGCAGGTAAGTCCAGCTCCCTCTCAAGGGACAACTGCATGGCTTTCTCCTCATCAAATTTGATATCTCGTCGCAAAACATTCATTCTGTTGTATGGAAAATACAAACGATAGTTATGGGGTGTTTCAGTGTACCCCACAAAAATCCCAACCTCAGTTGTTGGTTCTAGATTCTTCCTGGCATCCTTGGTCACATGAACATAGATAGATGAGCCTAAAATATTAAAGTGTGAAACATTAGGTTTCTTACCAGTGAAAGCCTCTTCAGGGGTACTCACACCAAGTAATCTATGAGGACAATGGTTTTGCACATGTACCATTGTATTGCATGCTTCCTCCCACAAATTCGTCAGTAGGCCTCGATCATGAAACATTGCTCGTGTTTCACACACAATAGTTCTGTTCTTCCTCTCCACAACCCCATTCCTGTGGGTTATGAGGCATTATGAGCTCTCTTTGAATTCCTTCTTTGATTCAGAAGTTCTTGAATTCGTTAGAGATGTATTCTCCACCATTATCACTCCTAAGAGCCTTCACTTACTTCCCTGACTCTTTCTCCAACAGTACTTTAAACTCACAAAACTTAGAGAATGTCTGATCTTTCTTCTACATGAAGAAGATCCAACACTTATGAGAAAATTAATCAACAAAGATTACATAGTACTTATGTTTGGCTGTTGAAGCAACCGAGAAAGGACCATACATGTCTATGTGAACTCTCTCAAGGATCCCCGAAGCTTGGTTTTCCTTCTCATGAAAGGTGGCCTTTACATATTTTCCCATAGTACATCCCTTGCATGTGTCTGACTACGCAAGTGTACCCCAATCGCCTATGCCATAATTCACCCTCATCCCAGCTCACCACTTGATCTTCCTTGCCCATAATTGTTGTTCAGCCATCTACCTATAGCTTGTAGATATTCTTAACTCGAATCCCAATCCTCTTCGCTTGTCCCATTATTTTATGTCACAGGAAAGCTTTTCCATCACTAAAAACAACATCATAGCCTCTATCCTCCAACATTGTGACTAAGACAATTTTTTCTTCACACCTGGTACATGCATCACATATTTTAATTGAAAGGGTTTACATGACTCCCTTTGAAGGGTAATGGTACCAATCCCAGTAACATTGTATCATCCGTCGTCACCCATTTCAATATGCATCTAGAGATCTTTCTCCTCCAAGTCACTGAAAAGTTCCTTATCTCCCATCATGTGAAAGGAAGTGCCACTATCCAAATACCACACAGATCCCAATGCACTAGACACCATGCATGCAATCAATGAGAAGTCAAGCTCAAAATGTGAGGCAAGGGCCTCACCATCTGTAGATCCTCCATCCTTATTGTTCTTCTTCTTTTGTGGACAGTTAGTAGTAAAATGTCCATGCTCGTGATAGTGAAAACACTTCACCTTGGACATGTCCTACTTCTTTCCATTCTTGGACTCAGATTTAGAATGGATTTTCTTCCCCTTCCCCTTCCTCACCTTTGTAGCCAAAGCACAATCCTCTTCATCCTCATTCTTAGATGAAGATCCATCTTTGGTGTTTCGTCTGAACTCCTCCTACACCAAATTCGACCATAGTCGTTCCAAATCTAGAAATTTTTCCCTTCCATTGACATATTCTTGATAATTGTTCCAACTCTTGGGAAGTTCTAGGAGAGCCAAGCTCACCAAATCATCATCAGCAATTGTTATTCCAATGCTCCCCAATTCATCCCGACATTCGACAAACTTTTTTAAATATTTTGGAATGGTGTCACCCTTTTCCATCTTGGTCTTCTTGAGTTTATCTTTAAGCGCCAATTTCCTATGGTCATTGTTGCTTTGGAATAGATCTTTCAAAGTCTTACACATTGCATATGGTGTGGCTTTCCCATGGAGGCTTGAGATAGTGTAGTCTCATACTCCCCCCAATAGGATCCTCCTCGCCTTTTCCACTTTCTTTTCCATGCATCAAGATTTTTAGCATCTGCCACAGTGGGTTTATGAACATTTGTGTCAATGAATTCCTTTAAGCCATTTTCTTCAAGCACTGCCTCCATCCTGTCCTTCCAAGAAATATAGTTCAATCTGCCCTTGAATGCATACTCTAATCTCAAGCCATTAAAAGCCATTTCTATCTTGAATCAGTTGTATCACCAATAAAGTCTTTCTACAAATTTGAATTTTATCCAGTCATAAACTCATATCCTACTTCACTTCTGCAATTACCTATGCTCCGATACCATGTAGAAATTATACAATTATACAATATGCATGTATATCTTGGATTCACCTGATCTAACAATTTACTAAATTTAAATACTGAATCACTTCTACAAATATTTTGCAGAATTAAAAACACAATCGCTAATCACGTGAACATGAAGAAATATCAATCACACACAACATAGATAATTTCCCAGGGAAAGCTTACAACTAAAAACCCCACTATATTCTATTATATATTAATCATGGATCATAAAAAAACTACATGCAAAACTCTTCTCACAAGATCCCTCCAGTACTCAGCTAATTGTCTCACACTGTCATATGCAAAACTGACCAACACATAGCCAATTCTCAGTCTCCAGATAACCTGCCTTGCTTGTGCAATCCTTGATGGTAAATATCCCTAAGAGATAGGAATTCTTGTCTACCTTGACTACACAAGTATCATGGGCACTCCAATGGGTGTTTGGTTGCATGTGTGCAATCCAGTAATCCTACAACTGATAGTCAACTTCCCTTTCACCTAGAACTCAACAGGGTCTCCACTAGATCTGACATGCATGCAGCTAATAATAATAAATACTTAGTTGCATGTGAGATCACTGATTGTGAATTAATTAATATTTAATTCACTAGTGTATATTTAGTTATAACTATCAAAAATAAGTTTAACTCACTTAACTGGGTTAAACTATTTACAACTTGCATTAACTCATGCACCATTGCACTTCAAACCCTGTTACAACTAGAATTACTCTACATGCCTCAGCAAATACCTCTAACTCGAAGTCCACTAGATAACTAAATTTATCACTTTCAGTTAATTGATTCAATTCCACATTGAGAATAGATTACAATTTAATGTCCATATTAATTAAGGGATAACCAAAATAGACATGCACCCAAAAATAGCACTATGGGCCCCACCCTAGTCTAGGTGCTTAATGCAACTAAGCATGGGTGCTGAAATTTTCTTGTTAAATCTCAATAGATCAATGTGGATTCCTATTTATGCAACTTTCATCCAATGTAGTTACACAAGCATGCAAAGCATGTTGAAGCTAAAAACATGGTTTTTGAGCAGATAGACCTAGAAACTCACACTTTTTGGAGAAGTGATGCTCAGGGCTATGCAAAGGGATTATGAAAAAGTGTTCAAGGATGTTGATTGATCTAGTTTTTAGTCCTATTGAACATATGTGACAAAATGGACTGTAAAATACCTTAACCTCATTTGGGCATGATCATGAGACATTCCTTTATTCTCTTCTTTGGTTTTGAGCACATAGGTCTAAGGAAAATTTACAAATATTGGTTGGCATAGGTCCAAATTTGTATTGTTTGAAGCTCGCATCTTTGTTTTTAGAGTTTTGGGTCTTAGTCGTAAGCATGCCATGGATAAATTTATACCAAATCCTTTCAACCGCATTCATGACATATATTCCCTGTGAATGGAACCTAAAAGTTGAATTTTTTAGTTAACCCTATATTTTGCTCATTGACTACAGGGTTCAGAAGTTGATCATAGAAAGTGATAGTTGATTATAGACTTCTTAATAAGGGTTTTGATTATTGGAATTATTGGGTTCATCTCATGGATATTGTTTAGTTTATTTTGTTGGATAGGTTTATGGTTACTAATATGGATCATTGTACTCTCTCTTGTTGAATCATTCAATGAAAATATAATAAGAAGAAGAATTTGAAAGGGTTTTCCCCATATTTGGTTTTTCCCTGGTCTCTGACCAATACCAATGTCTCTATGTGTGAATTTTTTTCTTCTATTGTTCCTTTATGTTCCACTGCATTAACGATGATTTTGTTTGTCATATATAATTTCCTATGATGTTGAATAATTTTGTAAATACAAATAATGTTATGATGCTATGGGGTGAATTTTGTATGTAAATAATGAAATGAAATTATCAAAGCAAAGAACAATATAGCCCTAAAGAAAAATTAACAGCCAGCAACTGAGTTAAGTTGAACTTGGGTATCTCTCATTATAATGGAGTGAAAAATAGCGTTATAACATATGCCCCCCATTGCATGAGTGTATAATTTATACAAACAATATGTATACCAATGGATTCAATCTGATCATGTAATATTCTAGAGCAAGATACTGAATCCTTCTACAAATAAATTTGTGGAAATTAAACATGATTGCACAATCACACCAAGTAAGAGAAAGAAGAAAATCAATCACAGAACACATATATGTTTCCTGGGGAAATCTTGCTGCTCAAAACCCCTCGATCTCTATTGTATAATGAGCCAAGGAATCATGAAACAATTACAATGCACTCTTCTCACAAGATTCTGCTTCACTCTACCAACTGTCTCACATTGATCTGGACAAAATTGACCAACACTTAAGCCAATTTCCTGCCTCTTCTCAGCCTGCCTTTCTTATGTAATCCATAGGAAATTAATCCCTATAAAATAGGATATTTAGCCTTCCTTGACTGTGGAATACATCATGGAAAATCCTATGGTTATATAACTTCATTTGGGTAGTTTGCTAAAAATACAATTGATAGATAACATCCCTTTAACCTCTATCTCAACTGGGTATTCATCATATCTTACATGCATGCAGCTATTAATAGTGAATCACTAGTCACTTGACAGATCACTGCATGTGAATTAAATCTGATTTAATTCACTTGACCTCTCACTAGTGAAACAATTAGTTACAACTAGTTATACTGAATTTAACTCACTTAATTGCGTTAATTTATTTATCATGCATTAAAATAATACACTAACTGCAACTTGGACTCTAGAACAAATAGAATCACTCTAGATGCCTCACCAACCACCCTCAACTCAAATTTCATGAGTGAACTAAGTCTATCACACTCAATTAACTATTACAAGTGATTATGAGATAAGATTAAAATTTATTATCCAATTTATTTAAGGGATAAATAAATTTGACACATTTCTTCTAATTTAACTAAGAAATAATTAAATAAAAAGCCTCGCATGGTAGCCAATTCTGGGTGCCATTTTTTGGATGTTGTTTCTGGATGCCAGTTTCATTGTTTCTTGTTGAAAATTTTGACACTCCCTCTCAACAATAAAGGAATAAATCTGTCTCAATCCAGTACCTTTGGAATGTTCTTTCATGTAACACTTCTCTAGTTTTGTTCGCACATGAAACTATCCTAAAACTAAATAGCCTCCAAAAAACTGAATTAGTATAATGCATATGTCATCAAAGTCTTCTGACTGCTGCTAGCTACTGCACATGTCTACTGGACTCCTTATGCTACTGACATCTGCATCCATGCACTCTACATTGCTGCCAACTCTAATCTATGATCTAGTATATGACACCTGTCACTCTGATTTCTATCTTCCTGACATCTCATTGCATCAATATAACCAATCCTTCCTACTACTATTGCACTGTGGGCTCCTCGTAGCCAATTTCGATCCATGAGACACACTATCTCAATGGACCCTTCCCAAATTTCTTCTTGGGAATAATTATGCACATTTCTCCACCTCGCACATGGAGGTATAGATGCATGTACTCCCTCTGCCCATCTAGCTCTAAATTTCCCCATCCTGGAGGTCTCTTCTTGAGTAGACTCTTCCACTTGGTCTCCTCTCTTCTTCTCCAATTGTGGCTTCTCCACAACCTTCTGAGACTTCTTCTAAGGCTACATGTTGAGAGATAACTTCTCCCTCTTAAACAACAAGTCACTAACCACTGCTTTTCTCCTAAAATCCTTGCATGCATACTCAACCTTGAGAGAATACAAGTTCTTGACTCTTAAACTGGTCTGCTTCACCTGTCATGTGGCTATGTGTTTAAGGAAAACTTTTCCTTTTCTAAACATCACTTCATAACCATGGTCTTGAAATACTGCTACGGAGACAATATTCTTCTTTAGGCCTAGAACATACAAAACATCTGCTAATCTGATATGGAATCCATTCTCCCTCTGAAAGGTAACTATACCTATATTGTTAGCTCTATACCTCCCATCATCTCCAAACTCTATGTGGAGGTCCTCCTCCAAGTCACTGAAAAGATATCTATCCCCCGTCATATGGAACGAGGCACCATTGTCTAAATACCACATGCATCCCATTACAACGCTGGCCATGCATGTAATGAGAGAAAAATAAAGTTTGAACTGTGAAGCCAATGCTTCACCTACTCCAATTGTAGGCTCCTTCTTGCTTGCCTTCTTCTTTGGACAATTTGTAGCATAGTTCCTATTGATCAGCGGTTGTCATTGATGTCAACCCAAGTAGCACCAGGGTCTACCCCAATATTGCATGGGAATTTTGACCTACCAAATTAATACATTCTAGCTCAAGAATTCTTTTGATGGTTTCTACTTGTTGAGATGTTTCCATTGATATATGGGACGCCATGTAATTCTTCACGGTTTGAGAGATATTCATGTTTGAAGTTTGTACCCCCAGTTAGTGGGCTAAATCCCCATGGGGTGGTGGAATGGGTCACTCAAAAGTCATAATTAATATTTTTTAAGCTCCTAAAATCACTCCCATGTTCACTTGTTGAAGCCCCTCTCAACCTAAGCATTTATAGAAATTGTGATCCTCATATCCTCCTTATGCCAGGGATTTCACCATCTGAAACAGGTCATCGTGGGATTTTCACTCTAAATTTTTTTCTATGAAGTTTCAGACACTGAAATTTTTACAAGGCGAAGAAAAAATCCTGAGGAAGCTCTTGTAGAAATTTTAGATCAAGCTGCACAATATTTTCGGAGATATGATCTGTGGAAGTCAGTGTTTTTGTAGGCTCCTGAAATTTGTCTCAAAGAAGTGACCTTGGGAAAATAGTCATAAATCTCTCTCTGAGTATTGGATTGGAATTCTGTAAAAATTCGTAGATAGGTTACGAACTGTAGTTTTCTCCCTATCAATTGCAGAGCCTCATTAAGAAACAGTGACACGTGGAACGTCGTACAATTTATCTCTATTGAAACGGTCCATAATTAGGGCATTGTGAGAGATTCGGCATAACTCTGCCTTGAAGAATCCAAATTGGTTCAGACCTATGGCATTGGAAAGAAGACTTAGAGGAATACTACAAGACCTAAAATAACATATTGGGGATCTGAGATAACAGAGATACACCGGATTCAATATCGAGCTCCTAGAAGGCAAGAAAAAGCTAGATCATGTGTTGTCAAGGGTTGCAAAGGACCAGACTTTATAGGGCAGCAAAGCAAAGCAAGGTGCAGCAGAGGGTAGCATGACAAGAGTAAAAACCAAGGTGTAGAATAGCAACAAGAAGTTCATCACATGAATTCTTCAAGTGGGCAGCACTGCATACAATCACTGTAAAGGTATCATTGTACTAAGTCATTGTAAATACATTATTGTAAAATTTGTACTAGTGCCTATTTGCCAAGAGTTGAAGAGGTAGTGTTGGGAGGTCTAGGATCTTCATTAGGTGGTTGTTTCATAGTTGCGGTTATGTTCTAGTGTGTCTTATTCTTCTACATCATTCTATATCATTGTAAAGTGGATCATTTTCCCTGGTACGGGATTCCATTCTTCTTTTATTCTTCTATAGGGTGGTAGGGTGGTCCTACGGTGAGTTATAGCTCATTGGGTGTTGGGGCATCCGTTTAGTTGAATACTAAAGAATCTCATGCATTGGAGAATCTATCCAGTGGGAGCTGGAGAAGAATGATTTTCTAGATTCTAGGAAGTTGGAGCTTTATTTTCAATTGGAGTTGAATATTGAAGAATTATTAGAAAAGCATTAGGTGGTTTTTGTCTCGGAGTGGGTTTCCACCTTAAAAAATATGTGCATTTGTGTTCCTTTTTTTTATTGCTATCATTGTACAAACACTGATAATAATTGAAGATTAACTAATGCTCTTATTGAAAGAAATACTGATTCACCCCCCCCCCCCTTTCTCAGTATTTCCAACAATTGGTTTCAGAGCTTGGTTCCTTCAATAGCAGTTTAACAACTGGAAGGAGGTCATGGAGCATGCCAAGAATGGTGTACTTTTGTTCAATGAAAATAACTATGAACTATGGAAAGGAAGAATGTGTAATATTCCCAATTAGCCCAAGCTAATGGGAATATACAATTTTGTCTCAATATTTTGTTTCATGAATAAAAATGTAAAGGAGGATCAATAAAACTCCTCATCAGCAAAATAAATCAATGCCACATGTGAACATGGAAAAATCTGGGCTATTTACATAAGCACACTTAGGTGTGAAAGAGACTAGAGTACTTGACCAAGTCAACTAGGACCAAATCAACAACACTGTCTAAATACAGTGAATCTCCTAGAGGCACAACGCAGTTTTAGTTGGAGGCTTCTCATGTGAATGCAACCAAATCATTGAGATGGTTTAGGGTTTGACAAGACTTTCATCTTATAAGAGGAAGAGGAGGACAACAGAAGAATTTTGTTGATTGTGCATATTTATGAATATATTGTCTGTTTATACATATATCATTCTCTGCTGTTTAGCTAAGGATAATGTTGTTTAGCACCAGGGTGTTCTTATTCAGGAATCCCACCTCTTCCATTGAGGATTTCTAGGAAGAGTCTTGCTAATCTCATCCACTATCAGGAATTTTTCCAAGCTCATATTCCAACTACAACGCAAATCATGTTGAGGGTTTGGTTGTCGTTGCAAGCTGCAGCAAGTGGAGGCTAGATCTACTCAGATCTAGGCCATTCGAGTGCCTCTTTTCACTAGGAAGGTCTTATATCCTATGGGAAAGAGATTTATGAACCTTTGGAGCTAATATTTTAGATCTTGGCATCAGGCCAACCCAGTGCTTCAACCTACAGTGTATTTTCCCTTCCACGACTGCGTTATTTGCAAGAAGGAAGTTGCAGGGTGTTTTGACCAACTTTTTGAGGAGAGATCTCTGGTGTTGGGGTTTTTCCCTTCACTATGGTGATCCATGGATTAGATTGTTGATCCATGTTCTGTACAGATCTGATCTTCTTCTATTGTAAATATCCTTAGAAATTTATGAATACTACTATAGATCTACTAATTTAGATCTCAAATCTACTCTTTGTGTTGCATGATTTGATCAAAACCCCTGGGGATCTTGTAAAGGAGCCTTTCTAGTGTATAGATCTGAAATAGATATGATATTTTGTACACAGATCTACTCTAGATCTAGAGTGTAATATACAGCTGCTGCAGCTCTTATAAATAACGCTGACAAGCTATTTTGCAGTCAATACATGTGTTGCAGCTCTCTTTCTTCAGGAATTTCTTCTATTCTTGTCTTCTACATTCTGTTGTATACTGTAAGGGCCTCATTATGGATCTGATTTATTGTTGTACATATGAAATTTGATCCCTCTTATTGTTCTCTTGATCATGCTCTCAAAAACTGCATTATTTCCTACAGTATTGTTGCATATTGTTGTAGCCCCCTGCTTGGGTGTTTTTCAGCTATACTAGGTGTGGGAGGTATGTTTACCTCACCTAGTTTGATTTTTTTTTTCTCCCCTTTTGGATTTAGATGCTATATCTCCAGATATAAGGGATCCAAGGGCTACAAACTCATTTCAGTGCACATACTTCTGAAAAGTGTGTTATTCCAGTAGGTATTGTTGAGTGTTCCCATTAGGGGATATTACAGAATGGAGGTCTATCTCTTGGCGCAAGGTTATGAAGTATGGGACATTGTTCAAAATGGATTTACATAAACCATGTATGAACAAGGTAAGAATGATTTGGTACAGGTATTGCTGAGTTTTCCCATTTGGGGATATTACAATGGTATCAGAGCATCCATCTTGGTATAGTCTGTGAGTTTCTTTCTTAAAGAGCCAAGATGTCTTCAAAAGAAGAGGGTCACCTCACTGATAGAGAGAAGAGGTACCTGAGAAGAAGACAGAAGAAGTTTGATTACACCAATGATGATAAAGAAAAGGGAAAAGCCCTTGAATCTGGAAGTGATGAATATGGGAAGGAGTTTTCAAAAACCCTTTTGAAAGCCATGCAAGATCTTGCTAGAGAGATCAAAGAGATGAGAATGGACAGGATCAAGGAATATCCTATGAGATTTCATCTTGGAGAAAGCTCTGGCATGTCTCACCACTGGAATGATCAACCAGTGAACCAACCACAAGCTCCACAACGCTTTATTATGCCTAATTTCCTGGATTTGGAGAATGAAGGGCCTCATGAGCAAGCATCCCTTGAAGACTACTTTGAATAATATGAGTCTCAGAATCAGAGATTCAAGGACCACTTGAGTTTTCAAGATTTTTTTCACCTCAAGGAAAAAATAAGACCAAGGCATCAGTATAGATATGGTGGATTCACTCAGAATCATGATCAACATCACTCTATGGGAAGATTCTTTTTACCCAAGTTTGATGGGTCATCCACTAGTTCTGCCAAAGCATGGGTAGAAAAGTTGGATATCTACTTTTAGTTGAACAAATTCCCTAAGATGGAAGCTATCAAGATTGCAGTGTTGCACTTTGAAGGTGAAGCACACAACTGGAGGTTCCATGAGTTGTCTACATCAGTCCATGCCAATGTGACTGCCTATTCTGAGTTCACTAGAATACTGGTGGAGAGGTTTGACAGAAAGGATCTAGAAGCACCTTTCATGAGCCTTGCAAAGTTGAAGTAGTCAGGTAATGCAGAGTCTTATATCTATGAATTTCTGAGATTATCTGTTATGGTTCCTAATATATCTACAACAAGGAGGGTGTACTTGTTCATCGATGGCTTGGATGAACCTCTGCATGGGTTAGTTAAATATACCAAGCCCATTACCTTGCATGATGCCATTGATAGGGCTAGAGATCTTCAAGATTCCTTGCCAAAAGCAAAGGAAAACTTTCATAATAAGCCCTCTTTTCCTTCTAAAGGAAAGGAAGAGAAAGCTGCTTCTTCAAAGGAGAGCTCATACAAGAAGCCTCTTCATGATGAAGTCTAGAAATATCTAAGAAGGAGGAAGCTATGCTTCACTTGCCAAGAACCATGGGCACCTAGACATAAATGTTCTGCTGGTAAAGCACATTACATAGAGGTCTTCTCAGATCTTGAAGAAGATGAAGATGATGAGCCAAGGAAGGTTCACAATGCTGACAATGTTGGAGGAGATCCAACACCTTCAAGAGATGAGAATGGAGCATTTTCTCCTATTGGAGGAACTCTTGCATCCTTGAGGGGAGTACCTAAGAGTTCAAGGGTCAATCATGAATCAGAGGGTTTTTGTATTCATTAACAGTGGGGCTACCCACAATTTCATTGATGCCCATCTTGTGCAAAGGAGGGCAATACCCACTGATACTTTTAGTTCCCAAATCCACCTCAGGCTGAAATAAGGCAGAAGAAGGACAACACCAAACCATGCTCAGCCTCGTAGCTAGCCCTACAAGGACAGGAGAGGGCTCTCTCCGGGTCAATCTCAATGAAAATATTCAAAGGGGCTTGAGATGACTAAAAAAACAACTGATCTTAGGCTAGATAAACAAATAGGAGGGTTTGATTTTGATTTTTAGGGGTTTTTGTTGGAAAAAGGGAAAAACAATTTTGGGCTTGGGGATGAGGCCAAATTCTTGCAGAGTTCAAGTTGGGGCAGGGTAGGCAATGACTTTGATGTCTTAGATTCAATGGATGGATAGAAAAGACTGCTAAGGTGCTGAAGAGGGCAAGAGAGTGCAAGGATCCTCTTCAAACTGATGAAAAACACGTAAAACTAAACAAACATTTAAGGCAGAGCATCAGCAAATCAATGAATTCTATCTCAAATACTCATTTGTTTAATTCAGAAGCATAGAGAAGGGAAATGGCATACATATAACATTAATGAAACTTAAAATAACATGAGAATAACATCATCAAAACTCAGAAGCCACAAGGATCCCAACAAGTGCTGCAAAACTCTGGTCTTTCCTTTGCCAAAAATCTGAAATGAATGTACAATGAGGTGCCAGACTTTTCCCAAGTATCCAACCAGTCCAACCTTTGAAAATGACTCATAAAATAAATGATATAGACCATCCTAACCCATTCCCATGCCTCTAGGGGTCGAGCTCATCCTTTTAGGAGTTGTTTCAACCATTTCTAAACATGGAACTAAAATCTAGGCAGCCAAACAACTTGCCTCTATATGCTAGGAAACTAATCCATTCACTTAATTTTCACTTTTTATTGAATGAATCCTCTAGAACAAGTAAAAACATGCCAAATTTACATCATGGTTACCAAATTACATCATGATAGATCAATCATCACATGAAAAATTAAAACCAGTCAAAACTGGGCGAATTTCTGAGCTGAAGAGTGAAAATGAGGCAAAATTTCTCTATGCGCCGCGCTCAAAAACTCAATGTGTTGTGCCACTTTGAGCCTAATTTTGAGGCACTTCCCGAAGTCCAAATTGAGCTCATGATAGCTCGTTGGAAAGCCCTAGATTTTTTCTATCCAACCCAAGTATAATTTTTCAATTTGAATGTCATTTTCCCTCCAAAACTGCAATCTACCAAGACTGGTTCCTGCTGGTGCAAAAAGTGGCAGAAAGGCCATTTTCAAGGTGTTTTTGGCCCTTTAGGCAGCCCAGAATTTGATGAAATGCTTCGGCCATTCATAATCATACATAATATATCATGAAAAACCCAAAAATGCAAAGTTTTCCTCCAGAATATGTCCCAATCATAAGCGCGCATCGGGTGGCGCGACGCGTCGGGCAGAAAAACCTATTTCGCAACCAAAATTTTCAAATGAAAAAATCTTCTCCAAATTTTCTGAAATTTGGAGTGAAGGTCTCCCATCATGTCTCATGCTCAGCCAAGGAAGCTTCGGCCAAGATTCAGAGTGGATCCGGCCTTTTCCGACATTTTAGTGCTTTTCTCAACCTCGCCTTCAAGATCTTCATTTTTGCTTTGCAAACGTGTGTGCGGGCCCAATAGTGATTCTTCATGTGTCTGAGCATGTCTTTTTCCCTATTGGCCTTCACCAAGAGCTTCTCCAGATTAATTTTGACGTGCGTAAGGCAAGTCTCTCGCTCAAATGGTGTCATGTCACCTGGTCTCTTTCGGGCCAATTCACGGTCTTCACGGATTTGCCGCAACTCTATGAGTGTCTGCTGATCCTCCAGTTGTTTATTCCACTGCTCCAAATAATGTATAACCCACTGATCTCTCTTCAATTTCTCGGTCATCTTGCCAATCCCAGCTTTCTTCTCCTGGATTATCTCTTTCAGCTTTGAGCTGGGAGAGCTGACATCAACATCGATGAGTATAAAATCAGTGTCTTGGCCTCCTGAATGGCCCTCATCGTGCATAGGCCTCTTGCCTCTGTCCTGAACTTGTACCTATTTTGATTTCAAAGGTGAGACCCCTTCCACACCATGTGGATATAGTACTCATGCTACTGATGAAGATAACGAGACCCCTTCCACCCCTGGTGGAGATAGTACTCGTCGTGCTGCTGCAAATAAGGCTTTGTGGCCTCTTTGATATGTCACACACACTAGAGCACTGATAGGCTCAGTCTCAGGAACCTCAAACTGATGTGAAGGCTCTGCCTCATCATGAACAATCTTGGGAGTAGGCTGGGGGCTGGAGTCTTCTTCTGCACAAGGGTAGTCATCCGCTCTATGTTTCGGCACATGAAGTATGGAACATTCATCATTCGCGCTCTCGTGAAATGCATCAAAAGTCTGATATGATATGCATAAAGGCACGAGAATCTACCCTCACAGCTAAAGTATCTAATGATGAGTTTCATTAATGGCGCATAGGACTCCTTTAGAAATCGGAACGGGAATACTCTGCTCAACTGCCTCAAATATCCAGGCCTGATGTAAGGTTCATAATATGCTCTATCCAGCTGTTGTCTCTTATTCCACTCCTCACCAATGTTCGGTATCCCGGTCACCTCAGAAATGGTCTCTGGTGTCAAAGTGAAGTTCACTCCAGCAAGGTTTACATGACCATCACGCAAATGGAGGACAAATAAGTGAACCAACTCCGGATGGTGTTGAATCTGAGATATCATCTCACAATACCGAAAACATGAATGTTGTTGAAAGCATGTCATTGCAAGTGGGCAGGCCTGCAATTGAGCCAAAGAAGTGGGCTCATCCCTGACGTGCCTGCCACTCTTATGAGACCTCCTCGGTACATTTATTTCTGCAGTTGAATCACTGTCCTGCTCATATCCCTGCTCATATGATGAATTTGTCTCTGACATGGTGCTGAAATGTGTTTGTCAACTGTATGCTTGGTTGGTTAGAAAATGAGCAATTAGTGCATTTTTTTCAATGCCAAATGTGTCACATATATATCAAGGTGCTATAAGAAACATCACAGTGGGAAAAGGACTGTCAAATGAGTTTCAAGTGTGAAGACAGCCACTGTTTGACTGTATGGGGATTAGGGATTTGGGAATTAGAAATATTTGCAAAAGATATGGGAGTGGGATGGTGATGGGACTTGTAGTTTTTAGGGACAGGTATAAATGCAATGACAAGACACCCTTAAGCTAGGTGAATTCAAGGACATTGAAACAGTCCTTGAATCTTTGGTAATCAAGATTTTATCAATGCTATGAAGTGGTGGCAAGCAATAAGGTTTGGGAATTCATTGACATGGGAAAAAGGGTAAAAGGGATATGGGACAGTGGAAATGGGGAAGGGACTGTGATATAATAATATGACAGTGATAGCAGTGACAAAAATGATAACGATAACAAGAGCACAAATGTCAATGGAATGAAAGTTTAAACACCAAAGTTTCAAGTTTTAACCACCTCTTTTCAAAACCTTGGGAGTAGATTGCAATATGGGTATAGGGTTAAGTCTTTCACCATTAAAAACTTGAATTCCTTCTCTTCAATACGCAGCAAACACACCCTAAAATCAATGAACCAGCTTTGACAAACTTACTTGGAGAAAATTTCACTGGAACAAGTCGAATTTTTGTGAAGCGGATATGAATTTCGGCCTTAGGGCTCTATGCGCCGTGCGCAGACCCAATGCGCCGTGGCCTTTTGGTGCGTCGCGCCTGTGGCAAAATGCACTATTAATTTCGGCCCAATGCACCGCGTTGATTCTGTGCGCCGCGCCTCTTTCCTATGCGCCGCGCACAATCTTCACACACAGTCACGACCTTTCTAAAACGCAGTTTGTTCTCCCAATATTCAATTCAACTTCTCCTTTGGATTTTTGGATCTCTTTTGGTGAAAATGAATGAATGGCTTTGTGAAATATCTCATATAGAGATGGTTTTAATTTTTTCTTCTCATAACCCATTTTGTAATGTTTTTTTTTTTATTTTGGCACTTTTCATTTAATACAACTTCTGTCTTTTTGTTTCCTCATGACTTCTTGAGCTTCGAATGATGAAATTGGTTGATTTTTTGCAGGGATGTTGGCGTCGAAACTTGGCAAAGGAAGACCAAAATCTGCAAGTGAAGAACTTCATGGTGGAAAGATACATCTTATTACAAAAATGAATTTAACAATTTCTTATTCAAAACAGAGTTTTGAACAAGAAATGTCCTCGAATATGTTTGATGATAAAATTTTGAACTGAGAACTTATTGGAAACCATCCTCATGGCCTGCGGGCGTGATTTGACATTTTAGAAGACTGAACCCTAGACTCAGAAACTAAAATGACTCTTTTTTACCAAAATAGCATCTATGACTGCAAATGACTTGAAATGAACTTTGATGATTTTGGAGAAATTTTGACCAACCCAACAGGTACAAACATGAGGGAAACAAGAAAACCAAACCCTTCCATCAGTCAATGGCATGCCCCTAACGTAATGCAGATGAATGAGCGGAATGAGACACCTAAACAATGAAATGCAGTAAGAGAAATGATCTCTGACGGAGGGCTGTAAAGACCGACTCTAACATTGGCTCCAATGGGGATGGTAGCTCCTTGGAGGTGCAAAGAACGACAGATCTTTGGGAGAGAAGACCAGTGCCTTTCATCCATTGGGCTATGGTGTCCATTTATTTGACAAAACAACTCAAGATTGATAACTCAATTTATTGACTGAATTTATTTGACTGAAACTTTAACTTAAACTGACTCAACTCTTGAAACAGAAATGACTGAACCAAACCGGCTAAACAAACTCAAATGAAAACTGAAATCCTTCTTCAGAATTATAGCCTTCACTTCGGGCCCCAGACTGAAGAAAAGACTACAGTGCACACTTACAATGAAATTGAAATACATGATATGTACAAAGACAATGTGATCAGCAGAAAACATCTTAAAAATGGTAGCGCTTGAGCAGCCGACCATTGATCGGCCCTCCTGGACAGTCTTCACCATTCATCTCCTTCAAAAGAAAGGCGTTCTGACCTTGATATGCTGCAATATTGAATGGACCTTTCCAGAGATTGTCAAACTTACCGTGTTTACCTTTTTCCTCATTCCTAGCATCCCACTTCAGTACCACCTCTTCCAACTGGAATTTATCTGCCTTTGCTTTCCTACCATAGATCTTTTTTATTCTTTCCTGCAACTCGAATGTATTCTGGAAGACCTCTTCTCTCTTTTGCTGCAAATGAATCATCTGATTTATCCTTCTCTGCATATGGCTTTCTTCACTACCAGCCTCCTAAAGAAGCTTGACTACCGGAACAGCAAGTGAAGTAGGAAAGACTGTATCCACTCCATAAAATAACTCGAAGGGAGACATACCAATAGACTTCTTTTGAATTACCCGATCAGCCCATAGCGCATTCACGAGCTTCTTATGCCAACTCCTCTTATTGATGTCCAGCAACTTTTTAATGATATTAACTAGAGAATTATTGGAAGATTCCACCAAACCATTACCTTGCGGATGATAGGCGGTTGAATGCCCCAAAATTATCTTATACTTTGCACAAAACTCAATCATCTTTCTTGATTTAAAATCCGCTACATTATCTGTGATCAATTTACTCGGGCAACCAAAACGAGACAAAATGTTTTTCTCAAGGAAAGAAATAATTACCGAATCGGTGGCTTGTCTTGTGGGCACTGCTTCGATCCATTTCGTAAAGTAATCAGTGGCTGTTAGAATCCATCTATGATGTCCTGAGGAAGGAGGATGGATTTTCCCAATGAAATCCAAACCCCATTGCTGGAAAGGGGCGCTTACCTCAATAGGCTTGAGTGGTAATGGCTGTAATTTTTGTCTTCCTTCGAAAATCTAGCACTCATGGTAGCCTTTGACTATTTTATAAACATCAGCAAACAATGTCGGCCAATAGTACCCGGCTCTCAAAATCTTATTGGCAGTTTTCTTCCAAAAATGATGATCGCTGCAATCTCCTTTGTGGAAATCTTCCATTACCTTCTTCGCTTCTTCCTCCACCAAAAAATTCAATAATACACCACCTGGATCCTTCCAATAAAGTGCAGAATTCAAAATACAAAATTTTGCAGCCTTCAGTTTCAAAGTCCTACCTTTGTTTCTAGTCATCCTGGGCGGTGATGACAAATTTTGAAGAACATAGATGATATCTGAATACCATGGGGAATCAAAAAAAAATTCCGATACTTGAAGTGGCGAATTCTCCTCATCTTCATCATACATAGCAACAATCAGATTTATGTCCAATGCGTGCAAATTGGATTCATCCATAAGCTTCGCCAGCCCCTGTCCCTTGATCAGTTTCGTGGGCCTTATTTCCACATCATATTCCAGCAAAGCTACGATCCACTTACCACATCTTCCTTCCGGATCAATATGTACTAAAAAATATTTCACGGTAGCGTTAGGAACATAAGCTAAAATATGGGAATGTAAAATGTATACCTGGAAATATTTCAATGCCTTTACCAATGCCAAAGCTTGCTTCTCAATGATGTTGTATTTCAAGGCTGCGTCTCTAATAGTTTGACTAAAAAATGCTATAAGCTTCTCATGTCCATCTCGTTTCTGCATTAACATAGCTGCCATGGTATGTTCCGAAGCAAAGGAAAACAAAATAAAGTCTTGGGTTTAATCCAGGCTGATTAACACCAGAGCTGAAGATAGTGCCAAATTCACCAAATTAAAGGACTTTACCGCATCTTCAGTCCACTTCACTTGGCTGTCATTTTTCAACATATTTTTTATTTCTCTCAAATGCTCAGTAAGGTTTGGGACAAAACAGCGCAAAAATTTCATCTTACCATTAAAAGATTGAATCTCTTTCTTGTTCCTGGGAGGGTAAATTTGCTAGATTGCTTCAACACATGCTAGATCAATACGAATGCCATCTTTAGAAATAATGTGACCAAGTAATTTACCATCATCCATGGCAAACAAGCTCTTTTTAGGATTAAGCGAGACACCATATTTTCTGCACTTCTGAAAAACAGCTTTCAAGTGATACATATGCTCTTCATCGGAATTGGAAAAAACCGTCAAATCATCAAGGTATATAACAAGGAAAACATCTTTTTCATTCGCAAAAGAAATGTCCATCGCCCGCTGGAAAGTTGCACCAGCATTCTTCAAACCAAATGGTATCTTGGCATAGTGAAATGTCCCCCACAGAGTGGTGAATGTTGTTTTGTCGTGGTCGTCCTCATGAACCAAGATTTGGTTATATCCAGAATAACCGTCGAGTAGTGACATCCGAGATGCACCCACTACTCGCTGCAATATATGATCCATCTTAGGCAATGGATAATTGTCCTTCAATGACACCTTGTTCAAATTTTGAAAATCAATACACAACCGGATCTCACCTGTCTTTTTCCGCACTGGCACTAAATTGGAAATCCAATCAGAAAATCTGATAGGAACAATGATTCCTGCTTTATACAACATATTTACCTCCTTCTCAATTGATGGAAGCAACTTCGGATTGATTCTTCTTAGCTTTTGTCTAAAAGGCTTCTGATTAGGCTTAATAGGGATAGTATGCTGGATGATATTGGTGTCATACGTCTTTAAATCTGAGTAATCCCAAGCAAAAGCATCAGCAAATGAAGACAACAAACTCACATATTCAGCTCTTACCTCCAGTGACAATGATTTGGATAACTTCACCATTTTGGGGTGTTCGGCTGTCCCAATATTTACATCCTCAACTCCTTTTTCAGTCGGTCGTAAAGTTTGCTTCTTGGCCACATCATCCTGATCGAAGAGTTCTTCTAAAGGTATCAAACCTTTAGGAATAATGCTATCTTTCAGCTGCAACACCTCCATTTGATTTACTTGAACATCATCACCATTATCATATTCTACATCGATTGAGGTATCTTTGAACTTACCTTTACTTTGCAGAAAATCATTAATCTCATCATCATCTTGGAAAACTTGCTAACATCTTTGATTATCAGGGATGGTAGGATAGTGCTTCACATGGATCTCGAATTTATTACTTGAATTCATTGGGATCTTCAAGTTACTTGCTCCCTTAGCAAGCGCATCTGCAATTCCATTTTGAATGCGAGGAATACAAGTCAAGGTATAATCTGAAAACTGCTTTAAAATATCAAGGACAACATTCCAGTAAGCTCGCATCCGGGGATGTTTCGTTTGATATTCACCCTTTACCTGCTTAGTCACCAATTCGGAGTCACCATAGACCGCAATTCTCTTAGCATTCAGCTTTCTAAGAATCTTTAGGCCAGCAATCAGAGCTTCATACTCAGCCTCATTGTTCGAACAATCAAATGCCAACTTGTAAGAACATACCCATACATTGCTCGATACCTTTTTAGGAGCGGAAAAAGGACTGCGTACCCAAATACCAATCCCAGCACCATCATTTCCCACTGCACCATCAAAATCCATGGTCCATAGACCCTCTTCATCATCCTCTAAGTGTTGAAATTGTGCTAGCTCTGTTTTTTCTGCTTTCTATCCACTATCTTTAGTTGATTTCTCAACTGTGATTTCCGGTAGCTGCCTTTCTTTCTGCAACACTTCTCTGAAATTATCGGTAATCTCTGGAATATCTTTTGCTTGAACTAGCTAACTATCTACATCATTGAAACTATCGGCAAACAAAACAAAAGACTCTAGATCTATATGTACATAATTAAGTGAATGATTAACTGGTTTCTCCTTGGTCGTAATCATATACTTCATTTTTTGTTCCCGCTACAACTTTCTCATTTGGCCAAACACGCGAATCGTGCCATAGGAGAAATCTAATTGTAATGTCCCTTTCAATTTTTCTCCCCAAGATCTGGAAAGCAACATACCAAATCTCGGAGGAATGTCTGCTACAACAACATCCATCAAAACATTCTTTGTAGGAATCTGATCCAAACTAACAACCAAGTCTTTAATGAGCCCAATACATCTCACTCTGCTAGAATCAAATGAATAAAGATCGTGGTACTTCCTGGTAATGTCTAAACCCAACTTCTCCATGATTTCTTTTGGCATAAGATTATGGGAAGCACCGGAATCGAACATGGCATTATGCAATACAAACTCATGCAATCGAAGAATAATATAAAAAGGAGGCACTTTGATGTCCGGAGACTCACCATCTAAAGCTGGTCCAAATATCAGTTCCGGTTGATCATGTTCAATATTCACCATATCAGACATAGGATCAAAATTCAAAATTCTGGAAACTTGACCTTTATAAATGTTGTTCTTCATTAGTTCAGTCAAGGGAATGGATACCTTTAATTTAGAAATTTCATTCTCCAAACTAAAGGCTGAAGTCTTTTCGATCTCTTTGGCTGGAACATCTTTCTTCTCAACCTTCTCTCTCAATGTAATTGGCTGATTAGATTTTTCTGCTGATGATGACTTGGTGGCAGTGGGATCAACTATCTCTTTTCCTTTCTTTTGTGCAACAGGTGAATCGTTTTTAGGTGCTGAAACTTCCTTTCTCTTCTGAATTGGATTGACTGGTACATCTCTGTTTCTGAGAGAGTATTGCTTCTGCTGAGCTGAAAATTCATTCATATAACCTCTCTGATACTCATCCGACTCTTCCTCAAGGGCTGCATCATTAGCCAAGATAAAATCCTCATCTTTTTGTACTGCTGAAATTTCTGCATACTCATCATCTTCAATGATATAAATGGGAAAATCATCAGGAGTAAAGAAATTATTTTCCTCCCCTACTACATCATCTTCATCATCTGAATCCTGACCAACAAAATTTTGTTGAAGAGGTGTCTTTACTTGCTGCTGGACTGCTAGTTCTTGTGCTCGCTGTTCTCGTTGCTTAATCCTGAATTGGGGCTACTGCTGACCACAAAAATTGTTATATCGAATCTGCGGTTCGGGCTTATCAAGAGTGAGCCTTTCAAACATCTTTCCCATTTCGTGAAGTATCTGATCTATAGATGTAGAAGCTTCTTCTTTTATCACAACTTTCTTCTCTGCTTTCAGCCTAGCTCTCTTATCATTCAAGTTTGCCTCAATACTCACGGAAATCTTCTGCATGTCCTCTAAAGTAGGCGGATCTCTATCTCATAATGAATAGGCCATCTCCGGATCAAAACCATCCGGGAATTTTAACAAAGCTGACTTCTTAGAAGGCCTCAAGTCATCAGGAATTGCATTATAAACCGCATTAAATCTGATAATATAGTCTTGGACGGACTCACCAGGATTGCGCTTGATCTTAGTATACTCAGAAGTGATTTGTAGCGGATCTTTCTTCATCTCCCACCGATCTAGAAACTGTCTCTAAAGATCTTCCAATGTATTAATACTTATGGGCTGTAAAGCTCTGAACCATTTACGTACCTCACCTCCAAAAATTTTCACAAATAATCTCATGGAGACATTCTCTTCATCAATTTCATGGAGGTCAAAAAAGTCTGTCATTCTATCAATATGCTGCTGAGCGGGCACACTTTGAGGAGTACCATCAAACAAAGGAATTTTACTCTGATAATCAGTGGGCATGGGATCCAAGTTTGCTGGCAGAACAAGAGGTGCGAATCTAGCAGCCATTGCTCTCGGTGGATTTATGATATGTCTTGGAGAAATGGGTGGAGTAGGAGCAGTAGGTGTTCGAGGTGTATGTGTTGGAGATGGAGGAGGAACTACTACTGATTGCTGATCAGATATCGATGGTTGTACAGGAATGGTAGGAATGAAAGAAGGTTCAATGTGAACTTGAGAATTAGGTGTAACTACTGATGGACCAAGAGTTTCAGAAGCGGACTCTATGAATTCAGGGATATTCGTTGCCACAATAGAGTTCTGAAGATTCAAAATGTAATTATCAATGGATCTATTGGCTTTTTAAATCTCAAGATACTTGATAAACTCAAGATTTATGACGGTAGAACTAGTAGCACTTTCAGATTTAGTTTCAAACAACGACAACTCGAACCAATCATCAAACTAAATATCTTCATTGAATTTAAATACAGTAGGGTATGAATGAGATTTAAACAAAGGGACCACGGGACTTTCTCGATGGAGGATTCTTGAAATCAGATTGGGATTCTCATACACTGGAGGCGGATCAGGATCGGGATGTGATCTAGTATGTCTTCTGGAAGCCAGTGTGTTGATCTATTCAAAAATCAAAGGACAAAACCGATCTATTCAGCCTATCAAATTCTAGACTCAATCACCCAAAAGTGCAGAATGATGTAATATACTGGGGTAATTCACAAGGAAAATGTCACGTTCACAAGCTAAACTGGAGATCGACTGAAGCAGCATTTATCTACTTCCGCTAATGCATAGAAAAAGAGTTTCAAAAGCTACCTGGCATGACTTTAGACTCCGTCTATAACTTATGAAGCAAATAACATCAAAAAGCAAACCATTTTCTTCCCTAGTATGGTCGCCACTATGTTAGTTCCCAAATCCACCTCAGGCTGAAATAAGGCAGAAGAAGGACAACACCAAACCACGCTCAGCCTCGTAGCTAGCCCTACGAGGACAGGAGAGGGCTCTCTCCGGGTCAATCTCAATGAAAATATTCAAAGGGGCTTGAGATGACTAAAACAACAACTGATCTTAGGCTAGATAAAAAAATAGGAGGGTTTGATTTTGATTTTTGGGGGTTTTTGTTGGAAAAAGGGAAAAACAATTTTGGGCTTGGGGATGAGGCCAAATTCTTGCAGAGTTCAAGTTGGGGCAAGGTAGGCAATGACTTTGATGTCTTAGATTCAATGGATGGATAGAAAATACCACTGAGGAGCTGAAGAGGGCAAGAGAGTGCAAGGATCCTCTTCAAACTGACAAAAAACACATAAAACTAAACAAAATTTTAAGGCAGAGCATCAGCAAATCAATGAATTCTACCTCAAATAATCATTTGTTTAATTCAGAAGCATAGAGAAGGGATATGGCATACATATAAAATTAATGAAACTTACAATAAAATGAGAAGAACATCATCAAAAATCAGAAGCCACAAGGATCCCAACAAGTGCTGCAAAACTCTGGTCTTTCCTTTGCCAAAAATCTGAAATGAATGTACAATGAGGTGCCAGACTTTTCCCAAGTATCCAACCAGTCGAACCTTTGAAAATGACTCAGAAAATACATGATATAGACCATCCTAACCCCTTCCCATGCCTCTAGGGGTAGATCTCATCCTTTTAGGAGCTGTTTCAACCATTTCTAAACATGGAACTAAAATCTAGGTAGCCAAACAACTTGCCTCTATATGCTAGGAAATTGATCCATTCACTTAATTTTCACTTTTTAGTGAATGAATCCTATAGAACAAGTAAAAACATGCCAAATTTACATCATGGTTACCAAATTACATCATGATAGATCAATCATCACATGAAAAAGTAAAACTAGTCAAAACTGGGCGAATTTCTGAGCTGAAGAGTGAAAATGAGGCAAAATTTCTCTATGCGCAGCACTCAAAAACTCAATGCGTCGCGCCACTTTGAGCCTGATTTTGAGGCACTTCTTGAAGTCCAAACTGAGCTCATGATAGCTCGTTGGAAAGCCCTGGATGTCTTCTCTCCAACCCAAGTGGAATGTTTTAATTTGGATGTCATTTTCCCCTCCAAAACGGAAATCTCCCAAGACTGGTTCCTGCTGGTGCAAAAAGAGGCAGAAAGGCCATTTTCAAGGTGTTTTTGGCCCTTTAGGCAGCCTAGAATTTGATGAAATGCTTCGGCCATTCCTAAAAATACATAATATATCATGAAAAACCCAAAAATTCAAATTTTTCCTTCAGAATATGTCCTAATCATAAGCGCGCGTCGGGCGGAAAAACCTGTTTTGCAACCAAAATTTTCAAAATGAAAAAATCTTCTCCAAATTTGCTGAAATTTGGAGTGAAGGTCTCCCATCATGTCTCATTCTTAGCCAAGGAAGCTTCGGCCAAGATTCAGAGTGGATCCGGCCTTTTCCGATGTTTTAGTGCTTTTCTCAACCTCGCCTTCAAGATCTTCATTTTTTCTCTGCAAACGTGTGTGCGGGCCCAATAGTGATTATTCATGTGTCTGAGAATGTATTTGTCCCTATTGGCCTTCTCCAAGCGCTTCTCCAGATGAATTTTGACGTGCGTAAGGCAAGTCTCTCGCTCAAATGGTGTCATGTCACCTAGTCTCTTTCGGGCCAATTCACGGTCTTCACGGATTTGCCGCAACTCTATGAGTGTCTGCTGATCCTCCAGTTGTTTATTCCACTGATCCAAATAATGTATAACCCACTGAGCTCTCTACAATTTCTCAGTCAGCGTGCTGATCTCAGCTTTCTTCTCTTGGATTATCTCTTTCAGCTTTGAGCTGGGAGAGCTGGCATCAACATCGATGAGTATAAAATCAGTGTCTTGGCCTCTCGAAGGGCCCTCATCATGCATAGGCCTCTTGCCTTTGTCCTAAACCTGTACCTGTGCTGATGTCGAAGGCGAGACCCCTTCCCCATGTGGAGATAGTACTCGCGCTGCTGATGAAGATAACGAGACCCCTTCCACGCCTGGTGGAGATAGTACTCGTCGTGCTGCTGCAAATAAGGCTCTGTGGCCTCTCTGATATGTCACACACACTGGAGCACTGATAGGCTCAGTATCAGGAACCTCAAACTGATGTGAAGGCTCTGCGTCATCATGAACAATCTCGGGAGGAGGCTAGGGGCTGGAATCTTCTTCTGCACAAGGGTAGTCATCCGCTCTATGTTTCGGCACATGAAGTATGGAACATTCGTCATTCGCACTCTCGTGAAGTGCATCAAAAGTCTGATATGATATGCATAAAGGCACAAGAATCTACCCTCACAGCTGAAGTATCTAATGATGAGTTTCATTAATGGCGCATAGGACTCCTACAGAAACCGGAACGGGAATACTCTGCTCAACTGCCTCAAATATCCAGGCCTGATGTAAGGTTCATAATATGCTCTATCCAGCTGCTCTCTCTTATTCCACTCCTCACCAATGTTCGGTATCCCGGTCGCCTCAGAAATGGTCTCTAGTGTCAAAGTGAAGTTCACTCCAGCAAGGTTTACATGACCATCACGCAAATGTAGGACAAATAAGCGAACCAACTCTGGATGGTGTTGAATCTGAGATATCATCTCGCAATACCGAAAACATGAATGTTGCTGAAAGAATGTCATTACAAGCGGGCAGGCCTGCAATTGAGCCAAAGAAGTGGGCTCCTCCCTGACGTGCCTGCCACTCTTATGAGACCTCCTCGGTACATTTATTTCTGCGGTTGAATCACTGTCCTACTCATATCCCTGCTCATATGATGAATTTGTCTCTGACATGGTGCTGAAATGTGTTTGTCAACTGTATGCTTGGTTGGTTATAAAATGAGCAATTAGTGAATTTGTTTCAATGCCAAATGTGTCACATATATATCAAGGTGCTATAAGAAACATCACAGTGGGAAAAGGACTATCAAATGAGTTTCAAGTGTGAAGACAACCACTGTTTGACTGTATGGGGATTATGGATTTGGGAATTAGGAATATTTGCAAAAGATATGGGAGTGGGATGGTGATGGGACTTTTGGTTTTTAGGGATAGGTATAAATTCAATGACAAGACACCCTTAAGCTAGGTGAATTCAAGGATATTGAAACAGTCCTTGAATCTTTGGTAATCAAGATTTTATCAATGCTATGAAGTGGTGGCAAGAAATAGGGTTTGGGAATTCATTGACATGGGAAAAAGGGTAAAAGGGATATGGGACAGTGGAAATGGGGAAGGGACTGTGATATAATAATATGACAGTGATAGCAGTGACAAAAATGATAACGATAACAAGAGCACAAATGTCAATGGAATGAAAGTTTAAACACCGAAGTTTCAAGTTTTAACCACCTCTTTTCAAACCCTTGGGAGCAGATTGCAATATGGGTATAGGGTTAATTCTTTCACCATTAAACACTTGAATTCCTTCTCTTCAATATGCAGCAAACACACCCTAAAATCAATGAAACAGCTTTGAAAAACTTACTTGGAGAAAATCGCACTGGAACAAGTCGAATTTTTGTGAAGCGGATATGAATTTCGGCCTTAGGGCTCTATGCGCCGTGCGCAGACCCAATGCGCCGCGGCCTTTTGGTGCATCGCGCCTGTGGAAAAATGCACTATCAATTTCGGCCCAATGCGCCCCGTTGATTCTGTGTGCCGCGCCTCTTTCCTATGCGTCGCGCACAATCTTCACACACAGTCACGACCTTTCTAAAATGCAGTTTGTTCTCCCAATATTCAATTCAACTTCTCCTTTGGATTTTTGGATCTCTTTTGATGCAAATGAATGAATGGCTTTGTGAAATATCTAATATAGAGATGGTTTTAATTTTTTCTTCTCATAACCCATTTTGTAATGTTTTTTTTATTTTGGCACTTTTCATTTAATACAACTTCTGTCTTTTTGTTTCCTCATGACTTCTTGAGCTTCGAATGATGAAATTGGTTGATTTTTTGCAGGGATGTTGGCGTCGAAACTTGGCAAAGGAAGACCAGAATCTGCAAGCGAAGAAATTCATGGTGGAAAGATACATCTTATTACAAAAATGAATTTAACAATTTCTTATTGAAAACAGAGTTTTGAACAAGAAATGTCCTCGAATATGTTTGATGATAAAATTTTGAACTGAGAACTTATTGGAAACCATCCTCATGGCCTGCGGGCGTGATTTGACATTTCAGAAGACCGAACCCTAGACTCAGAAACTAAAATGACTCTTTTTTACCAAAATAGCATCTATGACTGCAAATGACTTGAAATTAACTTTGATGATTTTGGAGAAATTTTGACCAACCCAGCAGGTACAAACATGAGGGAAACAAGAAAACCAAACCCTTCCGTCAGTCAATGGCATGCCCCTAACGGAATGCAGATGAATGAGCGGAATGAGACACCTAAACAGTGAAATGCAATAAGAGAAATGATCTCTGACGGAGGGCTGTAAATATCGACTCTAATAGGTACCTAGACATAAATGTTCTGCTAGTAAAGCACATTACATAGAGGTCTTCTCATATTTTGAAGAAGATGAAGATGATGAGCCAAGGAAGGTTCACAACGCTGACAATGTTGGAGGAGATCCAACACCTTCAAGAGATGAGAATGGAGCATTTTCTCCTATTGGAGGAACTCTTGCATCCTTGAGGGGAGTACCTAAGAGTTCAAGGGTCAATCATGAATCAGAGGGTTTATGTATTCATTAACAGTGGGGCTACCCACAATTTCATTGATGGCCATCTTGTGCAAAGTAGGGCAATACCCACTGATACTTTTGAGGGATTCTATGTTTTGGTCCTAGGAGATATAAAAATGCAAAGCATGCATTATGTTCCATCACTTTTAGTCACCATGGGATCTTACACTTTGGTGGATCAGTTCTTTCTAGTTTACATACCATACACCAATGTCATTTTGGGTGTTCAATGGTTGATTACATTGGGGAAAGTCTCCATTGATTGGGAGGCTTTACAAATGGAATGGGTGGACAAGAAGAGTGGTGCACTTCAAATAATCAAATGCATGCATAATTACCCATCACAAAACACTTCCACACAAAAAACAGAGATGGATTTGTGCAGTGGAAGCAAGGACCTCACTATCCCTTCTCTCATGTTCATGAGATTTCTGAAAGGGGTACTCTTATCTAGTGGCAAACCACTTGGGAGGCCACCTGATTCAGTTTTTGTGAGATATTTATCACTACTTGATGCTCAAAAATCAGATCCAGGAGGGATGGGAGCATTATAAGACACAGATACAGTGCAGGAAGGCTTGGGCAAGCAAAAGGAGGGAGATTTCCTTCTCTCATCATCCTCACCCTCCTTCATTTCTGATTTTGCGCTGTTGGAGGAGAATAAGGGAAGGTATGTCCTTCCTACTTGTACCTTTGACATAATAAATGTCAAAGAAGAGATCACAACATGGCAGGAATTCCTATTGATGTATTATCAACGCTATCTTTGTTGGAGAGTGTAGATCTATATTGGAAATCCCAGCTGTTGGTGGATTATTCCAAAGATCTCTACACTTGTATGATGCTTGATGACCAGCTGCATGAAGGGGGCTATCTAGTCCATGAGGGAGTCATTTATCATCATGATAGGATATTCTTACCTAGAGCCTCCAAGCTCAAGGAGAGGATGCTACAAAGGGATTTCAAAGAGTTCTGTTTTAGCTCTACCTATTCTATGAAGATCTACAACACTATCATGAGATGCTTTGAATGGGAAGGTTTCGGAGGGGAGCTACATCAAAATTTTCTAGAATGCAAGAGCTATGTGGATTTGGGGCAGCCAAAGGACTCTATGCAAGATTCATCTCATTCATTTCTTCCTTCTCTTAAAAAAGAATAAAAATTTGTGCACAATTCCATGTATAGAAGAAACATTGATGGTGAAAAATCTGATCATGTAATGCAAGCTTCATTTTCTAATTTGACACATTCTTTCACCGTGTTTTTGCAGGCCATGAATCCCAAGAGGAGTGTTGTATCATGTAAAAATCATGGCAAACATTGGGCCACTCCCTTGTTGTGCAAAGGGAGATTCTTTTTCATGATGGGTGCTTCCCAAAGGCACCAAACATATCTCACATTTTTGGCCATGGTGAGGTAACTTGTGCAGCAAGTAAGTGGTGGGGAAACCACTTAACATATCTTGATCTGATGTAGGTAGTAGATACACTGTGCTGGCACCATATGTGGGACTATGACCCACCTCCTCATGCTCAAATTTTTGTTTGTGTATATGTAATAATGCTTCCATACTTGGATGATATAGTTGTACTTTTCATGGGATTGTATGGAGGGAGGATGGGCAGTTTTTATGTACCACATGGGATGGAAACTCTCTATGTACCTTATGCTACATGCTTTAGAGAAAGTATTAGACCTACCATTTTTTTTTCTGTTGAGTTTTTGACTCCTTGTGGGATGAATTTTTTACATCTCATGATGACTTTGGAGGAACAATTCATGGAGGTTTGGATTGTTGGGTATGGAGCCTGAATTTCATCTTGATTCAGAGATCCTTGTTTTAGCTGGATGTATGCCCCAGGAAAATTGTACACCCTTCCAGCGGGGGGGTCCGGGGGGGACTTGTACCCCCCCACGGGGTCCGAGGGGGCTGACCCCCTGGAAGGGGGGGTTTGGGGGCCAGCAGTCCCCAGGCGGGGGTTTTGGGGGCAGCACCCTCGAAGCTAAAAACAGATGTAAAATTTCCTTGTAAAAGTATAGTAATTTCTAGTCAATCTGGGTCATTCATTAGGCGGATGATCTGACGGTAGAAGTTATGTTTAGTTTAGGGTTTTTTTCCCTAGAAGGCAACCCCTCTCTTTGTATGAGGGTATTGTATTGCGGCTATGTATTATATGTGTATTCTCTGAGCGGGAAATAGGTAGGGAGACTATGAGAGAGAATAGAGGATATTACATCGGATCTGCTGTAGGTTTTGTCTCTTCATTTTGCTAGATATTAAAAATGAAGGATTGGATGTTCGGGGTGGACGTGGCCCAAACTAGGTGAAGAAAGTATATCTGTGTCTCTCTGGTTTTATGTGTTTTGTGTGCTCCTATTTTTTGCATATTTTATGTGTTGCATTTCTCTGTAATATATAATTTTCTAACATGGATTGGTGAACACTTAGCTTATGAGGAGAGCTTGATCTTTGATGGTGTCACCAATGAAGAAGGAGAAGTGTTGCAGCACTCACCCTGTCAGTAGCTTAAGGACAAGAAAACTTTTGGAGGGGAGGACTGTAGTATTTCCAATTAGCCCAAGCTAATGGGAATATACAATTTTGTCTCATTATTTTGTTTCATGAATAAAAATGTAAAGGAGGATCAATAAAACTCCTCATCAGCAAAATAAATCAATTCCACATGTGAACATGGACAAATACGGGCTATTTACATAAGAAAACTTAGGTGTGAAAGAGACTGGAGCACTTGACCAAGCCAACTAGGACCAAATCAACAACGTTGTCTAGATACAGTGAATCTCCTAGAGGCACAACATAGTTTTAGTTGGACGCCTATCATGTGAATGAAACCAAATAATTGAGATGGTTTAGGGCTTGACAAGAATTTCATCCTATAAGAGGAAGAGGAGGACAACAGAAGAAGGTTGCTTATTATGCATATTTCTGAATATATTGTCTTTTTAGACATATATAATTCTCTGTTGTTTAGTTGAGGATAGTGTTGTTTAGCACTAGGGTGTTCCTGTTTGGGAATCCCACCTCTTCCATTGAGGATTTCTTGGAAGATTCTTGCTGATCTCATCCACTATCAGGCATTTGGCCAAGCTCATCTTCCAACTACAATGTAGATCCTGTTGAGGTTTTGGTTGTCCTTGCAAGTGGAGGCTAGATCTGCTCAGATCTAGGCCATTCCAGTGCCTCTTTTCACTGGGAAGTTCTTCTATCCCATGGGCAAGAGAGTTTTGAACCTTTGGAGCTGATATTTCAGATCTTGGCATCAGGCCAACCTAGTGCTTCAACCTACAGCGCAGTTTCCCTTCCAGGACTATGTTATTTGAAAGAAGGAATTTGCAGGGTGTTTTGACCCACTTTTTGAGGAGAGATCTATGGTGCTGGGGTTTTTCCCTTCACTATGGTGATCCATGGATTAGATTTCTGATCCTTGTTCTGTACAGATCTGATCTACTTCTATTGTAAATATCTTTAGAAATTTTTGAATACTACTGCAGATCTACTACTTTAGATCTCAGATCTACTCTCTGTGTTGCATGATTTGATCAAAACCCCAAGGGGATCTTGTAAAGAAGCATTTCTAGTGTACAGATCTGAAATAGATCTGATATTTTGTACAGAGTTTTGCTCTAGATCTGGAGTGTAATATACAGTTGTTGCATCTCTTATAAATAATGCTGATAAGCTATTTTGCAGTCAATACATGTGTTGCAGCCCTCTTTCTTGAGGAATTTCTTCTATTCTTGTCTTCTACATTCTATTGTATATTGTAAGGGCCTCATTATGGATTTTATTTATTGTTGTACATATGAAATTTGATCCCTCCTATTGGTCTCCTACTCATGCTCTCAAAAACTGCATTATTTTCCTGCAGTATTGTTGCAAATTGCTACAGCCCCCTTCTTGGGTGTTTTTCAGCTATACTAGGTGTGGGAGGTCTGTTTACCTCAACTAGTTTGATTTGGCTTTTCTCCCCTTTTGGATTTAGATGCTAGATCTCTAGATCTAAGGGATCCAAGGGCTGCAAACTATTTTCAGTGAACATACTTCTGAAAAGTGTGTTATTCCAACAGGTATTTCTGAGTGTTCCCATTTGGGGATATTATAGAATGGAGGTCTATCTCTTGGCGCAAGGTTATGAAGTATGGGACACTGTTCAAAATGGATTTACATCAACCGCGAATGAACAAGGTAAGAAGAATTTGGTACATGATGAAAAAGAAAAGAATATTATTATTAGTGGACTTATTGAATCTTCTTATCATAAGGTGTTGGGTTGTAAGACTACCAAAAATGTATGGGACAAGCTTGAGAATATATATGCAGGTGACTCAAATGTCAAAGAAGCAAAGCTTCAAATCTATAGAGCAAAATTTGAGCAACTCAGAATGAAAGAAGATTGCAACATTGCTGCATACTTTCAATACGTTGATGAAATAACCAATACTCTGGAAGGATTGGGAGAGCCAGGTTACGAGAATACTATTATATGAAATATTTTTAGAACGTTACTGTTGAGCCTTAGAATTTCCTTTTCTTTTACAAACCTTCACTTCATTTCATCATTATTTTATCACTTCGTAAGCCTAAAATCAATGAAGAATGATTAGGATTGCTTAAAGGTTACATGCAATTGATTAACATATTGTATTTTCATGATTTTTTCTATTTTAACAATTTTCTGCAAAATAGCTACAGAATACAGGCATTCCGTAGCTGACCGCACATTCCGTAGCTGATCCCGAATTCCGCAGCTGTTTTACAGTTTGAGTGGGTTACAGGTGTCGTCTCAAGAAAAACCGCATATGGGCATATTCCACGTCATGTCTACATGGTTTGTTGCTCACCATGAAGGAAGAAACGAATTCTGTGTATGGTTTTGATACGTGGGAACATATTTAAGGAAGCAGACTTCTATTAGGACTGTCTTAGTCCAGATGTCCTTTTCCTTGTCACACAGCCACTTCAAGAGTCCTAATGTGATTCTGATAAGGAAAGACAATGATCCTGAATTGTTGCAAGTCTTGTTATGTGCATTTGTTATATAAACACTTGGGAAACCGAGAGCTAAGTTAGATCTAGGTTAGTTTTTGGCTTTTGCCACAGAACCGTGAATACTCTGTTTTTCAGTCATTATCTCCTTTAATGAAAGAAACATCATCTCTGTGAACGTGCTGAGTCAATTTTGAGTTAGATTGCATGCTACCAGGTGGTGGAGGGCCCCTACCTCCTGTGCAGCTCTGTTTTTATAATTTAGATAAGTATTTTATCTCTGTTTTCACAGTTTAGATACGTATTTACTTTCAGTCTTCTGTTTATTTTTCAATTGCATTGAGTTATACAACCAGAATTGTTCTAATAAACTTTTTCAACATATTATTCATGATGAACAAGATGGACTGTGTAATTTCATAGAGTAATGGCATGTCAATTTCAATAGAATACTCCGGAGGTAGAATGCATATGGTTCAGCTTTGTCCTTTCTTTTCAAGTATGATAATGGCTCTTTAGTTTAATACTGTTCATTGTAGATTAATAGCATCTTAGTTTAGTTTTAACTCATTGCTTTAACACTTCAAGTTTAGCTGTTGTCCATTGTAGTTTACTTTGTCTTAGTTGATAAATTCAATCTCACAGGCTTAATTATTTACAAAACTTGTTTTGTTCAAAATTCATACTCATATACAATTATCTGGACAAAAGATAGTATTATCATAAGGTCTGGAGTATTTTGCAGCTTCTTTATCATTTCACAAACAAGCCTCTTTCCCAAAGACTATTTTTGAAAGGAAATCTATAACTTTTGAGAAAGGTTTAATGGTGTTAAATTGAGTTGCAAAATAGAAGTAGAAACTAGTTTAGAGTAGAAACTTTACCTTGTTACAAATATTTTTTTCCACATATTTTCCAATAAATCTTTATTCATGGATAAAGATGTTGTACATTGTAAGTGATCAGTTTGATTAGTGATTTAGGAGAAAACTTCATTTACACTTAGCTTGTTCATTTCTCAGGTTCATTTCAATTTCATGTTGTGAGTTTACAATAGAGTCATTATCAAGCTTTGTATTTGTTGGTTTCTATTCATAGTTAGACTCTGTTTTGTTTCAGCATTTGCATTTATTTACCATCATAGTTTAGGCTTCACTCTGTTTTGACCAATAGTTTCCCTTCATTTAGCACTTAGTTCTTTTCCTTTTCAAAATAAAACCATAAAACCAAAAACATCAGAAAACAGTAAACACAACGAAGTAGGAAGAGGTTACTTAGGCACATATGGTGCACTTCACTTCAGCAGTTTACCAACCCTGGTTGACAATTAAATGAACTCAATTTAGGAGACTAGGTTGAGACCAAACATTTTGGCGTCGTTGCCGGGGAAGTGTAACTAGGTAACCTTATTTCTTACATCCAAAAAAAAAAAACAAAAAAAAAAAACAAAACAAAAACTTCAATCACCTACCACACCCACTATATCATGTGGTGCAGTAAGAGCCACACATCCACATCATGAATTCATATTTTTGCAGGTAGAAGAAGTGGTGACAAAGCGGGTGGAAGAAATGGATGGAGATGATGACAATGAGGAAGATCCTTTTGGATTTCCCATTCAAGAAACTGATATCAACGTTCAAATGAAGAACATCCATCCATCTATACTTCCTAACTTCAAAGGTATGAGATCAGAAGACCTGGAAACTTTTCTTTTTGAATTTGAAATAATTTGTAGATCTTATGGCTATTCATTGCACATTCAAAAATTGAATTTGTTTCCGGCAACATTGAAGGATAGAGCTCTTAGATGGTTCATGACTTTAGGAACAAATTCTATAAGGACATGGGATGATATGAAAAGAGTATTTTTTGAAAAATATAAAGGTTATTGCATGCATCATGACCTTAGAAATGAAGTCTTTAAGATGAACCAAAAAGAGGGTGAAAGCCTAGAAGATTTAGTGGAGAGATTTACTTATAATATCAAAAGATCTAAATTGCATAATTTAGGATCAGATGCATTAAAAACTCTTCTACTAAATGCTATAAAGGATGAATGGATTGATCTTCTTAATCTTGTGGGAAAAGGAGATGTTTATCGATTGTCATTTCAAGAAATTTGTTAACTATGCAAGAACATATCAAGAGGAAAAGCAAAGTGTGTAAGGTCCCCTCAAGATCCATTTGTGGCAAAAGTAAGTAAGTCAGCATCAAGATTGGTAAGTCAAACTGAACCTAACAATTTGCTAAACATTCTTGGTAATTTAAATGAACAAACTGACATGCTAAGAATGCAAAACAAGAAAAAAGTTGCTTCATTTACATTTTTCCCTAAATGTAGAAAGAAACATACTTTGCATGAATGTCCACTTGATAACATTAAAATGTGTAAAATTTGTGCAGGATCACATACTACTGAAGATTTCCCATCATTACCAGGGTTGAAGGCAATTTACCAGAAGGATAATGGAGTAAATCAAGCACAAGAGAAAATTTGTCATGTAGCTCCAAGAGGACTATGGCAGCCTCATCAGCCCAATATGATGCAATATCCTTATGCACAGTTTCAAGGTTATGCACAACAACCTCAAGGTAATTGGAAAACAGCCTTGCTTTGGCAACCTTGGCCATCTCAATCCCAACCTCAAAACCAACCTTGGACACCTTGGCCATCTCAATCCCAATCTCAAAACCAATCTTGGCAACAAAGTTGGCAAAGGCCCTATAAAGGAAATCCACCATATCCTCAATCTTTCCCTCTCTATCCTCAATACCATCATCAATGTTATTCATACCATTTGCCTCCACCACAACATCAATATCACCCTCATTTGACCTCAATCCAACCTTTCCCATTACCATCCACACAAGCACCCCAAATATTCCCCACTCCACTACCTCCACAACCATTTCATATCCCCAACAATGAAATACCTCAATCAACTTACAAATCTGAGGTATTGCAAAATGATTCACCAGCTGTCATTGAAGAACAACAACCAGCAGAAGAAGACTCAGATGAGGTCCAAGAATCATGGATGTCTATTGATAGAGAGAAGACAATGGAACCAGAGATTGAAAAGTCTCATGCATGCCTATCACAAGATTCTACGAATGAAGATCACATCTCTGAAGACTTGCATTTCATGATAGAGGAAAGACAAGGAAGACAAGATTACATTGAATCTTGGTTCAATTCAGTCATCGGATTCCAATGCTCAATTGTTCAATATCTTCTGACATCATCCAAATCAAGACAGTTGGCATCTCATATATTGGTACATATCAAAGAGTATCTTTCAAACCTGCATATGAGTTTATCTATCATCTTGTTACAGACATGGTTCCATTGGAAGTACTCATATACTTGAACAAGATTTTCTTTTTCAAGTAGAGTAGGACATAAAAAAAAAAAAAATTGAAAAAAAAAAAAAGAAAAAAGGAAAAAAAGAGTAAAGAGAAAAATAAGTCCTATTGTGAAAACCAGCTTGCTGGCGCAATTGGACATGAGCTTTGTTTGAAAACCAGGCAACTGGCGGGCAAAGTTCAAAATAAGTTCTGCAATTTCATGGTGGTTTCAATCTTTCATGGTTCTTCAAAATCATTCTTGGTTCTATGCTCGAGTTGGATGATGTGGAATTCCGTAAGGTCCACCTTCCAACAGATCTTGTCCCATCGACCTCAACACTTTATCTGGGATCAAGATTAGAGATTATTTGAAGTGCCTTGGAGCTTGCATTCATCAATGGCAAGCCTCCTCATTGATAACAATGGGAATACAACAATGTCTCTTGATTGTCAAATCTTGCAGGCGACTCGACTTCGACACATTCATTCGTCCCTGTCAAGATGCACCGAGGTACCTTGACACTCATTTACATTATCGGTGAGTTTTCTCGCATTGGTTAACGATTTTCATTATTGATCGGTAATCCAATGATTTCTTCCCATGCTCGACTTCGACACATTTATTCGCATGGTAAGAATTGTACCATGAATGTTGGCTTTGATGAAGACTAATGGTTTTTTGGAATCAACAACAACTTGCAGCAGTACATTTCATTAGTTTCTTGTAGTAGCATGTCCATCTTCTTGTCAATTCAACCACAGCTGCGGAAAGTGGCAGTTTCTGCAGCTATTGCTGAAGCAGCCTGTTTTCGTCTTTTTGCAACTTTTTCCATAAGGCAGTTTTGGCGCAAATATTGCAAGAGATTGGAGCAGAAATAAAAAATTCTGAGCTTCTGGGTTTTCTCAGAATATGATAAATTGAGTAATACGCGGACAGAATTTGGAAAAAAGCAATTTTCAAGGGCATTTCAGAAGGGTTTTTCAGGCAGATTCTCACTTTTCAGCATTTTGCACAGATTAGGACAGATTTGAGTAATTTTGCACATCAGCACCTTTTCTTCATCAAAATGAAATTCTGGAAGCATGTGGCAGTAGAGAAGGTAAAAATACACAGTTTCCCTTTGGAATCACTCAATTTGGCCTTAAAATGAGTCCGTGGCGTACTTTTTTGTTGCAACAATGGGCAAAATGAAGGGTGAAACAGGGCAGAAATTGATTTTGTCATAACTTTCAAACCGTGCATCCGTTGGTCCTGAAATTGTTATGGTGAATGCATTGAGGTAGGGTGAATAAACACAGAAAATTTCAGGAAATTTCAATGTGTATTTTTCAAGAAATTGGCCACTTTCACCTACAGCCATTTCTCATTTTCCGGGAGATCCATGTAACCAATGACAGAGATTTTTCGTCGGAAGATGCATAATAATATTGGTGACAACCTTACAAAATTTTAGGGAAGTCTGATGTACCATTTGAGAGAAATTGCAAAATTCATTTCATTCTACAATTCCACTCCATCTCACTCCACTTTCACTCCATCTCATGCCATTTTCATTTCATTTCACAAGTCCATTCCACTTTCATTCCATCTCACGCCATTTTCATTTCATTTCATAAGTCCTATTCCACTTTCACTCCATTACATTTCACATCCATCTTCCATATTCATACTTCATTTCTTCTTACAGATTGCATGTTGCAGCCACATCTTATTCAGCAGTTCTGACATAATTGTAAAGCCTACAAAGAGATGATGATTATAGGAAATTGAAGGATTCTGTTTTGAAGACCAACAAGCTCAAAGAGGACCAAAGGAACAACATCAAGCACATCAATTAACAAGGTCAAAATTCTGAGGTAAATTGTGAAAATTATTTTAATAGCAAAAAGTCAAAACATGAAATAGATACAATGTGTATAATCATATGTTTCCTAAAACAACCTATAATTTGAATTGATTAACATATCTTGGCCATATCCCTTATCCAACATTCAAACATACTATTCCACATCTCCTTAAGATTGTATCATTCACCTATTTCACCACAAGTTCATCATAAATTCTCCATCAGATCCATAGCCACTTCATTTTCCCTTATAGCTTAATTACCTCCATCCATTCACCTCCATTACACTTTGCAGCCAATCCATCTCTAAGTGCAGAAAGGTAATTCTGAGGGTGAAGCATAATTCTTCAACTAATCCATCTTCAGACACAGAGATACAGTTTCAAAATAAAGCATTAGACTCTGTAGTCAATCTAGCTTCAAGCATAGAAAAGTAATTCTGAAAGGAAGATAATCTGCACAAAGGAGGAATGTGGCTAATTGTCAGGACAGAATCAATTGAAGTCAAGGATTTGGAAGGATATCCACAATTCAAGGAGCTACTGCAATAAGAAGGGAGGCTAAACTTTATAGAGAAATTTGATGGCTTCCAAAAGGAGATTACAAAATCTTTGTCAAATCTTTTGATGGAGCAGAAGAAGAGAAACTGACATGGATATTGAAAATAAACTTGACACTCCACTACAAAAGGAAGATGAAGAACTAATCTCTGAAAAGTTAACAGAGATTAGAAAATAGATTAGGGCCAAAAGAAGCAGAAAGATAAGGTTGAATGTTCTAACAGAGGTTTCAAAGCACATGGAATAAGTTTTGATGAAATTACATGAGGACATGCAATAGTCTTGCAGTGGGGGTATGTTGAGCCTTAGAATTGCCTTCTATTTTACAAACCTTCATTTCATTTCATCATCATTTTATCACTTCATAAGCCTAAAAACAATGAAGAATGATTAGGATTGCTTAAGGTTACATGAAATTGATTAACATATTGTATTTTCATGATTTTTGCTATTTTAACAATTTTCTGCAAAATAACTACAGAATGCAGACATTCCGTAGCTGACCGGCGATTCTGCAGCTGTTTTACAGTTTGAGTATGTTCCAGGTGGCCTCTCAAGAAAAACCGCATATGGGCATATTCCACGTCATGTCTACATGGTTTGTTGCTCACCATGAAGGAAGAAACGAATTCTGTGTATGGTTTTAATACGTGGGAACATATTTAAGGAAGCAGACTTCTATTAGGACTGTCTCAGTCCAGATGTCCTTTTCCTTGTCACACAGCCACTTCAAGAGTCCTAATGTGATTCTGATAAGGAAAGACAATGATCCTGAATTGTTGCAAGTCTTGTTATGTGCATTTGTTATATAAACACTTGGGAAACCGAGAGCTAAGTTAGATCTTGGTTAGTTTTTGGCTTTTGCCACAGAACCGTGAATACTCTGTTTTTCAGTCATTATCTCCTTTAATGAAAGAAACATCATCTCTGTGAACGTGCTGAGTCAATTTTGAGTTAGATTGCATGCTACCAGGTGGTGGAGGGCCCCTACCTCTTGTGCAGCTCTGTTCTTTTTAATTTAGATAAGTAACTCTCGTGTCATTCTTAGCTTAGTTAATTTTCTGAATTCTGCGTTTTTATGTTCATTTGTATTGAATTCTACAGTTTAGTCTCATTCTAATGAATTCTTCCAAAATATATGTAATGATGAATGGGAATTAACTGTGGTATTTTAGGAGTTTAACTGTGTTTTCATTTCAAACTCTGTAATTTCATAGATTAATGGCATGTCAATTTCAATAGAATACTCTGGAGGTAGAATGCATGTGGTTCAGATTTGTCTTTTCTTTTCAAGTATGATAATGGCTCTTTAGTTTAATACTGTTCATTGTAGATTAATAACATCTTAGTTTAGTTTTAACTCATTGCTTTAACACTTCAAGTTTAGCTGTTGTCCATTGTAGTTTACTTTGTCTTAGTTGATAAATTCAATCTCACAGGCTTAATTATTTACAAAACTTCTTTTGTTCAAAATTCATACTCATATACAATTATCTGGACAAAATATAGTATTATCATAAGGTCTGGAGTATTTTGCAGCTTTATCATTTCACAAACAAGCCTCTTTCTCAAAGACTATTTTTGAAAGGAAATCTATAACTTTTGAGAAAGGTTTAATGGTGTTAAATTGAGTTGCAAAACAAAAGTAGAAACTAGTTTAGAGTAGAAACTTTACCTTGTTACAAATATTCTTTTCCACATATTTTCCAATAAATATTTATTCATGGATAAAGATGTTGTACATTGTAAGTTATCTGTTTGATTAGTGATTTAGGAGAAAACTTCATTTACACTTAGCTTGTTCATTTCTCAGGTTCATTTCAATTTCATGTTGTGAGTTTACAATAGAGTCATTACAAAGCTTTGTGTTTTTTGGTTGCTAGTCATAGTTAGACTCTGTTTTATTTCAGCATTTGCATTTGTTTACCATCATAGTTTAGGCTTCACTCTGTTTTGACCAATAGTTTCCCTTCATTTAGCACTTAGTTCTTTTCCTTTTCAAAATAAAACCATAAAACCAAAAACATCAGAAAACACTAAACACAACGAAGTAGGAAGAGGTTACTTAGGCACATATGGTGCACTTCACTTCAGCAGTTTACCAACCCTGGTTGACAATTAAATGAACTCAATTTAGGAGACTAGGTTGAGACCAAACAGTTACCAGGGAGATTGAACCCAAAGGTATCGGTATTAGAATACAGTGAAAATCTAGAAAAAATCAGCGTAGAGGAATTACATGGAGTTCTCATAGCATATGAAATGATATTTGATGAAGAAGAGGCTACTTCGCATCTGTAAACTACGTTCATTGCATCTAAGAAAACCAATAAGGACAAACAACCTTCAATTGAAAAGACATGCACCTGCAAGTGTGAAGAAAAGGGAGATGATAGAGAAGGTCTTTCAGATGAAGAATATGCTTACTTTATGAGAAAACTAAAAATAGGTAAAGGAAAATTCAAAGGTAAAATTCCATTGATATGTTTCGGCTGTAGTGAGGTTGGGTATTTTGCAGCAAAATTTCTGAACAAAAGTGATGGAAACTCAAAAGGAAAGAAAGGCTTTAAGAAATTCAAAAAGCAAGGATCCAAAAGGAAATTTCTCTCTAAAGAAGATAGCTCATCATCCGATGAAGACATGACAGCAAAGAAGAAGCCAATGAGAGAGTATTGTTTATGGCCAAGCACAACAAACAAGAGGTATCAAACAATGAAGAAGAAGGACTGACCATAGAGAATTTTCTAAGGAAGCAATCAAGCTTTTGAAAGAGCTCAAGGAAGAAAAGATTTGTTCCAATACTCTTGAAGAACAAGTTCAAGGTCTCAAAATTGAAGTTGAAGAATACAAATGCATTGAAGAGTCACTTCAAAAGAAGTTGGAAGAAAGAAACCAAGAAAGGGAAGAATTAGAAGCTGAAGTAGTCTCGTTGCGTAAGGAAGTGATGAAAGGAAAAAATATCCAAAACTATGCCAACAGATCAAGGGCATTGGAAGAACTTATCAACAATCAACGATCTTACAATGATATAACTAGCATCAGTTACAAAGAAGAAGAAGTAGGACCTTCTACAACAAAATACAATGAACCTATGAGATCTGACATGCATGTAGACTTCATTGGCCAAGATTTGCAAGAACAGCCTTGGAAGACAATTCCTCGATGAATATTTCCATCTAGGTACCAACATATTTTTTATGGCTACTGTTACTCATGTGGAAAATTTGGTCATAAAGCTGTAGAATGTCGCACGTACCCTAGGAACGAATACAAGTCGAGGAGATCTGTCAAATATGAACCTCCCAGGGCTCAGAGAAACATCAATAGATTTGAATATTTAAAAAATAATATTGAATGTTAAAAATTTTCAAACTTTGGACACATAGCCAGAGACTGCAGACTTGAAAATCCTCCAGAAGAATCTTCGAATCCACAAACGAACGAACATGGAAGAAGAAGAAGACTGATAATTGTGCTCTCGCTCTCAAGGCTCAAAACAACAAATATGTGTGGTATGTTGATAGTGGTTGCTCAACGCATATGACTAGAGATAGAAAGAAATTTGTATCTCTGAAAGAGAAGAAGGATGGAACCATGTCCTTTGGAAATGATGGAGCTTCAAATGTTATAGAATCAAGTACTGTCACTCTCAGAAGCAAAGATGCTCTAGCCAGGAATGTTCGGTTGGTTGAAAACATGAATCACAATATGCTCAGTATTGGACAAATGTGTGATCAAGGACACACAATACTATTCAACTCCACAAAATGTGAAATCAGGAAAGGTAGGTATGGTGAAATTGTGGCTATAGCAAGTCGAGCTCCAAACGACATATATGTTCTGGATGAAGCAAATAAGCACATCTAATCACTAAAGAGGATGATATAATATTTGGTAGCAGTGATGATCGACTAAGTAATAAATTTGCTACAAATATGCAAAGTGATTTCAAGATGTCTTTACTTGGTGAGATGAAATACTTCTTAGGGCTTCAAATATCTCAGCAAGAGAAAGGAATATTTATATGTCAAGCCAAGTACATCAAGGAAATGCTCAACAAATTCAAAATGGAAGATTGCAAACCCACCCTTACTCTGATGGTAACAGGTTGCAAATTGAGCATAGAAGACACATCTAAGGATGTGGATCAAAGGTTGTACAGATCTATGATTGTTTGTCTTCTATATGTAACAACCTCCCAGCTAGATGTTATGCAAGAAGTTGGACAAGTAGCAAGATTCCAAGCAGCACCAAAAGAATCACATATTATTTCCATCAAAATAATTCTTCGATATCTAAAGGGAATAACAGAATATGGCTTGTGATATCCCAAGGGTAACAATCTCATTATTCATTCCTTTACAGATGATGATTGGGAAGGAAGCATTAATGATCATGAGAGTACTCGTGAAGCATTGGAATATCTTCACCAGAAGCTTAGGATTCTCCCAAGTTCTCATTAGATTTTCCTTATTCAAAATATCAAGGGGGAGTGGAAGTGTGTACAGGTCCGCAGGATGGTTGTCTGTCAGGGGGAGTGGAAGTGTGTATAGGTCTACAAGATGGTTGTGCATTAGGGGGAGTTACCCTTTGCCATTGATTTCAAAGGGGGTGCGAATTTTGTAGGAAAAGGTGTCATGATCACAGGGGGAGTACTTGTGTTGCCATCAATGCCAAAGGGGGAGATTGTTGATCAGCGGTTGTCATTGATGTCAACCCAAGCAGCAACAGGGGCTACCCCAATATTGCATGGGAATTTTGACCTAAAAAATTAATATATTCTAGGTCAGTCATTATTTTTATGGTTTCTACTTTTCGAGATGTTTCCGTTGATATATGGCACGCCACGTAATTCTTCACGGTTTGAGAGATATTCATGTTTGAAGTTTGTACCCGCAATTAGTGGGCTAAAGCCCCATGGGGTTGTGTCATGGGTCACTAAAAAGTCATAATTAATATTTTTTAAGCTCCTAAAATCCCTCCCACGTTCACTTGTTGAAGCCCCTCTCAAACTAAGCATTTATATAAATTGTGATCCTCATATCCTCCTTATGCAAGGGATTTCGCCATATGAAACAGGTCATCATGGAATTTTCGCTCTAACGTTTTTTCTAAGAATTTTTAGAAGCTTAAATTTTTATGAGGCGAAGCCGAAATCGTGAAGAAGCTTGTGTAAAATTTTTAGATCAAGGTGCACAATATTTTCGAAGATATGATCTGTGGAAGTCAGTGTTTTTGCAAGCTCCTGAAATTCGTCTCAAAGAAGTGACCTTGGGAAAATCATCATAACTCTCTCTCTAAGTATCATATTGGAATTATGTAAATAGTGGAAGATAGGGCACAAAATTTAGTTTTTTCCATATCAATTTCAAAGCCTATTAAAGAAACAGTGACACGTGAAACGTCGTACCAGTTCGCTCTACTGAAACAGTCCATAATTAGGGCATTGTGAGAGATTGGGCATAACTCTCTCTTGAAGAATCAAAATTGGGTCAGACCTGTGGCATTGGAAAGAAGACTCTGAGGAATACTACAGGACCTAAAATCACATATTGGGGATCTAAAATAACAGAGATACACCAGATTCAATATCAAGCTCCTAGAAGGCAAGAAAAAGCTAGGTCATGTGTTGTCAAGGGCTGCAAAGGACCGGAATTTCTAGAGTAGCAAAGCAAAGCAAGGTGCAGCAGATGGTAGCATGAAAAGAGTAGCAACAAAAGTGTATAATAGCAACAAGAATTTCATCACATGAAGTATTCAAGTGGGCAGCACTGCATACAGTCACTGTAAAGGTATCATTGTACTAAGTCATTGTAAATACATTATTGTAAAAATTGTACTAGTGTCTATCTGCCAAGAGTTGAAGAGGCAGTGTCAGGAGGCCTAGGATCATCATTAGGTGGTTGTTTCATAGTTGGGGTTATGGTATAGTGTATCTTCTTCTTCTACATCATTCTATATCATTATAAAGTGGATCATTTTCCTTGGTATGGGAGTCCATTCTTCTTTTATTCTTGTATAGTGTGGTAGGGTGGTGCTAGGGTGAGTTGTAGCTCATTGGGTGTTGGGGCATCCGTTCAGTTGACTACTGAATAATCTCAGGCATTAGAGTGTCCATCCAGTGGGATCTGGAGAAGAATAATTTTCTAGATTCTAGGAAGTTGGAGTTTTATTTTCAATTGGAGTTGAATATTGAAGAATTATTAGAAAAGCATTAGGTGGTTTTTTTCCCGGAGTGGGTTTCCACCTTAAAAACTGTGTGCATTTGTGTTCCTTTTGTTTATTTCTATCATTGTACAAAACCTAATAATAATTTAAGATTAAATAATGCTCTAACTGAAATAAATATTGATTCACCCCCCACCTCCTCTCAGTATTTCCAACAGTTCCCATGCTCGTGACAGTGAAAACATTTGATCTTGGACAAGTATTTCTTGCCCGCTTTGCCTTTGGATTTCTTTGCCTTGGCATTATTTTCCTTACCATCCAAGGCACAATATTCCTCTTCATTATTCCTGGATGAGGATCCATCCCTATTATTCCGCCTGAATTCTTCTTGTACCAAATCCGACCAAAGTCTCTCCCAATTTTGTAACTTCTCCCTCCCATTGACAAAGTTCTGATAACTATGCCAGCTCTTGGGAAGGCCTAGAAGTGCTAGGCTCACCAAGTCATCATCTGATATGGTCACACCAACACTTCCAAGCACATCTTGACATTGAGCGAACTTCACCAAGTATGTTGGTACCATCTTGCCCTCCTCCTTCTTAATTTTCCTGAGCTTATCCTTCAGCACCAACTTCCCTTGGTCACTGTTGTTTTGAAACAAATCTATCAAGGCCTTCCACATAGAATTTGGAGTCACCATACCATGGAGACTCGAGACAATGTGATCTCGAACTCCCTCTAATAATATCCTCCTTGCCCTTGCTACCTTTTTGCTAAGCATCAAGAAGAGTGATGTCTGCTGCTACAGGCTTGGGAATATCATTATCAATGAATTATTTCAACCTGATGTCCTCCAAAACTACCTCCATTCTATCTTTCCATGTGATATAATTATAATTGCACTCAAGTGCATATTCTGATATTAATCCATTGAAATCCATCTTGATCCACTTGTAGCTCCAAAGAAAGTATCTCCAAGTTTGAATATTGTTCAACACAAACTCAATTTCTTCTCTACTATTGTGATTCCTATCGCTCTGATACCATGTAGTAATTATACAAACAATATGTATACCAATGGATTTGATCCAATCATGAAATATTCTAGAGCAAGATACTGAATCCTTTTATAATTAATTTGTGGAAATTATACACGTTCGCATAATAACACCAAGTAAGAGAAAGAAGCAAATCAATCACACAACACAGATATTTTTCTTGGAAAAACTCTTTCTGCTCAAAAACCATCTATCTATATTGCATAATTAACCAAGAAATCATGAAAAAATTGCAATGCACTCTTCTCACAAGATTCTATTGCACTCTACCAACTGTCTCACACTGATCCGGACAAAATTGACCAACACTTAGCCAATTTCCTGCCTTCTCTCAGCCTTCCTTTCTTACCCAATCCCTAGGAAATTAATCCCTATTAAATAGGATAATTAGCCTTCCTTGACTATGCAATACATCATGGTAAACCTTATGGTTATATAACTACATCTGGATAGTTTTCTAAAGATACAATTGATAGATAACATCCCTTTAACCTTTGTCTCAAATGGGTCTTCATCAGAACTAACATGCATGCAGCTATTAATAGTAAATCATCAGTCACTTGACAGATCACTGCATGTGAATTAAATCTAATTTAATTCACTTGACCTCTCAGTAGTGAAACAATCAGTTACAACTAGTTAGACTGACTTTAACTCACTTAATTGAGTTAACTAATTTCTCATGCATTAAACTAATACACTAATTGCAACTTGGACTCTAAAACAAATAGAATCACTCTACATGCCTCACCAACCACCCTCAACTCGAATTTCATGAACTAACTGCATCTATCACACTCAATTAACTATTACAATTGATTATGAGATAAGATTACAATTTATTGTCCAACTTATTTAAGGGATAAATAAATTTGACACACAATTATTCTAATTTAATTAAGAATTAATTAAATCAAAATCCTCGCATGGTAGTCATTTTTGGGTGCCATATTCTGGATGTCATTTCTCGATTCCAATTTCACTATTTCTTGTTGCAAATTTCAACAATGAGGTCAAAAGAGAAACTAATGGCTAAAGTGAATTACAACAAGACACATAGATCAAAATAGGAGGAAGGAGCCAAAACTGTGAAGCCAGATTAGAGAAAATAAAATTTTTTAGTCTCAACTATGCTGATAACATCCATGAGGTAGGCATACCCATGCTTGGTCGTAAAGAGAAACTGAACATTTCCACCAAACATACATTATAGATCAATGACATAAAATTCTAAAACATGGCCATGAACAATACAAAATGGATCCATGGGATAGATCAAAAATATCATAGCCACCAGCCAATATAGTGTGGATTTTTCACAGTATATATCAGTAGGACTATGAACACATAATGACAGAGTTTCCCCATAGTAGTTTTGAAAGTACTTGAATGATACTCAACTCCAATGCAGCCTGGGAAATGTGCCATATAAGAGTGAGATGTCCCTACCCCAGGGTCTTCTACATAACCTTGATGGTACAAATCTACAACATGTGAATGGATGTGTCAATGTTGAGCATGGTAGAACCCATTTGATTACTTTTCAATCGGGGGTACCATTAAAATATGTGAGGGGGCCCACCAATGATGAAAATGGATCCTAGGTTACCTAGAAAAATCCACTAAGTGTGAATAGATGAGTTTATGTTGAACACTTGTAGACTTAATCTATTAGGATTTAATGATGTAAACCTACTATCAATCACGAGGAAACCTACCAATAAGGTCTACAAGCTCCAATGAACTATTGGTTCCTAGATCAAGCTCTTGGATAATGATCCTAGTGAAAAATAAGCACCTAGACTAGGTGGGGCCCGCGGGCTATTTTTAGGTGTATGTCTATTTTTAGAATATTGAGAAAAATCTATTTATATCAAGAGTCTATTTATATATGGTTGAGAAAATTCTGATTATAGATGAGTTTATATTTTTAGATTCATGGGCGAAGTCTATTTATAGATCCCATGTCTAAAAATAGAATGCATGTCGATTATTATTAGCCCTTAATACTAATCAGACAATAAATAATAATATATTCTCTTGAAGCACTTGATTTCAGTTAACTCATGTGGCAAAGCAGTTGATTGAAGGAATTACGATTTCCAAGATTGGTTGGTGGGACATGCAAAGTGGAATTTGTTGTAACTGAGTGATACAAAGCTGTAACAGAGTTGGATGTGTAGTTATGTGAGTTGTTACTTAGTTTAACTCAGTTAAGTGAGTTAAACTTAGTTGTGCTAGTTGTAACTAGTTGTAACTAAAGATACACTATTGAAAGATCAGTGAATTAATTATTTAATTAATTCAGAAGCAGTGGTCTCACATGCAACTGAAGAAATACTATTGTTAACTACATGCATGTCAGATCCAGTGGAGACCCAGTGGAGAGATAGGTGAAAGGGTCTGGTTGACTATCAGTTTTGACTATAGTGGTGCATTCAATGCAACTACACACACATTGGAGATGCCAATGAGTATTGTGCAGTCAATGCAAGGCAAGATCAAATTCATTCAAGGATCTTCATCATCAGGGATTGCACAGTGGAGGCAAGCTGTCAGGAGGCAGTAAATTGGTGCATGTGTGAGCCAATTTTTGTATGACAGCGTGAGACGATTGCATATTGTACTAAGAGATCTTGGAGAAAAGCTTTGTATGAGATTATTTCATGATCCATGATATACATAATATATGATGGTTGGGGCTTTTAGCTTTATGCTTTCCCAGTAAAAACATCTTGTTATATGCAATTAATTTTTCTTCATGTGTTTGAAATTCGAGATCAAATTTCCGCAAAGAATTAAGAAGAAGGATTATGTATTTAATAGTGGCATAATTGTTAGATCAGGAGAATACGGTAATACATCATTGTATTTATAAAATTTATACATGGTATCGGATCATTGACGATTGCAATATTGAAGCAAGAGTTGAGTTTTGTCAGTGGAAACAATTCAAATTTGCTCCAAGAATTTCTTGGTGCGAAAGTTGACTAAACATCGAAATGGCTTTCAATGGATGGCGGTTGGAGTATGCACTCGAGGGCAGCTCAAACTACATTTCATGGAAGGATAGAATGGAGGAAGTGCTTGAATATAATGGCTTGAAGGAATTCATCGACAGTGATGTTCATAAGCCCACTTCGACGGATGTTGCATTATTTGATTCTTGGAAAAAGAAAGTAGTGAAGACGAGAAGGATTTTGTTGGAAGGTGTGCGAGACCATATTGTCTCAATCCTTCATGGGAAATCCACTCCATTTTCAATGTGGAATGCTTTGACATATCTTTTCCAAAGTAGCAGCGACCATAGGAAATTGGCACTGAAGGATAAACTCAAAAAAATCAAGATGGAGAAGGGCAACAATATTCCAAAGTATCTCACAAAGTTTGTCCAATTTCAGGATGAACTGGCGAGTGTGGGAATAACGGTTTCTAATGATGATTTGGTGAGATTGTCTCTCTTGGGACTTCCCTAGAGTTGGCACAGTTATCAAGACTCTGTCAACATAAGGGAAAAACTACTGAATTGGGAACGACTGTGGTCAGATCTAGTGCAGGGGGAGTTCAGGAGAAACACCAAGGATGGTTCTTCATCAAAGCATGATGATGAATAGGATTGTGCTTTGGCTTCCAAAGCAAGGATAGGGAAGGGGAAGAAATTCCACTCAAAATCCAAGGCTAAAGGCAAGAAGTTGGATTTTTCCAAGGTGAAGTGGTTTCACTATCACGAACATGGGCATCTTGCCACTAACTGCCCACAGAAAAAGAAGAACAAGAAGGTTGTTGGAGCTACATCTAATGAGGCCCTTGCCTCACAATTTGAGCTTGATTTCTCTTTAATCGCATGCTTGGTACCAAGTGCAATGGGATCAGTGTGGTATCTTGATAGTGGGGCTTTCTTCCACATGATGGGAGATAAGGAGCTTTTCAATGACTTAGAGGAGAAAGATCTCCAGATGCATATAGGGATGGGTGACGATGGAAGATATAGTGCGACTGGAATTGGTACCATTACCTTTGAGAGGGAATCAGGTAAACCATTTATGTTGAAAGGTATTATGCATGTACCAGGTCTAAAGAATAACTTGGTCTCAGTCGCGATGTTGGAGAACATAGGTTATGACGTTGTTTTCAGCGATGAAAAATATTTCCTACGACATAAAACAACGGGTCAAACCAAGAGGATAGGGATTCAAGTCAAGAATCTCTACAAGCTGGAGGTAGATGGCTGCGCTGCAATGGTGGGCAAAGCAGAAGAAGTGGTGAGCCAGGATGAGGGTGAATTATGGCACAGGTGATTGGGAGATCTTCACTATGGCGCCTTGAAGATTTTGCAACAAATTTCTACTTGAATTCCAAAGGGTACACCTGCACAGTTAGATCAGTGCAAAGGGTGTACTATGGGTAATTTTTTGAAGACCACCTTTCATGAAAAGGATAACCGTGCTTCGGTGATCATGGAGAGAGTTCACACAGATGTGTGTGGACCATTCTCGGTTGATTCAACAAAAAAACACAGGTATTATGTTATTTTTTTTTATGACTATTCTCGTAGATGTTAGATATTATTCATGTAGAAGAAAGATCAAACATTCTCAAAGTTCTATGAGTTTAAAGCATCGGTGGAGAAAGAGTCGGGGAAGCAAGTGAAGGCTTTGCAGAGAAATAATGGTGGTGAATATATCTCGAACAAATTCAAATACTTCTGTAGCAAAGAAGGAATTCGAAGAGAATTCATAGCACCTCATAACCCAAAGCAGAATGGGGTCATGGAGAGGAAGAACAGAACAATCATGGGTGTTGCATGATCTATGTTGCATGATCTAGCCTTACCAATGCACTTGTGGGCGGAAGCATGAAAAATTGTGTTTTATGTGCAAAACTGTTGTCCCCATGGAGTACTTGGTATGAGTACACCTAAAGAAGCTTTTACTAGTAAGAAACTAGATGTTTCTCACTTTAAGATTTTTGGCTCACCTGTTTATGTGCATGTGACCAAGAACGTCAGAAAGAAGCTGGAGCCGACTGCTGAAGTTGGGATATTTGTGGGGTACACAGAAACACCCCATAATTATCGTGTGTATTTTCCAAACTGTTGAATTACTATGGTGCGATGGGATATAAATTCAATGAGGAGAAAGCCATGAAGTTTTCGCTTGAGAGGGAGCCAAACTTGCATGCAGAGGAGGAACTGCTTGTTCCGAAATATGAGTCTCTAGATATGGATCAACCACAGGAGGAGGTTCATGGAGTGGAGGATTCCACTCATGTAGAGCCAAACATCAGAACTGGTAGAAGGCGTACCACAGAAACTAAGAGGTTGAAGCTTGATGCGGCACAGAATGTAGGAGTCCCTACTTCATAGCGCAGACAGAGACAGTCTCTTGACTGATTCACTGGCTCTCATTATAAAATGTATTGTGACATAGCCATATTCCTTTCAAGAAGCAGTGTAAGAGCTCACATGGGTAGATGCAATAGTCCCTTTGTACCCCGCTATAGTCCTCCATCCTTCATTGCTTGGTCCCTCTCTTGTGTCGCACATTATGGCTTTCAGTCCCACTATCCCCTATCCCTTATGATATTGTGTCAGTCGCTGCCATGTCATTCATGCCCTTTATGCTCTAGCAAGGGAAGTCATCCATTCGCTACTCAGTCCCCTCCATTCCATCTTCATCATTGGTATTATTCTATCCGTCGCTCTACTATTTTCTCTCGTGCCTTAGTTGAGGATCTCTCATTGCCTCACCTATGGCGGACCTACTTCTGTCAACATCAGCTCCTTCATTCCAGAAGACAAGTCTAGAGGGCGGTGTACCTTGGTTCCAGCTTCCACTCTTGTTCGGTGCCTCGGATCAGGCAAAGGGATCTCTCATTTCCCTTTGACTTGATTGTTTCTCCTCTCCAGCTCCTTTCAGCATGATCGAGATCCGTATGCTTGATGGTCCAGTGATGCAGCAGCAGCTCTTGGTGATGCCCAGGTGTGTGTGAGATGTCTCAGCCCTCATGAGCGGGTGGCCCTGCAGGTAGCCCCCCACATGCCCGGATGACCTCTTCATTTCAGCCTTCGATGCAGCTCCATATATTTGATGATGTCGGCCTTAGCCGCTTGCAGTGCCTCTTTGATTTGCATGTATCAGTCAGATTTTGTGAGCCCTTCCCCGCTTGTAGGGGGAATTTTGGTTTTATTTGTATCTCATGTACTCAGATATTATTGTATAAGTCCTGGCTGTTATCCAAGGCATAGCATGTATATGGGATCCCTCATTGTATTTCTATCTGGCTCATGTTTATGCCGGCTGTACTTTATGGTTCGGTCCCTTGTTTACTGGACACACTATTCTTTTGTACTTTGTCTCAGCAGGCATAGGTATGCCTCCCCCGCCGCCTTTAGCACAGGTACCCTCTCATAAAAAGAGACTTGTTGCACGTGTAAATCTCGTCTCCTCAGGGTCTAGTTCTTCAGCACATTAGTCTACCTTACATTTCTCTCTATGACTTCCCTTTTGATGTCTGGTGATTGAGTTCTTACAATGTACTTCGATCATACGATTCGCTCCTAACACTCACATGCTGGGGGGCAATCTGTTACACCATTTTTTGGTCATCTAACCTACTATCATTAGATGGACCCAAGTACACCATGTAAGACCAATTTTACCCTAAGTAAAATTGCTTTCACTATGTGAAATAACTTAATAAAACACATTTATTAGGTTGTTTATGCTCTAAACAGGAAACCCCAAAAGGAAATATTAAACAAACCTATATTTGTTTGATTTTCCTCAAGGAATAATTAATTAAACAATAATTCAACTATTATTCCTGGTCATGTTTAACCCAAAACAAAGAAATTAATTAGATAAATCTTTATTTATCTTATTATTTTATAGGAATAATTATTTAAATCTTATTTAAATAATATTCCTTGTTAAATATGACTAAATCACCCATAAATAATTAAATAAATCATTATTTATTTGATTATCTTTTAACCAACTCCTTAAAATGATAAATAAATCATTTATTTATTTATTATTCACAAATAAAGGGATTTGACCCAAGTCAAATACTTTTTCCCTCCAACAAATATACTAAAATATTCCATAAAAGGTGGATCTAGATTTGGTTAATGTTATTTTAATCATGCACCAAGATCTAGAATGACCCAATATTTTGTTATAAATAGGAGGGTTTTTCCTATCATTCTTCACCTTTTGTTGCCTATTAGATTACTCTGGATCTATACACTTGGTCACATTCTTCATTATTTGTTGTGTGAGCTCCCTTTGAGTTCTATCTTTTTCTGGGTTTTCTACACCAACAAGAGAGAGAGATTCTAGATCTGAAGTGCCGAGGACTTCCAAGAACCCATCCCATTGAGGAGAATTGGATACACCTTCTTGTTTTCCTCCCAGGTGCCCTTAATACAAAATTTCTTTCAAAAAACATTGTTCTTGTCTTGTCTATTGGATGTATGGAGAAAACTCTTGATTTTATTGCTTAATGTATTTCTATGCATAGATCTGGTTTTCTGCAGCACTTGTCTTGATCAACTAACTGCAAATCTGAAGATATTGGCAGCCACATTTGATGTTAGGGCTATAAGTTATGCGTAGCTAAAGTGGTATTTTTTCGCACACTTCGACAAAAGATTTATACTAACAGCAATGGTGGAGGAGTATGACTCCATTGTCAGAAACAGTGCTAGGGAAATTGTTCCAAGGCCGGTTGATAAATCAGTGGTAGGTTCAAGATGGATCTACAAGGTAAAGCAAGTTGCTGATGGGAGTGTTGAGAAGTATAAGGCAAGATTTGTGGCCCAAGGCTTCTTAGAGATCAAGGGGATTGATTATGAAGAAACCTTTGCACCTATCGCACGGTATTCTTCAATAACGACCATCCTTTCTCTCTCAGCACAGATGGGTTGGCACATTCATTAGATGGATGTGTAGACTATGTTCCTTAATGGGATCATTGAGGAAGAAGTGTATATTGAGCAGCCTAAAGGATTTGAGATCTTCAGTAGTGAGTCGCATGTGTGCAGACTCAAAAGAGCGTTGTATGGGTTGAAGCAAGCACCCCATGCTTAGTACACTCGGATCGACAGTTATTTCACTGGACTTGGCTTCACCAAGAGTGAGGCGAATGCAAACCTATACCATATTGTGGTGGAGGGTAAGCTTTTAATCATTTTTATTTATGTTGATGATTTAATACTGACTGGTGATGAATAGCTGATACACTCATGCAAGGAGGATCTTGCAAAGGAGTTCGAGATGAAGTATATGGGCCTCCTTCACTATTTCCTTGGATTGGAAATATGGAAATGAGAAGGTGAATTGTTTGTGTCTCAAGGAAAGTATGCAAGGGAGATAATCGGTAAGTTTCACATGGAGGGCTGCAAACCCATGGATACTCCTCTTCCAGGAAACTAGAGGAAAGAGGATGCTACATCTGCAGAGGTAGTGGATGCTACTGTCTATCAACAGTTGGTGGGTTCACTCATGTATTTAGTTAATACAAGATCAGACATATGCTATGTGGTGAACCAGCTTATTCAAGTGATGGTTAAGCCTACCAAACTATTTTTGAAGGTGATAAAGCATTTCCTAAGATATCTCAGGGGCACATCTAAGTATGTCTTATGGTACAGACAAATGGATGAGGTGAAGTTGCATGGCTTCACAGATGTAAATTGGGTAGGAAACCCAATGAACAGAAAGAGAACATCAGGAGGGGTTTTTAGTATCGGATCTACAATTTTTTCTTGGTACAATAGGAAATAGAGATCCGTGGCACTTAGTTTAGTGGAAGCGAAATACATGGAAGCAAGTCAAGTTGCATGTGAGGCTATCTAGATGAGGAAGATCCTGGTTGGTTTGTTCGGTTCTCATTTAGATCCTATAGTGATTCATTGTGATAATAAGTGTTGCATTAAACTCTCGATTAATCCTGTGTATCATGATAGATCTAAGCATATAGATATCCAATATCATCATATTATAGATTTTGTGCAGTGGAAGATCATGTTGCTTCAGTACATTCCTATGGAAGATCAGGATGCAAATATTCTGACGAAGGCACTCACCAGGAGAAAATTCAAATACCATAGAGGCAGGATCAGGGTGAAGGATAATCCATTTCTTGTTGAGAGGGACTGTTGAGATTCAACAAGATGATGATCCTAGTGAAAAATAAGCACCTACACTATGTGGGGCCCGCAGGCTATTTTTAGGTGTATCTCTATTTTTAGAATGTTGAGAAAAATCTATTTATAGCGGGAATCTATTTATAGGTGGTTGAGAAAATTCTAATTATAGATGAGTTTCTATTTTTAGATGCATGGGCGAAGTCTACTTATAGATCACATGTCTAAAAATAGAATGCATGTCGATTATTATTAGCCCTTAATAATAATCAGACAATAAATAATAATCTATTCTCTTGAAGCACTTGATTTCAGTTAACTGATGTGGAAAACCAGTTGATTGAAGGAATTACGAGTTCCAAGGTTGGTTGGTGAGACATGCACAGTGGAATTCATTGTAACTGAGTGATACAAAGTTGTAACAGAATTGGATGTGTATTTATGTGAGTTGTTATTTATTTTAACTCGGTTAAGTGAGTTAAACTTAGTTGTGCTAGTTGTAACTAGTTGTAACTAAATATACACTAGTGAGAGATCAATGAATTAATTATTTAATTAATTCACAAGCAGTGGTCTCACATGCAACTGAAGAAATACTACTATTAACTACATGCATGTCAAATCCAGTGGAAACCCAATGGAGAGATAGGTGAAAGGGTCTGTGTAATATTCCCAAATGGGGAATGCAGCAATACAAGACATATTTGCAGGAAAATAACATAGTTCATATTTTATTAAGAAGGAGGCCAATATGGATACCTTTCATTAGTCATTGTAGCAGCAAAATATAAGTTAAAAGTGGCCCATAAGATGCATGACAAGAAAATACAAGCCTCCAATGAAAGAAACCCTCAAAACGAGGTGCTGCAACCATGTATAAAGACTACAAATGCCTTACAACATTATTTTATTGGCTCTGCAATAGCTGTAGATTACATATCAGATCTAGAGCAAGTATGTCGACAAAAGGTTAGATCTATACCAGATCTAAACACTATACAAGCTCCTTTAATGAACCCCCTTGGGGTTTTCAACAAAACATCAAGTACAAGATGTAGATCTGATATCTAAGACTGCAAATCTATGGAAATATTCAGATCTATAAAGTGGATCTGATCTGATATAAACAATACAATTGATCTCCTCCAACAAATCTCAAAAGTGAAGGGTAGATCTCCAACACCTAGAAAATCAATCTCCAACTGAGGTGTTGAAACACTCTGCAAATACACCTATAGGAATAACACAGATCTGGATCTATACTGTAATATTCCCAATTAGCCCAAGCTAATGGGAATATACAATTTTTTCTCAATATTTTGTTTCATGAATAAAAATGTAAAGGAGGATCAATAAAACTCATAATCAACAAAATAAATCAATGCCACATGTGAACATGGACAAATCTAGGCTATTTACATAAGCACACTTAGGTGTGAAAGAGACAGGAGCACTTGACCAAGTCAACCAGGACCAAATCAGCAGTGTTTTCTAGATATAGTTAATCTCCTAGAGGCACAACGTATTTTTAGTTGGATCATGTGAACTGATCTAGGTGGATATTGGTGGCCACCCACCTATTCTAATTGGGGCACCACCATTGTCTCTTTCAGTTTTTTCACAACCTACTATTTTTAGCAGTTTTTCGGGTCTTGAACTTCCGAAGCCATTTTGAAGCCCCAAACAGAGATAGTATGCCAAAGTTACATCCCTGGGAAGTTGAAACACCAATTTACCCAGACGGGGCCCATAATTTTGGCACTTCATCTCCTAGGGTTATATTTTTTAACGTTTAGAGTTCTCCATTGTTTCTCCATAATAAATAGGCCCTTGAGCCTCATTATAACACAATTTAGAGGTCTGTAGCTACCACATCTCTTCTCAAAGATTCGCTACCAACACCCTAGCTATTTTATTTCCATCATGTTTGTAAGCATATTTCTGTGATTTTATATTAATGAAATGAAGCCTTATTTCCATTGTATTTCTATGTTTATGGTTATTTTTGTATTATGTTTCATTCCTACCTAAATTCGGATCAGTGGTATCAGAGAGGTCTGCTTTTTCTCGATCCTTCTTTTCATGTCCCCAACGAGGTCGGGGTATAAGGAGTTAGGGCTCGATCTGGTGGAACCTTTGCAAGATCAGCCTCGCAAACCTTGATGGATGCTCATGGGGGATGAAAGAAAAGATGAGGGAGCAGGATATCGTATCAACATATTTCTTGACGAGGCCCTCGAAAAACAAAGGAATGCGATGATGGATAACTTTGCCTAGATCCTTCAACGACTACCCACCAGTGGCTCATCTGCATCCAGCAGCCACTTTGGAGGCACGACTCCCTTTAAGGTACAAGTAAACTTTGGAATTCCCATATTTGAGGGTCAAATAGATATAGATGCCACAGATAGATGGTTGAATCTATTAGAAGGATATTTCTTGGTTCATGACTTTTCCGACCAGGAGAAGATTATTTTTTTACTCCTCAAAGCTACCCCCCATGTCAAGGACTGTTGGTAAACCTACTGTGAGAAAAAGGACGAGACAAAACCCTCTCTGTTCTCAGTTGTACCCACTTGGAATTCTTTCCAAGATGCCATCAAGGAACAATACTATCCCGTGGGGAGCTATGAGTACAAGTACATACAACGAACCACGCTGCGCCAACAAAGGGATCAAGATGTGCATGAGCTAACGAATCTGTTCCATACCCTGTGCACAAAGTTGGACATTAAAGATTTAGAGAAAAATTTGGTGCTAAAGTATCGCAGTTGTCTGCATAGATACATTCAGGAGGAAATGGAGTTCCTCAACATACCGGTATGCTGCTAAGATTGAGCAGAAATTCAAACAGAAGAAGCGAGACTTTGGATCTGGGAATCAAAAGCAAGGGAAAGGTGCCCCCAAACCACAGAACAAAGGAAAAAGCCAAGGCATGGTAGCCCAAGACAACCTGCCAAAGACACAAGCAAATAACAACACCGCAAAGGCAAAGAAGGACACGGGAAAGTGGTGTAAGTTCCAAAAGAGCTCCACTCACAACACAAGTGAGTGTTGGGCCAAGCAGTCACCAGTGGCTGAGATGAGGGCTTCTGAATCAGATGCATGCTCTGACTCTGAATAAAAACTTGACAAGGTGAATGACAAAGAGAAGAAGATTATTGATGCGGAGCCCAACGCCACTGTTGCCACTACGAAGATCCAGAAGGAGGAACCAGAAGATCCAGAGGAGGCAGAGCGTCTCTTCCTCGCTACGGTTCATTGTCGATAATGGGAGATAAAAGAACCTCATTTTAGAATATTTCGTGAAGCGGTTGGGCTTGCCGACCACAGTGTACTGACAACCATACACCATAAGGTGGCTTCACCAAGGACGGGATCTCCACGTCAGCCAGTAGTGTCGCCTTCCCTACAACATGAAGCCCTTCATGGATGAGGTATTGTGTGATGTTGCTCCTATTGTTGTTTCTAATGTATTATTAGGCCAACCATACTTGTGGAGGCGACATGCTATGTATGAGTCCCGGCCTCGCACTATTATTGTTACTTTGGGAAATAAATTGTACAAGATACCAGAGGTACCACCGCCTCCCACTATATCTTTGGTTACTGCAAAACAATGCAGTAAGCTCATTTCCCAAACCAAAAATTTTTTTTTCCTGATGATCCATCCCCAGGGCAAGAAGAATACTGTAGCCACGACCTCCAGACATGGCTCCTCTACATGAAAACAACAAATGGAAAAGGTTGTGGAGGAGTACGGGGACATATTCACCTCACCCACAGGGGTGCCTCTACACTGTCAGGTCAAGCACCCCATTGACCTAATCCCAAGTGCACCGCCACCTAATGGACCGATCTATAGGCACTTTGTTCTAGAGAATGATGAAATCAAGAGGCAGATTCAAGAGCTGCTGCAGAAAGGTCACATCCGGCCAAGTTCATCGCCCTGTGGGAGCTCGATCGTGTTGGTACAGAAGAAGGATGGGACTTGGAGACTCTGTATTGATTATCGAGCACTGAGCAAGATCACTGTCCAGAATAGGTACCCGATCCCACGGATTGATGACCTTCTGGACCAACTCAAAGGGGAAAAATATTTCAGCAAGATCGACTTGAATTCTGGGTATCACCAAGTACCAATAAAACCCTCTGATGTGTGGAAGACTACCTTCAAAGCCAAGGAGGGCCTTTTCGAATGGCTCATCATGCCTTTCGAATTGAAAAATGCTCTTGCAACCTTCATGAGGTTGATGGATGACATCTTGCATCCATTCACCAACTCATTTGTAGTGGTATACTTGGATGACATTCTGATCTTTAGCCAAACTTGGGAAAAGCACCTCCACCACATCCGAGAAGTCCTCCAAACACTACGACAACAAAATTTGTGTGCCAATTTGGAGAAGTGCACTTTTGGCATGACCCATGTTCAATATCTGGGATACATTATTGATGAAAGGGGGGTGCATGTGGATCTAGCCAAGATCCAAGTCATTCGGGATTGGTCAGCCCCAACCACCCTAAAAGATCTTCTCAACTTTCTGGGTCTTGCTAATTTCTACCGTAGGTTCATGTTGGGATTCTCTCATATCACTTGGCCCTTGAGTCAAGTCACCAAGGGAGGAGAGAAAGAAAATTTATGTTGGTCGGAATCTCAACAGAAGGCATTTGTAGAATTAAAACATTGCCTCTGTTCTGCGGTAGTGCTCACATTACCATACTTGCAACAACCATTTGAGATCGAGATAGATGCCTCTGACTATGCTAGTGGGGTAGTTCTTACTCAGCAGGGGCATCCATTAGCATATCACAGTGAGACGTTGTCTAACACAGTTCAAAAGTATCCCACTTATGAAAAAGAAATGTATTTCATTGTGCAGGCTTGTCGACAATGGAAGCATTACATTTTGGGGAAGGAGACAATCATCCACACAGACCACCGACCCCTGTAATTCATACAGACACAAGGGAAGTTGCAGAACGATCGCCATAAAAAGTGGTCGACATATCTACAACAATTTTATTTGAGCATCAAGTACAAGAAGGGTAGCACCAATAATGTTGCAGACTACCTTAGATGACCACCGATCGTGGCCATAACCACCGTTCTTAACTCTTGTGGGCATGAGACTTCTAATTGTCCACTTCTCTACAAGAGTGATCCAGAATTCAACTACACATACAAGGCACTCTTGGGGGTTATGCAAGCTCCAAATTTTCAACTCCAAGATGCACTATTACGTCACGTGGGACACCTTTTTGTTCCTTCAAGCGAGCGTGCCAAGATGATATTGGAAGCACACTATAGTCGAGTCGTTGGGAATTTTGGGGTCAAGAAAATAGTGGTAGTACTACAGAAGTATTTCTATTGGTCGAACCTTCGATAGGATGTCGGGAAGTACATCGAATCCTACACTGCTTGCGCCATTGCCAAACCGACCATCAAGAAACAAGGGCTCTATACTCTGCTACCTACCCCTAGTCAACCTTGGGAATCCATCTCCATGGATTACATGTCAGGCCTTCCTTCTACTAAGCATGGAAAAAACTGTGTTTTCGTGGTCGTCGACAGATTCTCAAATATGGCCATTATTACGGCCTGCAAGTAGAATATCACAACAGAAGCCACTGCTAAAATCTTCTTTTAACGAGTGTGGGTGCACTTTGGGATCCCACAGTATATCATATTAGATCGCGACAACAGGTTCCTCAACACATTTTGGTCTAGCCTTTGGTCAATGTTGGACACCAAGCTCACCAAGTCCACAGCTTTCCATCCCCAAACTGATGGCCAGACAGAGGTCATCAACATGATGATTGTACACATTTTGCGCATGTACAATTCAAAGCATCCACGCACATGGGATGATAGCCTTCCCTATGTACAACACAGTTATAATCGGGCTCTCGACATCTTAATCGTCCACAGTTCCTTTCAGGTGGGCTTGGGATTCCAGCTACTATGTCCCATTGACGTAGCCATGCCATTTGTAGCTACTCGGGCCGATTCGGCTCATGTCCAATCTAAAGCTGACAAATAAAACAACTTCATCGAGCACATTCAACACATCTGCCAATAGGTTTATGACATATTGTACAGAGCCAATGCTAAGTACAAGCAACGACATGATCAACATCAGGTGCCACACAAGTTCCAGGTGGGCGAAAAAGTGTGCCTACATTTGCAGAAGGAGTGCCTCACTAGACCCCACCGCAAGATTTACCCACTCTGATATGGGTCATACACCATCACCAAGGTTGTAGGGAACAATGCCTTCGAGCTCAATATTCCACTATTCCTGGGTCTGCATCGAGTATTCAATGTATACCGCCTTCGTCCCTACTTCCCACCTCTATTGGACACCTCTGACATTGCGGAAGAACTCACACCAAAATATTTAAACCCAAACTGCATGGAATAGGCCACCACATACTGTATCATGAACATTCAAATCAAGAACACTCGCCGACAGAAGATCTAGCTGTATCGAGTTGTCAAAGCTGGCCAACTCCTGCACCGAGGCAAGTGGCTCACCAGAGACCAAGTTCAACAGAAGTTTCCTCATCTCATGGAGGAACTCAACGCAATGGGGACCATTGCTTCCTAAGGGGGCAGGAATGATACAGGTGGATATTGGTGGCCACCCACCTATTCCACTTGGGGCCCCACCATTGTCTCTTTCAGTTTTTTCACAACCTACTATTTTTAGCAGTTTTTCGGGTCCTGAATTTCTAGAGCCATTTTGAAGCCCCAAAAAGAGATAGTATGCCGAAGTTATGTCCCTAGGAAGTTGAAACACTAATTTACCCAAATGGGGCCCATATTTTTGGTGCTTCATCTCCTAGGGTTAGGTTCTTGGACATTTAAAGTTCTCCATTGTTTCTCCATAATAAATAGGCCCTCGAGCCTCATTGTAACACAGTTCAAAGGTCTATAGCCACCACATCTCTTCTCAGAGATTCACTACAAGCACCCTAGCTATTTTATTTCTGTCATGCTTGTAATAATGTTTTTTTGATTTGATATTAATGAAATGAAGCCTTATTTTTGTTCTAGTTCTATGTTTATGGTTATTTTTGTATTCTGTTGTGTTCCTGCCTAAATCCGGATCATGAATGCAGCTAAATCATTGATATGGTTTAGGGTTTGACAAGACTTTCATCCTATAAGAGGAAGAGAAGGACAGAAAAAGAGGGTTGTTGATTGTGCATATTTCTGAATATATTGTCTGCATAGACATATATCATTCTCTATTGTTTAGCTAAGGATAGTGCTATTTAGCACTAAGGTGTTCTTGTTCGGGAATCCCAACTCTTCCATTGAGGAGTTTTTGGAAGAGTCTTGTTGATCTCATCCACTATTAGGCATTTGGCCAAGCTAATCTTCCAACCACAACGCGGATCCTATTGAGGGTTTGGTTGTCCTTGTAAGCTGCAACAAGTGGAGGCTAGATCTGCTCAGATCTAGGCCATTCCAGGGCCTCTTTTTATTGGGAAAGTCTTCTATCCCTTTGGAAAGAGAGTTCTAAACCTTTGGAGCTGCAATTTCAAATATTAAGATCAGTCCAACCCAGTGCTTCAACATACAATGCAGTTTTCTTTCAAGGACTGTGTTATTTGCAAGAAGGAAGTTGCAGGGTGTTTTGACACACTTTTTGAGGAGAGATCTCTGGTGCTAGGGTTTTTCCCTTCACTATGGTGATCCATGGATTAGATTTCTGATCCATGTTCTATAAAGATCTGATCTACTTCTATTTTAATCATCTTCAGAAATTTCTGAATACTATTGCAGATCTGCTACTTTAGATCTCAGATCTACTCTCTGAGTTGCATGTTTTGATCAAAACCCCAAGGGGATCTTGTAAAGGAGCCTTTCTAGTGTGCAGATCGGAAATAGATCTGATATTTTGTACACAGATCTGCTCTAGATCTGGAGTGTAATATACAACTGCTACAGCTCTTATAAATAATTTTTTCAATCAATTTTGCAGTCAATACATGTGTTGCAGCCCTCTTTCTTGAGGAATTTCTTCTATTCTTATCTTCTACATTCTGTTGTATACTGTAAGGGCCTCATTATGGATCTAATTTATTGTTGTATATATGAAATTTTATCCCTCTTATTGGTCTCCTACTCATTCTCTCAAAAACTGCGTTATTTTCCTGCAGTATTGTTGCATATTGCTGCAGCCCCATTCTTGGGTATTTTTCAGCTATACTAGGTGTGGGAGGTTTGTTTACCTCACCTAGTTTGATTTGTTTTTTCTTCCATTTTGGATTTAGATGCTAGATCTCTAGATCTAAGGGATCCAAGGGTTTCAAACTCATTTCATTGGACATACTTATGAAAATTGCATTATTCCAACAGGTAATGCTGAGTGTTCCCATTTTCGGATATTACAGTGGTATCAGAACATCCATCTTGGCATAGCCTGTGATTTGCTTTCTTGAAGAGCCAATATTTCTTCAAAAGAAGAGGGGCACCTCACTGACAGAGAGAAGAGATACCTAAGAAGAAGACAGAAAAAATTTGATTACACCAATGATGATAAAGACAAGGGAAAAGCCCCTGAATCTGGAAGTGATGAAGATGGGAAGGAGTTTGAAAAAACCCTTCTGAAAGCCATGGAAGATATTTCTAGAGAGATCAAAGAGATTAGAATGGACAGGGTCAAAGAATATCCTAGGATATTTCATCCTGGAGAAAGCTCTAGCATGTCTCAACACTAGAATGATCAACTAGTGAACCAGCCACAAGCTCCACAACACTCTACTATGCCTACTTTATTGGCTGTGGAGAATGAAGGGCCCAAAGAGAAAGAATCCCTTGAAGACTAATTTGAAGAGGATGAGTCTCAAAATCAGAGATTCAAGGACCACTTGAGTCTTCAAGAGTTTTGTCACCTCAAGGGAAAAAGAAGACCAAGGCATCAATATAGAGATGGTGGATTCACACAGAATCATGATTGACATCACTCTATGGGCAGATTATTTTTACCCAAGTTTGATGGGTCATACACTAGTTCTTCCAAAGCATGGGTAGAAAATTTGGATATCTACTTTCAGTTAAAAAAATTCCCTGAGATGGAAGCTATCAAGATTGCAGCACTGCACTTTGAAGGTGAAGCACACAACTAGTGGTTCCATGGGTTGTCTACATTGGGCCATGCCAATGTGACTGCCTATTCTGATTTTACTAGAAGACTAGTGGAGAGGTTTGAAAAAAAGGATCCAAAAGCACCTTTCATGAGCCTTGCAAAGTTGAAACAGTCAGGTAATGCAGATTCTTATATCTCTGAACTGCTGAGATTACTTGTTATGGTTCCTAATCTGTCTGCAGCAAGGAGGGTGTACATGTTCATCGATGGCTTGGATGAACCTCTGCATGGGTTGGTTAAATCTACCAAGCCTATTACCTTGCATGATTCCATTGAGAGGGCTAGGGACCTTCAAGATTCCTTACCAAAAGAAAAGGAACAATTTCAGAATAAGCCCTCTTTCCCTTCTAAAGGAAAGGAAGAGAAAGTTGCTCCTTCCAAGGAGAGCTCATACAAGAAGCCTCTTGATGATGAAGTCCAGAAATATCTAAGAAGGAGGAAGCTATGATTCACTTTCCAAGAACCATGGGTACCTAGACATAGATGTGCTGCTGGTAAATCACATTACATAGAGGTCTTCTTAGATCTTGAAGAAGATGAAGATGATGAGCCAAGGAGGGCTCACAGTGCTGACAATGTTGGAGGAGATCCAACACCTTCACGAGATGAGAATGGAGAATTTTCTCCTATTAGAGGAACTCTTTCATCCTTAAGGGGAGTACATAAGTACTTGACCTTAAGAGTTCAAGGGTCAATCATGAATCATAGGGTTTCTGTATTGATTGACGGTGGGGCTACCCACAATTTCATTGATGCCCATCTTGTGCCAAGGAGGGGAATACCCACTGATACTTTTGAGGGATTATCTATTTTGGTCCCAGGAGATAGAACAATGCAATGCATGCATTATGTTCCATCACTTTCAGTCACCATGGGATCCTATACTTTGGTGGATCACTTCTTTGTAGTTAACATACCAAACACCAATGTTATTTTGGGTGTTCAATGGTTGATTACATTGGGGAAAGTCACCACTGATTGGGAGGCTTTACAAATGTAATGGGTGGACAAGAAGAGTGGTGCATTTCAAATAATCAAAGGCATGCATACTTACCCCTCACACAACACTTCCACACAAAAAGTAGAAATGGATTTGTGCAGTGGAAGCAAGGACCTCACTGTCCCTTCTCTCATGTTCATGATATTTCTGCAAGGGACACTCTCATCTAGTAGAAAACCACCTGGGAGGCCACTTGATTCAGTTTTGGTGAGAGATCTCTCACTACTTGATGCTCCAAAATCAGATCCAGGAGGGATGGGAGCATTCGCAGACACAGCTACAATGTTGGAAGGCTTGTGCAAGCACAAGAAGGAGGGAGATTTTCCTCTCTCACCATCCTCACCATCCTTCATTCCTGATTCTGCGTTGTTGGAGGAGAAGAAGGAAAGGTATGCCATTCCTACTTGTACCTTTGGCACAATAAATTTCAAAGAAGAGATCAACATTATGGCAGGCATTCTTATTGATGCATCATCAGTGTTGTCTTTGTTGGGGAGTGTAGATCTATATTGTAAATCCCAACTGTTGGTAGATTATTCCAAAGACCTCTACACTTGTATGATTATTGATGACCAACTGCATGAAGAGGGCCATCTATTCCATGAGGGAGTCATCTATCATCATGATAGGATCTATTATCCCCCCATAAATTTTTGACAAGAAAACAGGGGGCTAAAATGTTTTTGAGCCTTCAAGGAATGCATTTCCCCTGAAAACACATCATCCTTGAAGCCCCCTGTGCCTTTTGTCCTTTGATAAAATCCCCTCTGCTGATTCCCATTATAAAGCCTCTCTATTTGTGAAGAAATTTGAAAAGGCCTTCTTTCCCTCTTATTTCATTCCCTCTAAACCTTTTTTTTCATCCTCTTTCTTTCCCCTTCTAAATTCCCCACTTACCTTTCAAGTCCTCCTAAATCTTCCCAAAATCCCCTTTAAATTCTACCATTACCCTTTGTTAGGAAAAATACCCCTTTTCCCCCTTTTCGATTATAAATTAGCATTATAAATCGCTTTATATACAAACTCGATTTATATGTTAACCACTTCCCTGACCATACCCCTTAGAACTTTATTATAAACAAATATCAAAGTTTATTGTAAAGTCCCTGCCCCTTAATCACTTCCCCTTTCCATAACCCGTAAACTTTATTATAAAGTTTCATATGATATATGTCTCCATCGAAATCGCAACCCTTCTAATCGCAATGTTTGTTTGAAGTCCTCCGATCAGCTCATCACAAATTTTTGCGATGCGATTGATCGCATCGCAAGTCTTCCCACGATCGCTCCGATCCTCCGATTGACCCAATCGCTCCGATCCCCCGATCGCGTCCCGTATTCCGATTTCCCAATCACTGCGATCCCCTGATTGCATCCCATATTCCGATTTCCTGATCGCTCCGATCCCCCAATCGCTCCGATCCCCCGATCGCGTCCCATCTTCTGATTTCCCGATCGCGTCCCGTCTTCCAATTGCCTGATCGCACCATCCCCCGATCCTTTGATCGCAAGTCCTGCTCCGATCCTCCGATCGCTCCGATCCTCTGATCACTTATCTCCTTCGATTGATCGCATCACAACTCTGTTCTCCCGATTGTGATTGCGATTATTCCTGCTCCCGATCTCCAATTGCAATTGACCTGCCGGGCCCACCGTACCATATTTCCGCCTATCCATATAAAATAAGGCTTCCCCCTTTGTAAATTGGAAATTTGTATTATTTTCATTTTACAAAGGTTAATCCCCCTTTCCTAATCGCATCGGAGGTTTTTATATGAACTACTCCGCCCTACTCCCGACTCCGATTTCCGATTGCGATTCATACCCCCTAGTCCCACCATTTAATTCCTCTGTCATTCATACCAAAAACCCCTTTTTCCTTTGTAAAGTTTAAAGTTCATTTGTTTTATTATTACAAAGGTTTTTCCTCCCAATCGCAATCGCAAATTTCTGTTGCGCCACTGTTCCTTCGAGCCTCCAGAGCATTTCTCCGCCACCACTGCCCGAGTTTGTAACAGGCTTATTTTATCATGCAGATAGCACAAAAATGGCCATTTCAGCATTTGCCAATGGACCAGCAGAAGAGATTCAAATGGAGTTACTGCCTATTATTGATGTAATTAATGTTTAACCCCACATTCAGAGGAAAGGACGCAGTCGAATACCAAAGCACACGAAACAAAGCTGTATATGTGTTTAATGTCATGTAGAGCTCTGTTTTTCCAAAAGGACACCTCCTACAGAAGTCTCCATGCCTCCTCGAGCCCTTAAATATATTTTACTGATAGAAGCTACTTTAATACTGTCAGACAGTATTTATGGAGGTATGGAGAGGCCCGCAGACTTTCATCTGATTAACCACATTCAGAAAGCTACCACAGAGTGCCAATAGTCAGATTTCTTCAGAAGAACATACTTGGAGTTAATAGCAAGACTTCTAGACCATGCTTCAGAGTACACACAGTTAATGAAGAGCCATCCTGTGGAATGGGAATTTGACCTAAATCCCCTTAGTCTTAATGAGATCCATTCAATGTGTATCATCTACTCCTGTTGTTGTCTTCCCCTATAATAATTCTCGAGAACATTTTGTAGAGGTTGTTGTTCGGCTGTTGCCGTTGCTATTAGAAGGATTCATTCTAACTGCTAGAATAGTCTTCGGAGGGATTAGCAGAGTATTTTTTATGTAGTAGGCTGGGAGGAGAAGTTTGGATTGTAACAGCCATTGAGCTCAATGTATGTGACTAGTTTTGCATTAATTAATCAAAGCACATTTCACAGGATCCTGGTCTATTACTATTGGTGATGTTTTCCTAACTTTGTTTATTACATTTTCAAACTGTTTCATTGTTCTTCTAGGCTTGCATCAGAATATTAGCATAAGATTTACCCTCGTTAGGTACCCTATGTTTCTGCTCTCCTTTCCCTCTATGTTTTCTGCTAAATGTGTTATCTGAGGATTGGTTCAATTAATTTAACCAGTGTAGTAGTTCCTTATGCTGCTAGCTGATGTATGAGTTTAACGAATCTGTTCTTAGATGTTCTTGTTGGGTTTGAGCTGGAAGATTTAGGAACACTGGGGATTAGAGTTAGCCCTGTACACTAGGATCCTTGTGCAACTAGCTAGCCTTTCTAAGATCCCTCTGTTAAACTTATCATTGTTTTCCTTTGGAGCATGCTAAAGCTAACCTGGAGTTAAATGATCTCTGGTCCAATCTATAAGCTGCCCCTTTGTCCCTCCATTGAAAGCTGCCTTTGAGTATGTCCAAGAAAGTCTGGAGTTAAATGACCTCTGACCTTATCTATAGACAGAAATTGGGTTGTTTTCCTTCTTTCACCTTCTTTCCTTAATGTTTCATCCCACCATCTAATCTAAAAGATTCTTTAGTATTAGATGACTTGCCCTTTGGAAGCCTTGGCTAGTTGTTGCAAGTAATTCCCTTTCATGAATCCATAGCCCAATGGATGGCTCTTTCTTGACCTATCCTCTTAGCTGAAACATCTTGTTGTTTTGTTCCTCTTCTCCCATTACTTTCTCAGTCTATGATCTCATGACCAATCCAACAGCTCACCAACCAAATCATTTAAAACCCCCTTTGTGCTTCATACCTAGCCTAATATCTCAATTTGAGCTTCAAAGATATTTCATTCTTTGTTTTATTGGAGAGATCCCTCTCCAGGTCCAGGAGGGCTAGATCCTAGGACCCCAAAGTGGTTCTGATGTTGTCTCATCTTTTGGTCTTGCCAATTTGGCCAAAACATGGGAACCCCAACATAATGGCGACTCCGCTGGGGACATATGACCAATCAGCCTGATTTGGTAAATCACTGTGGTGGACGGTAAAATTGTGAATCATCCACCTGGTGACTTCACAATTCCTGAATGATTTAAGGACTCCACTGGTGATCAGTAGGTCGCTGATTATCTGTGTGTTCACAAGACTCCACTGGGAGACTAGCCTTCATAAAAACATCAACCGTGCTAAAGATCCAGTCACTTCATTAATGGAAGACTCTAAACAATTTTTAGAAATGCATCTAAGCCTCATAGAAGAGTTTCAGTATGGAGTAGCAAGTGTACTGGCAGAAATTGAATGGGAGGACCTTCCAAAGATTGTCCTTCTCAACTCAAAACTCGATACTCAACTTGTGATTAAGAAAATGTTTCTAGATTTGGTGGTTTAGAGATATAAAGATGAGATCGAACTTTTGAACTCACAGGAAAGATAATATCAGTTCAGAGACCCCAGAGCATTTTTGGAAAGTCTCTCGCCCCCTAAAAATGAAGAAATTCCACTGCCTGTTGAAATACAAGAAGAAGATGATTGGTATTTCAAGAGCCACACTGAAGACGTAGTGGAAAATACGATAGTCAAAGCTTCCCGAGATGAATATGGCCTACCATTCATGGCAGGCCTGAAAGAAGAAAGTGTACATCATATGTTCATCGATCCTGTGGCAGAGTACATGGAGGCCCTGATTTGCTCGAATTCTCCAGCATTGATCCTTAGCATGGGCCAGATTCATCAGGAGTGATCACTACTGATGGTGACCTCAATTTTGAAGAACCAGTACATGCAGAGCAACCTGTGGTTATCTCTGACAGGTAGTCAATGCTCATATCCTTTCTTATTACTACTTGACTGGCTGCATTGGCATTATTGTATCACCTAGAACATCAGATATTTCCAGGTTAGAGTAGAGTAGGTAGGAAGTATGAAATAAAGCTTAGCCTGTGAGCATGTAGTTAGTTGTTTCAATTCCTGAAAATCCAGCAAGTCAGACAGTCTAATCCTGGCTTGACTATTTTTCAATTTCTGTCTTAGAATATAGAGAAGAAATCTGCTAGACAGTTTAATCCTAGCAGATAGTAGTGTAGGTAGAGAAGTTATGAGGCCAATAGTTTAATCTGGTTTCATGGAGTAATAAGGGTAGAAGTAGAATAGATTTATTTTCCTGTTTGAAAAAATTGATGATGTAAATGGTCTGTAAGTCCAAATGCACCCTAGAAGAAAAAATGTTAGGACTTTAGTGTGGGTAGGTAGTTGTTTGGGAGAATCTTACTGCTGATATAATGTCTTCAGGATTTGTGGCAGCTAATCCAAGAAAGAAAGGGATGTGCCAAGTAGCAGGCATCTGGCCTACACCAAAGATCATTTTCTGAATTCTTGACTCCTTCAAGAAGAAGCCATCCCCATGTGGAGCCACTGTTAGCCCCCCATAAATTTTTGACAAGAAAACGGGGGGCTAAAATGTTTTTGAGCCTTCAAGGAATGCATTTCCCCTGAAAACACATCATCCTTGAAGCCCCCTTGTGCCTTTGGTCCTTTGATAAAATCCCCTCTGCTGATTCCCATTATATAGCCTCTCTGTTTGTGAAGAAATGCCCAAAGGCCTCCTTTCCCTCTTATTTCATTCCCTCTAAACCTTTTTTTTCATCCTCTTTCTTTCCCCTTATAAATTCCCCACTTACCTTTCAAGTCCTCCTAAATCTTCCCAAAATCCCCTTTAAATTCTACCCTTACTCTTTGTTAGGAAAAATACTCCTTTTCCCCCTTTCCAATTATAAATTAGCATTATAAATTGCTTTATATACAAACGCAATTTATATGTTAACCACTTCCCCGACCATGTCCCTTAGAACTTTATTATAAAAAAATATCAAAGTTCATTGTAAAGTCCCCACCCCTTAACCACTTCCCCTTTCCATAACCCATAAACTTTATTATAAAGTTTCATACGATATATATCTCCGCTGCAATCACAACCCTTCCAATCACAATGTTTGTTTGAAGTCCTCTGATCGGCTCATCACAAATATTTGCGATGCGATTGATCGCATCGCAAGTCTTCCCACGATCGCTTTGATCCTCTGATTGCTTCGATCCTCCGATTGACCCGATCACTCCGATCCCCCGATCGCGTCTCGTCTTCCAATTGCTCGATCGCACCATCCCCCGATCCATTGATCGCAAGTCTTGCTCCAATCCTCCGATTGACCCGATCGCTCTGATCCCCCGATCGCGTCCCGTCTTCCGATTTCCCGATTGTACCATCCCCTGATCCATAGATCACAAGTCCTGCTCCGATCCTTTGATCACTCCAATCCCCCGATTGCTCCGATCCTCCGATCTCTTCTCTCCTCTGATTGATCACATCGCAACTCTTTTCTCCCGATTGCGATTGTGATTATTGCCGCTCCCGATCTCCGATTGCGATTGACCTACCGGGCCCACCGTACCATAGTTCTACCTATTCATATAAATAAGGCCTTCCCCTTTGTAAATTGGAAATTTGTATTATTTTCATTTTACAAAGGTTAATCCCCCTTTCCCAATCGCATCGAAGGTTTTATATGAACTACTCTGCCCTACTACCGACTCCGATTTCTGATTGCAATTCGTACCCCCCGGTCCCACCATTTAACTCCTCGGCCATTCAAACCAAAAACCCCTTTTTCCTTTGTAATGTTTAAAGTTCATTTGTTTTATTATTAGAAAGGTTCTTCATCCCAATCACAATCACAAACTTCTGTTGTGCCACTGTTCCTCTGAGCCTCTAGAGCATTTCTCGCCACCACTGCCCGGGTTTGTAGCAGGCTTATTTTATCATGCAGATAGCACAGAGATGGCCATTTCAACATTTTCCAGCGGACCGATAGAAGAGATTCAAATGGGGTTAGTTCCTATTATTGATGTAATTAATGTTTAACCCCGCATTCAAAGGAAAAGGCGCAGTTCGAAGACTAGAGCACATGAAACAGAGTTGTATCTGTGTTTAATGTCATGCAGAGCACCGTTTCTCCAAAAGGACACCTCCTATAGAAGTCTTCGTGACTCGTCGAGCCCTTAAATACATTTTACGGACAAAATCTTATTTAAGACCGTCAGACAACAGTTATGGAGGTATGGAGAGGTCAGCAGTTCCTTCAATCCAAGTCACCAATTCCAGAATGGAAGAACAGAGGGCCTAATAGCCAGAGAAGTACTTCACGAAACACCAGAGGTCAAAATCGACCTGACAGAGATCTCCAAACTGGTCTAAAGAGTACTTACAAAAATGCAGGTGCTATTAAGCAGAGTGTGCTCGGGCTCTTCCACCACTCTGTCTTAATGACCACATTTAATTTGTATCGACTCCTGTTATTTCTATTCTCCTATAAAATCCCAAAGAACATATTGTAAGGGGTGGTTCGGCTGCTGCCGTTGCTATTAGAGGGGTTCATTCTGACTATTGGAACAGTCTTGGGACGAAGTAGTAGAGTAGTTGTATGTAGTAGGTCGGGAGGAGAAGTTTGGATTGTAAAAGACATTGAGCTCAATGTATGTGACTAGTTTTGCATCAATTAATGAAAGCACATTTCACAGGATCCTGGTCGATTACTATGGGTGATGTTTTTCTAACATTGTTCATTACATTTTCATGCTGTTCATTGTTCCTCTAGGCTTGCATCAGAAATATGGCATAGGATTTACCCTTGTTAGGTACCCTATTTCTCTGCTCTCCTTGCCTTCAATGTTTTCTGCTAAATGTGTTATCTAAGGGTTGATTTCAGTTAATTTAACTAGTGTAGTGGATGTTATTGCCTGCTAGTTGATGTATGAATTAAATGAATCTGTTCTTATATGTTCTGGTTGGGTTTAAGATGGAATATTTGGGAACACTGGGGATTAGAGTTATCCCTTTCCACTAGGATCCTTGTGTGACCAACTGGCCTTTCTAAGATCCCTCTGTTAAACTTATCTTTGTTTTTTCCTGGAGAGTGCTAAAGTTGACCTGGAGTTAAATGACCTCTGGTCTGATCTATAAGCTACTCGTTTGTCCCTCTTTTGAGAGTTGGCTATGAGTATGTCCAAGCAGTTCTGGAGTTAAATGAGCTCTGGCATGATCTATAGACAAAAAGTGGGTTTCTTTCCTTCTTTCACTTTCTTTCCTTAATGTTCCATCCCACCATCTAATCTAAAATATCCTTTAGTATTAGATGGCTTTCCCTCTGAAGGCTTTGGCTAGTTGTTGCATGTAATTACCTTTCATGACTCCATAGCCCAATGGATGACACTATCTTGACCTATCCTCTTTGCTGAAACATCTTGCTTTTTTGTTCCTTTCTCCCATTACTTTCTCAGCCTATGATCTCATGACCAACCCAAAAACTCACCAACCAAATCATTTAAAACCCCCCTTTATGCTTCATACCTAGCCTAACATCTCATTTTGAGCTTCAAATATATATCATTCTTTGTTTTATCGGAGAGATCCCTCTTTGGGTCCAGGAGGGCTAGATCCTAGGGCTCCAAAGTGGTTTGATGTTGTCTTATCTTTTGGTATTGCAAAATATACCATAACATAGGAACCCCAATAGATGGCACATGCAGAATAGTGATCTGCAGCATACTATGGGTAGATTTTTTATACCTTCTTTTTATTGGTTATCAAAGTGCATGGCAAAGACTTGGGTGGAAAATTTAGACATTTATTTCCAGCTGAACCAAGTATCAGAGACTGAAGCTATTAATATAGCGGTCTTTCACCTTGAAGGTGAAGGACATGAATGGTGGTTCCACAGATTGTCTACATTGGGACATGCAGGTGTGACTACATATATAGAGTTCAGCCACTGATTGGTAGAGATATTTGACTACAGAGATCTTTAGACAAACTTTCTTGAGCTGCCTAAGCTTAAGAATTTGAGAAACCCAGAGACATATATCTTTGAGTTCCTAAAAATTTCTATCATGGTGCTAGATCTGTCCACAGCTAGGAGGGTATACATGTTCATTAGTGGACTAGCGAAACCTTTGCATGGGTTAGTAAAGTCCACTAGACCATCTACGCTCCAAGATGTCATTGAGAGAGCTAGGGACTTACAAGATGCTTTACCAAGGGCAAGAGCTACATTCCAGTTAAAGGGGAGAGATATGAGCATTCCACCCCAAAAAAGGAACCAAGGAAAAGGGCCTCTTAGTGGTGATATCCAGAGAGATTTAAGGAGGTGGAAGCTTTTATTCACTTTCAAATAACCATGGGCACAAGGTCATCAATGTTATGTTGGAAAGGCACATAATATATAAGTGTTCTCCAATAGTGAAGATGAGGTAGCGGAGGAGTTGGAAGGGGACACTAGCACTGTGGCACCAGGAGGGGATCCACCACCACCAGGAGGTGGAAATGGAGAATTTTCTCCAATTGGAGGGGGAATTGTAGCTTTGCAGGGAGTTCCCATGTATTTGACATGGATATTCTGAGGAACAGTTCAGCGGAAGTGGGTGCCAGTATTGATAGACAATCGGGCTACCCACAATTTTATTGATATTCAACTAGTGCAGAGGAGAGGCATACCAACAGATGATTTTGAGGGATTCTCTATTTTTGTTCCAAGAGCTAGAACACGCAGTGTGTGAAGTATGTTCCAGAATTGGCTATAACTTTGGGGACATACACATTGAAAAATCACTTCTTTGCGGTCAATATTCCTGACACTAATGAAATATTGGGTGTCTAGTGGTTGATCACACTAGGAAATATCACCATGGATTGGGAGACCTTGAAGATGGAATGGAAAAATAAGAAGAGAAGTAAGCACCAAATGATCAGGGGAATTCACACCTGTCCATGTCAAGTAGTATCATCACATAGGATGGAGGCTAATTTGCTCAAAGGAGACATAGATGGGTAGTAGAACTGTGTATGTTAGAGGCAGGAGACAATGAAAAATCATTCCACTCTGATGTGCAATCTATTTTAGAACACTATTCTACAGTATTTGGGGACATTCCACCAGGGAGGCCACCGGACTGAGGGTTGAACATAATATTGAGTTGAAGCAGAGGATCCAAGCAGTAATCACTACAGCATATAAGCACCCCAAATCTTACAACGATGAAATTGAGAGAGCTACTCAGGAGCTCTGTGCTACAGGACATATCTGACCCAACACCAGTCCTTTTGCTTCTTCTATGGTGTTGGTGAAGAAGAAGGATGGTACCTTAAGGATGTGCATTAACTATAGAGCCTTGAATAAGAAGATAATGAAGAATAGGTTCCTGATTCCTAGGATGGATGAGTTGATGGATGAGCTAAGGGGATCAAAGTTCTTTTCAAGGATTGATTTGAGGTCAGGGTACCATAAGATCAAGGTAAGAGATCACGATATCCCCAGGTCTACATTTAGATGTCATTATAGCTACTTTGAGTTATTGGTGATGCCCTTTGGGCTGAACAATGCTTCGACTACCTTTTAGTCTTGTATGAACCACATCTTTCATTGTTAGTTGAGGAAATTTGTGTTGGTTTTATTTTACAAAATTCTCATCTACATCCGCACATGGGAGGAGCATCTACAACATATTTAGGCAGTATTATGCATTCTGGAAGAGAAAATTTTCTATACAAAGCTCTCCGAATGTGAGTTTGGGCTCACAGATATGCTTTATTTAGGCCACATCATTGGAGTGGATGGAGTAAGGTTCCATGAGGAGAAAATATATGCTATTCAGGATTGGCAAGAGCCAAAGAATGTAACAGAACTTCACATGTTTGTAGGTGTCTGCACCTACCACTAAAATATTGTCAAAGGGTTCTCCCAACTAGCAGTAGTACTCATAGATCTGACCAAGAAGGAATACTTTGGTTGGAAAAACACTACGTAGAGGGCCTTTGATAGGCTCAAGGAGGTGATGAGAAGATGCACGGTGTTGGCATTAACAGATTTCACGCCTCCCTATGAACTTGAATGTGATGCTTCAGGGGAGGGTATTGGTGCAGTGTCGATGCAGGAGGGCCATCCCATATCCTTTGAGAGTTAGAAGTTGCTGCAACACGAGAGGTTGTATCCCATATATGAAAAGGAGATGCTGGCATATATGCATGCATTGGAAAAATTAGGAAGTATCTGGTAGGCAACAAATTCCGAGTAAATACTGATCACAATAGTCTTCGGTATTTTCTCGAGTAGAAGTTACTGCAAGAGAGGTAGCAAAAATGGGTTAGCAAAATTTAGGCATATGACTTTTAAATTGAATATGTCAAGGGAAGAGGATTGTGGTATTTAATTCCTTATAACAAAGACCACCAACATTGTCCTTGATGGGTGTGGATTCATATTAGAAGGCCCAACTGTTGGTGGAGTATTCCAAAGACCACTTCACATGTGAGATACTAGATGGGCAGGGGAGCGATAAGAAATATAGAGTAATGGATGAGGTCATCTACTACCAGGACTGGATCTTCTTGACTAGAGATTCTAATCTCAAGGAGAATATTTTCATGAAACACATGATTCACTGCTCTCAAGCAACCAAGGCTTCACAAATACATACCAGGCCATCATAGAGAGATTCTCATGGAAGGGTGTCAAGTAGGATGTGCTCTAGCATATCAAGGAGTGCGTAGTTTTCCAGAGGAATAAAGGAGAGAACAACCATCCTGTAGGGTTTTTAAAACCACATCCTATTATGCATGGGAAATGGGAGAAAATTTCTATGGACTTGATTACTGGTTTTCCAGCAGTGCACAACAATGATTGTAACTTTGTGGTCGTTGATTGACTAACAAAGTATTCACATTTATTTTCCATATTCTCATGGTACAGTGCTCCAAAAGTGGCTGAGATTTTCTTCAAAGATGTTTTTAGAATTCATGGTCTTCCTAAGACCATAATCAGTGATAGAGATAGACGCTTCATGGGTGGCTTTTGGCAGGAGATTTTGCATTTGGTGGGTACCAATTTGACATCGAGTACTAGTTATCACCCCCAGACATATGGCTAGATAGAGATAGTAAACAAGTGGTTGGAAGGCTACTTGTGAAACAATGTTTCGGGGTAGCAGAGAGAATGGCTACGCTAACTCCACTTGGGAGAATATTGCTACAATACAACATTTCATATGTCGATCGATATTTCTCCATTTCAGGCTCTATATGGTTAGGATGCTTTATCCTTTTTGATGTGATGTTTGGAGCATGCAAGGCTCCTAGAGCCAAAGAGTGCATCTGAGAAAGTTAGGATATACTCTATGCTCTTAAGGACAATATTGCTACAAACCAAAATCAGTAGAAGTCATATGCAGATCAACACCCAGAGGAGAGATAGTTTGAGGTGGATGATTTGGTCTATCTCCATATTCAACCTTACAAATAGTCTATGCTGAAGGAGAAGGGTGCTGAGAAGCTTAAGAATCATTTCTATGGGCCATATAGGGTGATATGCCATGTTGGGGAAGTAGCATATCAGTTGGAGCTCCCCATTGAGAGTAATATCCATAATATTTTTCATGTCTCATGCCTCAATAAGGCCATTCTACACCATGCAATTGCCACTATGGAGCTCCCACATATTGATGATGGGGAAATCTTATTTTACAATCAGAATCTATCTTGGATACTTGGGAGAGACAACTAAGAAACATGGTGATCATACAATATCTAGTTCGACGGAGGAACCTTCGAGATGAGGATGCCACTTGGGAAGGAGAGGAGATTTTGCAGCATCCATTCTTGCAGTTGCTTGAGGACAAGAAAAATTTGAGAGGGGAAGACTGTAATATTCCTAATTATATTTTAGCTAATTAGAATATTAATTTTTGTTTTTTTCAACAAGATAGATGAATAAGAGTGTACAGGGACCCATAAATACATTTAGTAGGAATTAAAACACTTATTAATGTGAATGTGGATCAATGCATCTAGATAGGTTCAAGATGAATAAACCACTTCTTGGTGTGAATGTGAGTCAGTGCATGTGGATGGGGTCAATTTGACCAAATCAACAATACAGTCATGGAGGTAGTGGAGACAATGGAGGACAAAATAGTCATAATGGAGGTTAGTGGTGATTTGTGTAGCACCATTATTATGTGGGGCCAAGAGGGTGATATATCAAAAGCATATAAGGAAGGGGATGGTAGCCATAAAGATCATTCTGAATATTTTTTATGAATTTCCTTTTATGAATTTTTTCAAGCTTCAGTTGTTTAGCTAAGTCTATTGCGTTGTTTAGCACACAGGCGCTTCTGAGCATAAATCTTACCCTTATCCTTGGGGGAATTTGACTGCCCACTCAGGAAAGGTTATTGAGCTACATTTCATCATCAGGCATCAAGACAATCTTTAGCCCCTATCAGCAGTGTAGTCTCCTTCAAAATTTGTGGAATCCAGGAGGGAACATATATTGGAGGAGCAATAACCCAAGTTTTTAAGCTTGGCATCCAGGGAGGGGAGAAACCATTCATTTGGGAAGTTTATTGGGAGATAACAATAGATTTATCATCAGCTTAACCACTTCCCAGTAGTCTCCCAGTTGTAGTGTCTAAATTAGTCTTAGGGCTGCATTTTCAGTTATTGTCATTTCCGGAAACCCTTTCTGGGTTATCTCGGAAAAATGGTAGAAATATAATATCCCTAATTTCGGTTATTTATGAGCACCCAATCAGTAGATATACGAATTCCTAGTTTCTACCAGCTGTATTTTCCAGTAGGATTGTGCAGTGGCAGCATTCTAGTAGCTGTTGCAGTAGAAGCATATCATGTATTGAGGTTTAGGGCTATTTCACAATTTTTTGTCTAGCTTGAGTGTCTTTCATTCAAGCACTTTGTACTTCATTTTTGCTATTGAATGTAATAAAATGACTCAGTTGGTCTGCTCCTATGTTTGATGTAATGATGTTTACTACACTTTCCAGTTAATTGTTCAATATTCCTATTTATTCTATTTTGGGATATTACACCAAGTAACTGGCCAATTATGGAAAACATGAGTTGATGAAAGTTAAGTGTAGAATAAATCTCATTGGTGAATTTAAGGAAGTGGAATAAACATGGAAAGCCATAACACAAACTTCTTGCACCTACTACAGGACCCCTAGAGGATATCCTAATCATAAATCTTACTTATCCCTGAGTCCCACTGACTTTTACTGAAGAAAAACCCTGGGTTATCCCTTTATATGGGCAATGGTGTGTCTGGAAGGCTTTGGACACTCCCACAACATAGCCATGCATGCATATACGAAATCCTTTACCTAGACCTATGCTTGCGTCTCTAGGATTTAAGGAAATTTTTAAACCCATAATCCTGAACACTGCCCAAAAATTCCTGTAACTTTGAGAATTCATCAAGCACATGGTGACAATGCCAAGGAACCAAAAAATGACTCCAGGAATAGGCCTAACCATCCCCAACCAAGACTATAATTTTCTTAAACACTTGGCATGAATTAAATCTACAGGTCTAGGATACAAGATAGAGCACAAATGACTAAAAAATATTGAGATACATTACAAGAAGGATAACCACCCTCTTCCTGTAACTAATATGACATCAATTAGGTCTTTCATCCATTATATTAACATTTACAATTAAATACATGAAATAAGCATCACATGAACCAATCATTTAACCATGCTTATAACCAGCATAAAACCATGGAAACAACAGTGAGATCAAAACCGTTAAATCCACACATTAATAAGTACAAAATTAAGAGCACTTAACTCTCATTAATCATAGGCAACAACCGACCAGGTTCAGGACTTCCACGTACCACCATACCATAGTCATGGTTGAGCCAAATATCTCTTCATCCATTCACCCTCGTGTCATATTTCAATCATGAATGTGGGATCTCATGGATAAACCAATCCAAAAACAACCAAGGGAATGTAGAGGTTAAACCAACTCGACATTCACCATACCATGTGTTATCACTATAAATGTTAATAGCCTGACAACCATTGTATTACTGTTTTTGAAATTTTGCTTGTTCCCTAGCCTATGTCAAAGTTCTAATCATCTTCAATAAAATCCAAAAAGAGTCTCAAAACCAAAAATATTTTCAATTTTTATAGGTGGTATTGTTTCTTAGATTCATAAAAAAAAGTTAAAACCATTGTTTTAACTTAGCTTAGAGTCAAAAGTTATTGGTCATTATAGTAATAAAATAATATCTGCTCTTTATGAGACAATAGCTACTCTTTTGGAAAGGAAGTTATTTCCTCAGGAGGTTCATTTTGGTTTCATTGGTCACACTTAGATAAAAGTAGCTATTTGAAGGAAACTACATAAGGAGCTGCAAGGAGCATTTTTTAGAGAAAAAATCATTTTCTTTTGAATTTAATTGAAGATCTTCTATGTTATGAGATTTATTCTTTTTAAAAGGGTAATTATTTCTAAATTAGAAGAAATATTTTAAGGAAATTGTTATATTATTGGTGGAACTAACATATAGCTACTGATTAAGGTTGAAGCGGAAAATAAGGTACAAGGTATTACTTTATTAATGATGCGGAGGAGTGATATATTGTATGGAGTGACTTGGCACTCAGATTTGAATCATTTCAAATCGTGTCAATTAAACCACACTGTGATTATAGGCACAGACTCTAGAGGATTTGGTTCATTGTTTTTCATGACCCAGTTCTCCACAAAGGTTACACCTGATAGGGTTACGTTTTCCAACAATAGCTTTTCATCTCAAGAAATAAATTAGGGTTGCATGTAGGGTTTCTATATCAAGTATTGAATAGTTGTGCATAAAGAAAGAGCTTAGGTGTTGAGGAGAATGGGTAAAGGTGGAAAGTTTAACTACTCTAAGTCAACAAATACCATGT